>JAPXFQ010000441.1:0-35954 GCA_028564705.1 Apricaphanius iberus | reverse complement strand
GGGCTTTCTCCTTGAGATGTAAATGAACAGCAGAGTCCATGCCTGAGGAGTTTGCTCTCCTGTGTTGGGCCATGCGTTTGTACAGTGGTTGTTTGGTTTCACCAATGTAGAGGTCCTTGCATTCTTCATTGCATTGGATTGCATACACCAGGTTGCTTTTGTGTGTGTGTGGTGTTCTGTCCTTGGGATGTACTAGTCTCTGTCTGAGTGTGTTGCTGGGTTTGAAATACACAGGGATACTGTGTTTGTTAAAAATCCTCCTGAGTTTTTCAGAAATCCCAGACACATATGGAATGACTACATTGTTTCGTTTGTTTTCTTTTTCTTTTTCAACCACTTTGTTGGCTTTCCTTCTGGAATTAGCTGCAGTTTTCACAAAAGTCCAGCTGGGGTAACCACAAGTTGTGAGGGTGTCTCTCACGTGCTTGCGTTCTTCCCCTTGGGCCTGTGAGCTGGTGGGTATGTTATCAGCTCTGTGTTGCAGGGTCCTGATAACACTAAGCTTGTGTTCCAGTGGGTGGTGTGAGTCAAAAAGTAGGTATTGGTCTGTGTGTGTGGGTTTTCTGTATACCCCAATGTGGAGCCTTCTGTCCTTTCTCCTCTGGACGACACAATCTAAAAAGGGCAAACTATTGTCCTTGACATCTTCTCTGGTGAATTTGATGTTTCTGTCCACTGAGTTTATGTGTTCAGTAAAGGCTTGCACCTCTTTGGTTTTGATTTTAACCCATGTGTCATCTACGTATCTGAACCAGTGGCTAGGTGTTATTCCTTCAAAGGAGTTCAAAGCTCTGCACTCTACCTCCTCCATGTATAAATTTGCCACAATTGGAGAAACTGGTGAGCCCATGGCACAGCCGTGTTTCTGTCTATAAAGAGAGAAGATGTCAAGGACAATAGTTTGCCCTTTTTAGATTGTGTCGTCCAGAGGAGAAAGGACAGAAGGCTCCACATTGGGGTATACAGAAAACCCACACACACAGACCAATACCTACTTTTTGACTCACACTACCCACTGGAACACAAGCTTAGTGTTATCAGGACCCTGCAACACAGAGCTGATAACATACCCACCAGCTCACAGGCCCAAGGGGAAGAATGCAAGCACGTGAGAGACACCCTCACAACTTGTGGTTACCCCAGCTGGACTTTTGTGAAAACTGCAGCTAATTCCAGAAGGAAAGCCAACAAAGTGGTGGAAAAAGAAAAAGAAAACAAACGAAACAATGTAGTCATTCCATATGTGTCTGGGATTTCTGAAAAACTCAGGAGGATTTTTAACAAACACAGTATCCCTGTGTATTTCAAACCCAGCAACACACTCAGACAGAGACTAGTACATCCCAAGGACAGAACACCACACACACACAAAAGCAACCTGGTGTATGCAATCCAATGCAATGAAGAATGCAAGGACCTCTACATTGGTGAAACCAAACAACCACTGTACAAACGCATGGCCCAACACAGGAGAGCTAACTCCTCAGGCATGGACTCTGCTGTTCATTTACATCTCAAGGAGAAAGCCCACTCCTTTGAGGACAGCAATGTCCAGATATTAGACAGAGAGGACAGATGGTTTGAAAGAGGAGTAAAAGAAGCCATCTATGTAAAAGTAGAGAAACCATCGCTAAACAGAGGAGGAGGCCTGAGACATCACCTATCTCCAATTTACAATGCTGCCCTTTCATCCCTCCCTAGGAAACTCAAACAAATTAGCCTCTAATAACAGAAACAACTGTGACTCCAATGACTGTCGTTATAACACAATAGGGCACTAATGAAGCCGAAACCTAACCTCCACCAATAGGCGGCACGCCAACGACCGTCGTTAAGACATGGAGCACAAAGGATCCAATGACATAATGATTCTTGTTCAAGAGGTTAAATAGCTGAGTCTCCACACCAGTTAGTTGGACCAGTCCCAGCCTGGTCAGCGGCGAGCATGACCTGAGGAAGCCTCTTGGATAAGAGGTGAAACGTCTTCCAAGACATATTACCAAGTCCAGTTGCGTTTGATTGAAATTTCCTTGAGATAACCATGACCTGGATGAATGAGAATATTCACAGGCTTTTCTTATATTAAATACATGTTAAAATACAATTTTTAACGGCAGCAATACAGTTTACAATTTAAGTTTAAAAGTTATTTCACATAACCCGTACTGCCTGTAAAATGTTATATTTTTGTAACAATCTGTGAACATGCCTGAAAAACACACGGCAAAAAATTGATATAAAATCAAAAGAATTCAGTCCCGCTGTCTTGCCATTTCAATATGTATCTGTTTTTCAAACAGCAAATAAAACAACAAAATTTAGCATCTATGGGCAATATACAGGTCTTTGGAGCCAAATACTGTTATTACATTTAAAGGAGGAAAATCAGCAACTTCAGCAAGTGTGATCATTTAATAGTCACTCGTTTTTTACCCCATAGGCATAAAAATGATAATCAAAATACAGTACATTTAGTATTAGAACAAACATGAGAATGAAATCATTATTTTACAGAATATGAACAGACACCTGGACACTCAGAGATGGAAAGGCGGAAATGCTCTTCGCCGAACCCAGCTTTTCTGTGTTATGTGGATAACTGTGGAAAATAAGCACCAAACATTCTCAGTCATTTACTTATACAATTACCAGAGATCATGTTTTATCGTCTAAGTTCAAAGACATTTCTAAAAGGGGAAAAAATGCTTACAAACCACATATATGAACTAGGTCTCTGCAAGCTTTCTTTGCTGCATTGACAGGACACTTGTGGTTTTATACTCCTCAGGAATCTGTGGCGCTTTTTTTGTGAGCAATGACTGGAAGAACTGGCTTTCCTGTCCCATATTAACATGGGGCTGTGGAGAGAAATTTTTTTTTAATGCTGCATTATGTCCACAGTAGGCCTACTCCTAAACAATTTAAAAACTATAAAGAAAAAGGTTATGTAGTTGGTGGTTAAGTTAATAAACTTCTCCTACAGTAAAATGTTAAATGATGATGATATTGATTCACATTGTAAACTCGCTACTTAGTAGCTACCTATTCAATGCTGAATTTAAATGAACATTTAAACAATTAGTAACTTTACAATGAGGAACATTTAAACAAAAACAAGTAAATAACATCCCAAAAGATAAATGTGCTAATACTGCATTAATAATATTTAAGCAATATCACACGAGAGGGAGTGCTGTTGTGCCAAATTTCAGCACTGGTGTAATTCGGTCGTAGGCATTAGGCCTTGAGTGTGATATTGCTTTTATACAACAGTTCTACAAGCACATTTTACTACTTAAAAATAGTACCGGCAACATATGATTTGATTGTTTGTTTAATCATTTATTTAGCTCCGCCAACACACATAGGCCCTGTCCCAATACTCACACTACACCCTAATAATTACAAAATTGGGACAGTGAGGATTACGTCGACACCCTGTACCGTATCTCCATGACAACCAAAATGGCGGTGCCGCTCATGTTATCTTCCTGCTTAATATGATAAAACTGAAACAAAATCATCTAAGTTTGATAAATACAAAATATAAAAAAAATATCTAGCAAATTCTATGGCTTAAAGTCCAAAGTTATAGAACATAATGTATTTTAATCAAAGGCATGTGTCATTTATTTACAGAAAATATTGGCTATAAAGAAAGCGTTTTGATTATATAATGTGTTTATTGTATTATGTGTATTTGTCATATCTGCTGTGTTAAATGAACAGACACTGGAATGCCAGGAAAGGATCTTTTCACCAGAAATAAGTACCCAAACGCAATTTTATTTAAAATGCAGAGAAATAGATTCTTCCACTATTTAGAATTATACGTTGTTTTATGACTTGCTAAAAACGCACAGGGAATATTATTTTTGGCCTATCATGTCCGAAAATACACACAACGTTATTAGTAAACAATATTTTTCAACAGATATGTCCAACAGCTCATTAATTGCTCATGTACTCAATAAATAATAAACATAATAATGATTCAATAGGCATCAATAGGCGGGGGTGATGTGGACATTTCCCCATCAGTATTTAGTGATGATAGTTTTGAAACGCATGAAGCTCCGCTATAGGTACATATTTAAATAATACATTTAAATTCAGAATGAATCTTTTCACCCACAACCCGACCACGTTAATGACACTTCAGGTCGAGCATTTGAAATTGTATTTGTGCATTTTTTTTTCAAGCGTGCAGCTGATCCACAGCGTTTCACGATCATTATCCATCCATCCATCCATCCATCTTCTATGCCGATTAGCTTCAACGGGTCACGGGGGAGGGCTGGTTCCTATCTGCATCTGTCAACGGGCAACAGAAGTGGTACTGCCTGGACGGATCAACAGTCCATCATTGTTTGTGTGGCGATTTTGGCTTTAATGATTCTTCCATGCCAGCAGCCTGATGATGGTTTTAAGAGTTATTTGAAAAACAGTGCAAAACATGCAGCTTAAGGCTTTTAACTTTTACTATTTGAAAGAAGATACGATTTCCCAAATCTGTTAACACACTGCAGTGGATGTTGTAATGAAACATCAATCAGATGAAAACATAGTTAATATATTAATTAATATTTCATCTATATCAATTTTCAAACCAGACTCCGGTTTATTGATATTGTCACAGGCAATTTTAAAAACTAAAAGCCCTTAAACTTGAAAATAAATTTGTAGGAGAAGCAGCTGGAACCGTTTGTTGCCGTTTTGTCACGGAATTTCACATGTAGCAATGGATTGTGGGTAATGCGGGCTTCAGCGAAGTGCGGAGCGGGGGCGCAAAAGAGGCGGGGCCAGGGGCCGGATTCTCTGCTCTGGAGAATCGGGACACCCTAAGCACTTGCGCCCCTCAACGGGAACGCGCAACTGAAGTGCACAAGGGTGCAAGTGCGGGTATTGGGACAGGGCCTTAGTTCCTACTGGAAGGGAGAAAAGGCTGTTACCAGGCAACGAAAACCTTTGAAAAATAAACATTTCAAATATAAACATTAGAACTCTCGTATGGCGGAGTAATACTGTTTGTAAAAAGTTCCAGTGCTGTTTTACTCCAATATCAGCGCTTTTGGAAAGTCTCTTGTCCAATCAAATGACTTGGTCGGAACTAACTGTTGTATAAAATACGTTAAATATGTAGAGATTATTTTTGCTTCAAGAATTAAAAACAGTTCATAGGAACCCCTGTGTACCACCATCTTTATTTTCAGCTCACTTAGAGCATACGAAATTAAATGAATTTGGCAGTGAAAATAGGTAAGCGCTGTTACAAGCTGTCATTTTGAAAAGATTGGCCAGTTTCTAGAAAAAACAGTGCACTTCCCAGATTATAAAAATTGCCACATTTAATTTACATTTATTTGGCTAGATGAAAATATTTAAACATACATTTTTTCTTCTTTTAGAGTTTATGTGCCCTACACCAATAAAGTAAAAATTTTAAAAACTACCACCTCCCTGCACAATGCACAATGATAATATATTGTGCCAGCTTACTTTGACATAAAATGCAGCATCATCTTCCACAGCGCTACCTAGTTGTAGAA
Organism: Apricaphanius iberus; assembly: GCA_028564705.1. Classification (NCBI taxonomy): domain Eukaryota; kingdom Metazoa; phylum Chordata; class Actinopteri; order Cyprinodontiformes; family Aphaniidae; genus Apricaphanius; species Apricaphanius iberus. The sequence goes on along the minus strand of JAPXFQ010000441.1, from coordinate 30,405 downwards.
ACAAAAAATACTTTACTTTTCCAACTCATGGTTAGAAAAATTCTATTAAGAGGACCATGAAACCATTGCTTTAAAGCAAATAGAAAGTAGACACTTATCGAAGTGGCTGAGTGTATTCCGGAAGATGCTGCCTCCATCTTTGTCTTCTGTGTTTACTTAGTGTAAGAAGTGGTAAAAGATCTTCTTGCAAGGATTCACTTGAATGAGTTCTGTATACTCAAGTTAACAGACTCAACTGAAACATGCAAGAATAAAATCTTTCTTTTTACTGACTTTACCAAAGTTATTTGATTGAAACATTGTTTAAAAATTTTTACAATAAAGGTTGATATTTAGGAGGCAAAACAGTGAAGCATTGATATAACTAACTATTGATACCTCCTCCGTACTTTTCGGAAAAAACAGATACAGTGAAAAAGAATCTGTATCCCAGCTGTTTGTTGAAGAGAAAACTGTAACGCAAGCTCAGAGAAAATAATTTCGGTGCTTTTCCCCCAGCTGTGCCCACTTCCATCACAACCTACGAGACATGTCAGACCTACGAGCGACCCATAGCCTTTACCTCTCGCTCTCGCAAGCTTTGGATCCAGTTTAAGTCTAACGAGGGGAACAGTGGCAAAGGCTTCCAAGTTCCTTATGTCACCTATGATGGTGAGTAGCCACTTCATTATAGTTGGCTGTAAGACATCAGTAACACCTAATTTAGTATAGAACATATGGCAACAAAAGCCTCTATTCTAACTGTTATGCGTTGATCCATTTGTGTTCTAGAGGACTACCAGCAGCTCATAGAAGACATAGTGCGAGACGGTAGACTTTATGCATCTGAGAACCACCAGGAGATACTCAAGGTATTGTAAAGATGATGCAAAATCCTCCTTGTTTCGTAAGCTTTTATATGCAGCAGCTTTTATGGTTTATGCCTCTTTTTTCTACAGGACAAGAAGTTAATAAAAGCCCTTTTTGATGTACTCGCCCATCCCCAGAATTACTTTAAGTACACCTCTGCGGAGTCCAAAGAAATGTTCCCTCGCTCCTTTATCAAGCTGCTGCGGTCCAAAGTGACCAGGTTCCTGCGACCATACAGCTAGACTGAAAACCTTCTTGCACTTTCTTGGTAGACCCTTGTGTTCCTGCGTCATTCCAGATCCACCAACCTACATGTAACATCGAGTCCCTGATCATCTTCTGCCTGCGTTCAGGATTTCACTCATTTTCTGGATAAAAATCCAGAAATATCTCAGTCTAAATTGTCACATGATGCCTTTCAGTGTCTTAAATATGAAACTGTAAACCCCACCCTTTTTAGTTCAGTGAACACCTTAACATGTAAAGTTTGACAAATATAGGCTTTTGGAGGCCAGTAATTATTATGTTATAGAAATTTGCTTTAGTATTTAAGTTTGTAATATATGTGTCCCTAGATCAGCAAAGACAGTTATAACCCTGAACATACCAACGTAAAACCATCTATCATTTAGAGTAGTGTACTTAACAGCTAATCTTACCATGTCTAAAAGGACCTCCGTTCCCTAAAGGCTAACAGTTTTTTTGCATGATTCTTACAAGAAAAAAAACAGTTGAATATTTATCCTTTACCCATATTTTAGATCCATTCTTGTTCTGACAGTTTTATCCAAACTAACAGCTAGCTAAAATAGGTGTCCAAAACAAATAACCCTTACAGAAAGAAACTGGATATACTAGCCTGCATAGACTGGAGGCAAGAGATAATTGGTGGCTAATAATATTGTAAATAATATTGTAATTTGCGGCATAGTTCAGATGATGAATATACTTTACTTTTATGACCTCCTCCAAGTCTCCACAAATAATGATCAGTGCATCATTCATTGGAATTATGTTAGCTGTTTCTCCCTTGTCCAGTGTTTATGCTATAAAAGGTGATATTTAACACCAGCTATGGCTGGTGGTTAAATTCTGCTTTAAAAGGTTGGGCTGTTGTGAAGCCCAGCAGAAGGGATAGTTTGGATTTTTGAGATTAGCACCAATTACTTTCCCTGGAGTAGGCAGATGTCAGATTTCTAAAGATTTTTGCAACTAGAGGCAAAAACCAGATCTGTTCCTAAAAAAGCTATTCAAGCTAACGGGATCTCATTAAACTGAAGCAGTTTACCCAATTGTACAAGAGGCAATTTGCATTCATATTCATAGAGAAAAGCCCACACATATTATTTGAAATTATGTAAATTACAGCTAGAGCAAAGCAATTGGTATTGTTGAAAAATAGCTTCAGTTGCGAACTTTACTGTTGATGGAAAATTGTAAGCTGCTGCAGATTTACAAAAAAATAAAAATAAAAAAACCCATAAAATTATCATTGATAATAGATTATTTACATGCAAAGTTTGACAAACCATAATGGTGCGTTGACACTGCATCGTTTTTAACCTTGGTTTTAAATTTTGCATATGACCAATCTATCTATCTATCTATCTATCTATCTATCTATCTATCTATCTATCTATCTATCTATCTATCTATCTATCTATCTATCTATCTATCTATCTATCTATCTGTCTGTCTGTCTGTCTGTCTGTCTGTCTGTCTGTCTGTCTGTCTAAGTCTAAGTCTAAGTCTATGGTTGGGGCCGTCAGAGGGGCATCAGAGTCCCTGCAAGGCATTGTGTTCTATGTCAATTTATGAAACTTTTCCTGCGTTCCAACTTTAAAAGCAGCAAAAGCCAGCAACGCAGATGTTCAGCTGGACGTTTTTGCAACAGCTTTGAAGATGGCATGGTAGGGCTGGGCGATATGTCCAAAAATCTTTATGGCAATATAAGCTAGGCATGTGCGGTAACAATATTTATTGTGATATATTGTTCTCTTCTGCTTATATATATCAAAATTATTGTTATTGAACATTCTCACATATCTGATTAAATGCAGAAGAACACGGACACCAACAAAGTATAGAATGTCATTTAAAGAACATGTATTGTGTAAAATGTATTTTAGAAAATACAAGACCGTTTAAGTAATTCTTAAGATGTTTTACAAATCTTTGTCAAATGCAGCACAAAATTTATCATAACATATGTTAAAATATTTTTAATTAAATACAAAATTCTAAATTGTTTAGACTGAATTGCAAAATCTAAAAATAGAAATAAAATGCATTTTGCTTTACTGACTACTTATTTATGATTGTATTACTGCACAAAAATAAAGATGCACATATTTGGACTAAAGGGGCGTCAATGCGATTTCATTTGCATTCAATAGAAAACGAGACATTTTAAACTTGCAATATCTAGTGTAAATACGAACACAGATAATTAGTATTAATCCTCCTTGCTCCTTCTATATCAGGTATAAATTAGGCGCATCTCGATGACATCACCAAAAAGCACAATTGTTGCAGTCTGGTATAGTCCAAATCTCAAATCTTTGCTAAATTTATATCATTACTACCTTATACCTTTTATATTGCCCACTACTATAGTACAGTCCTGTGCTTTTCCAGGGTCTAAACATATGACCAGTTGATTTGGTGGATTAATGCAGGCACTGGCCCCTCCCCATTTAACTTTAGAGCAGTAACATGGAAGCTCTTCAGCGAACAAAGAGGATTTTGAGGGTTAATATCCACTAACATTGTGTTTTACCCAACAAGATATACATTTCTTAAACATCTTAAACAATGTCTCTACTTAGGTAGCTATTAGCCCTTCTATTTGTTCCTTTGTCTTTTTAATATCACTGCAATATGACATACTGTTAAACATGATATTATTGACAAGACCTTCAGTTAAAGAAAACACACAAAAAAATCCAAGCTATCCCTTTAAGCATTGCTACAATCTCTTTGAAATACGTAATGAAGCTTTCACCATGCAGTCTGTTATACAAAAGTTTTTCTTATATAATATTAATACTAAAAGTAATAATGATAATACCAGGCCTGTATTAGCAAACCAATATCAGTCAAACTTCATGTGGCTGTGTCCTTTAATTAGTATTTTCTTACATTTTTGCCCTCTACCTCCCAAGTGCTCCATTTGTTTTGTTCTATGTCATCTGCTATTTTTGCCATGTTGTTACTGAACATGTTGAAACTTGTAGAGCAGTAAGCCACAACGAGAACACACTGTTGTATTCCTGTACTACATTGCTTGTCTGAAGTGATGACCACAAGTAAAACGGGACACCAATTGGTGCATGTTAAGTACTTAAACATGACAAAATAATTAATTACATTCCAGTTCCACCTTAAGCTGTCTTAGCGCCTACATAATATACACAACGAGAAGATAAACTACCTAGAAGTTACAAAGTGTTGCTTTAGAGAGAAATGTCTGTGATTGAACTAATATTTGGAACATTAATTGCACTTGAATTTTCTACTTTGAAATGTTGGGGAGAAAAAAAACAGATGTTTTTGATTTTGTCTTAGCTTTTTTGTGTTGTTTTTAAGTGTACTACATACGGTGGTAAGTACGATAGCTGTTTCCTGTGATGCTGTCTTCCCTTGTCTTTGGCACCAGAAACCCTAAAGCCTTTTAGCTAACACAGCTTCCACCTAGCCAGACACTACACTGTTGTAGGTAAAACTAAGTACACTCTGTTGATTCAATACTCGTGGAACCACCATTTATTGGCAGCACTATTAGAAGTTGTGTTCGGTATTGGTTAATCAGTTCCTCACGACTTAGATGAGCTATGTCCCACTTTTCTTGACCCAGTTGAGGCCAACCTTTCCCTATCGGACAGCTGGCTTCGTATTTGACACTATTACTTTAGTATACAGAGTTTGTGCAATTTGTAAAGATTTTTTGGCTGCAAAGCAATTCCAAACCATTACAGCTCTAAAATGTTAAAGTTGATGTGAGATGTTTTTTTTTGTTATTTGCAGTATTTGGTTTTGCCCACCTGCAACACTGTGCACATGGCATAACATATCTACTCTTGTCCAATCTGTAAACAGTACATCATCCAAGAAGTCTCGTGGTTCATTCAGATGCAGCCTTGTAAAGCTAAGTCACACTGCCTTGTGACAGCCCTTTTAAATAAGTCATGCTTGTTCAGTCTTATTTAAGTTGTTCCTCCATGAAACGTCTCAAACAGCTAACTGAGATTTTAGAGTGTGAGATGTATATGTTAGGTTCTTTGCTGCCTAACCTTGGAGGAAATTTGAAGTGAGCTCCTTGGGAAGACTGGGAATTCTCTTCAGTGTTTTCCACTTGTGAATAATCTTTCTTACTCGTGAATGATGGTTCTCCCATTTTTCTTACAATCCTTTCCTGATTTATGAACAGGGTATTTTCTCTAAGGTCATTGCTGACGCTTGTCCACCTTGGTATTGTGTACAAAGAAGAAAAAACATTTGAGGCCATCCATCTGCTAAAGCAACACCTTTAGTTAAAATGGTCCCATCGTATTTGGTTGTAGCACCTTTCAAATCTCACATAACACACATGTCAAACTCAAGGCCTTGGAGCCAAACCAAGGCCGCCATATGCATTTATATGGCGCTCTAAACACTAGAGGATCCTATAAAAAGAATCTTTAAGTTCTATTTACTGTATGCGCTCCTAAAAATTATTTATCACCCAAATTAATGTTTATTTGAATACTCCTAAATCTCATCATTGTGAAAAGATGTTCAGTGTCATTTAATTTTAAGAAGTATTTGTCAAACTTTAAGTACTCATAAGACAGATATTTATTAATATTTTAGTGGTTTGTTAAAAACAGTTTTATCTATACGTTCTGCCACAACCAGCCCTTTAAGAGCATTTATTATGTTTATGTGGCCAAAATTTGAAATGAGTTTGACTACCCTGCCAAGAATCAAATGTATACTTTGATATCTTTCCCGTTCCCATGACTGTAGAAAGCTAAATGTACAGATGAAATAGTCATACCATTGAACAAGTCATTCTTAACATAACTCCAGTTTGTGTGTCTAAACAATGACTAGTTTTACTCTGTCCTTCACTCATTTCAACAAATGTCTCCAAATATGTGATGAAACACCAGGCTGTGATATTCCAATGGAGACCATTAAAAGTAACTCAGAAATCCACATATATCCTGTATAATTCAAACAAATCTGGTGGAACTTTAGAAAAACTTAAAAAAAAAAAAAAGCTTTATTAGCCTGGTTGCAGAGATAAATGGGATGGATGGATGTGTCTGCATCTTTCTAAAAGGTCTCATGTAAATAAAACTGGGACCCTAGCATTAATTTAAACATGTATTTGCATTAATTGCCAGGGAAGGCAATCCAAATTCAGGCTGTTTTAGAAATCTGGTTGAAGACCTCAGAAAGTCATTCTGAGGGCCACAAATGGCAAACAAAAAGCAGACGGGGTGGGCTTAAGGTTTGCCGTGGGAGACTATAAAAGTTAAGCCTCAAAGAGCCTTTCTGGATTCCTTTTTTCTTACTTTGGCTGTAAAAAAGGCAAACAATTTTAATGGGTTAAATTGGTCTCTGGGTGCACAAATCAATCTTTAGGAATTCTTAAGGAATCGATTTAGAATCAGGGAATTTTTTTCTTCAACACAGCACTAGAAAAAGTCAATGACGAGTGAACGAGTAAACATGGAACAGTTTTGGAAAGCCACTTCCCATGAGTGGCCTACCAAAATTACTCCGATGGGACATCAACGACTCATCCAGTAGCATCCGAAGCACAGCAGGCTCAGTTAAGGTCAAAGTTTATGAATCAGCAATAAGAAAGGGACAAACATGGCATCAGTGAGAGAACACCAAGGTGCATCTCAGAGACAAACATATTAATGATCTCCAAAGTGATGGAAGTTGTTTCTCCTGTCCCATCTGATTTAAATCAAATGCATTTTAGAAAACCAATCGACCACGAGTCAAATGTGGCGGAGGTAGTGTGATGGACTTGAGTTGCTTTCCTGTTTCAGAACCTGGACGACTTAATAGTTGGAACGAAGGAATTGTTCTCTCTACTGAAATCTTCTTCAGGAGAATTTCTGCCTGTCAGGTTGTGGCCTTAAGGCCAACCACAATCAGAATATTCCTGATATTGTTCATAACTAATTTGAACAGAAAGATTAAATAAAAAGTACTGATACAAAGTTCAAGTTTCAAAGTCTGCACAACTATGCAACTGGGCTCCATCAGCTTTTACGTAGTTTTTAATGTTTTGGTCCTTGTTTTTCCAGTTGATATTTGCAGACTTTTTCCAAAGTGTTACCATATTGCCATATTTCTGTCTATAAATAGGGCAAACTGAGTGGAAATGCCTTGTGGTTCTTGCCTTTGCCATACTATCACATTAGTTCTACAAGAAAAATCCTTGTCAAAGAACCAAATTGTTCTAACATCTGATCTGTTTCCAGGCTTTGATGGATTCCTCACTCTTGGCCATCCTAATCCAGTGTAGCCAGTTGGGTGTATCTTTTAGTTGGAGAGCACTGTGGCTTGTACAACTAAAGCACCATCGTTCTACAGGACTGGAAAACCGACATATCTGGGGTGTAACAATACAAAGATCACTTTTAAGCACATAGCTTGGTTTCTGGATTGTGGTTTGGTAAGAAAACAGAAGCAAAACGTTCAGTTTGTTTTAATTTATTTTTAAGGGGAAAAATAAAATTCACGCAAAACCAGGCAGCTAAACAAAATACTTTTAATAAGGACTCTAAGATATCAGGTTCTGGCAACTTCCCTTTGAGATCAAAATTATTCTAAGCAACCTTATTTTTATTTAATGTACATAAAGGGTGCATTTCCTTCATTAGAAAAAAATAGGATATAAGGAACAGATATTTTTATTCAGGATATTACCAACCGATTACGCTTTTAAATCAAGTGTAGTTAACCTCCAGGTCATCTGGTGTCAAACTGATCCATGAAGAGGGGGAGAACAAGTTTAAACACAGAGAGCGGACAGAGATCAGATCTTTGGGGCGACTTCTTTGCTTTGGCAATTTAATGATTCTGATCCAAACTCTAAAGTGTTTTTTTGTTTTGTTCAATCATACAAAACTTATTTTCATCTTTGTTTTTTTAATATATAAGTGGTTTTTTTAGGGTTATCTTAGGGGGCCTGTAGGTATGACACCAAAGTTAGCATGTGATTCAAAGATGAACTGGACCGTTCTGAGACTCTTCAGAACACTGTCAACATTTTAATCTATTGAAAACGACAATAAGCAGGACTCTTCCTTTTTCTGGCAATAAAATCCAACACAGACTTCTCTTGTCCTCCTGCAATAGAACAGCTTGTGAGCTGAATGTATTGTTACATCCCAACTTCCAACCATACAATTTATGGATGTTGTGAGGGAATGAAGACTTTTAAAAAAACACTATGTGTACACTCTGTTGGTCCTGTTACTTTGGTTACTTTCTCAAAACCCTGGCTTGCAACCCCTTGTTTCAATCCAGGCTTCACAACCAAATACTTTGCTTGACTGCTTGGCACATACCACCTGACCAAAATTCCTGCATTTGTCCACAGAAAAAAACAAAAAACATTTTAATTACCGATGATCTAAATTTGAGTTCAGAGCTCACACATGCACGCACAAGAACTGAATGATGGACTTTTAAAGCTCTGCCAGCTGCTACACAGTGTACTAAAACTAAGCTGATGACTAGAAGGTAGGAAATTAATCTGAAAGCTTGGGCTTTGGAAAACACTTTGTGGTCATGGGAAACTGTTAAAGTTTATCGGCTGCAGCATTGAGAACCACAACTATGGCTCCGCATAGGAAATGAGTGTGGACTTTTTGGTCTTAGTTTTGGCTTCAAATACAAAATATGGAAATTTGGAAAAACAAAAAACAAACCCAATTTCTGCTTTCTATCACTGGCTGATAAATTCCCCTTTATGAAATGTAACTTATAAATGTAATACGTCAGTTAGTGCTTGTTTATGTAATTGTTCCAGGTTATGCCAAACAACAGCTATGAATTAATAGTCATCTTTCTTTTTAAGGATGGGCACCGTTTCATGGAAAGTAGTTGAAAAAAAGGGATCAAAAAAGTTGTGAAATAAAGAATAAATGCATCTGAACCTTCCCTTACCCCCTTTGGAGAATGTATCCTACCCTGAACGGGTGAATGCATGTTGTGTGGATGAGTCGTTTCATTTTATGTGCAGTTAGTGTGATTGTGGGAAAGATGGAGTGGTATGTTTTTATGAATGCCTGGGAAAAGAAACAAACTATATGTATACTTTAGTCCCTTTTTTGTATTGAAATGATTTTAACCTTGTGTTGGTTGGTTGTACCCAAAGAGAGAAACTGTAACACAGTGTTGTGGCCATTGTTTGTTCCATGAAACTCAAGTACTGAAATAATTCAATAAACAGTAGCAGAAATCCAACCGAGATGTCTTTGTGACGACTTTATGGGAAGTGCTTCAACAGCAGGGAAAGCATTTCATGAAGACCCTAGAGAGGTTGGTTTTCAACCATTTTCGGTCCTGGCGAGGTCTTCATTGGATCCGCTGCAGTTTGCCTACCAGCCTGGCATCACGGTGGAGGACGCCATCGTCTACCTGCTGCACCGAACTCTGACTCACCTGGAGAAGCCTGGAAGCACTGTGAGGATCAGGTTTTATTGATTTCTCCTGTGCTTTCAACACCATCCACCCACGACTTCTGAGGGACGAGCTGGGGCTGTCAGTAGTGGACCATCTCACGTCCCAGTGCATACTGGACACCCACAGTTGGTGAGGACACAGGGCTGTGTCTCTGACCGGCTGGTCTGCAGTACGGGGGCCCCACAGGGAACTGTGCTGGTACCGTTCCTCTTCACCCTCTGCACTGAATACTTCTCCATTAACTCCCCACATTACCATCTACAGAAGCTGTCTGATAATTCTGCCATAGGAGTCCAGGACATTGAGATAGTGGACTCTTATAAGCATTTTTGGGCATCTCATACTAAAAAAGTTATTAATTATAGTTACAAATAACTTTCTCCAAAACGTAACTGAGTTAGTAACTCAGTTACTACACTGCAAAAGTGATTAGTTACTCATCAAAGTAACACGTTATTTCTATATTCTACAAAGTAAATTACGTTCTATAATATCTGTAAGGTCAAATGTTTTTATAACAATGATAACTAAACACCATATACAGTATTTTAGGACATTTGATATTTGAACATAACTCAATAAGATTGAAACTGTATGCAAAATTATAAAAATATACAAAAAGTAAATGTTGAGAATAAATAATCACACACTATTCACTATATTGCAAAACTAAGACAAATGTAGGTAAAAGGTAAAAGGAAAATCTGTCCATTAAGTGGTGCAAATCTCTGTACAGAGCACTAGCCAACTGTTTGTAGTGACATTTTAAGACTGATTTGGTGTCACCTGGTCACATGACCTGGAAGCTATTGAAGGAAAATCTGAAATATTACAGTAAAATATTAATATAAAATATTCAATCCATTCAAATGTCAAACAAACAAACTGTTGTGTCCGGTTCTTTTGATGTAGTAAGAGTGATTTGGTATCGCATATGAACGGGAAACTATTCAAGAAAAATCACATATTTTACAGTAACATATTTATAAGAAATAGTCAATATGTTGTTGTTTTTTTATAAATCGGTGAGCTACGTTCCTATGGTACTAGGAACGTTAATACCTAAACACTTTTAACTCCCAACATTGCTGATAAGTACCTAGTTGTTCACCTGAACAATAAGCTGGACTGCAGCCACAACACTGATGGTCTTCTCAGGAAGGGTCAGAGCAGACTCTACCTGCTGAGGAGACGGGGATCCTTTTTGAAGTCCAAGGAGCGCTCCTGAACACTTCCTTTGACTCTGTGAAGAGGTTGGATAAACTCATCAGGAAGGCCAGCTCAGGATGTCTCCTAGAACCAGTGCAGGTGGTGGGAGACGGAAGGACTCAGACCAAAAAAACATCACTGATGGACAGAGTCTCCCACCCCATGCAGGGAGAGGTTGAACTGCAGAGTTCCTTCAGTGACAGACTGCTGCATCCTAGATTCACAAAGGAGTTAGACTTTACAACCAAAACTACTCCTGACAAACGTAAATCTTTACATCAGCGCTATAAATTGCACCAATTCACAATTAACATTTCTGCTGGTGTTATTTGCACATTGTTTTTTTTTCCCCTCAACTTATATAAGTTAATGTTTGGAAATAATATGTTTAATTTTTTTTATGAACAAGTACACATGCACATTCTGTACACATTTCTAAATAATTAAAACATCTTTAAGCATCCTGATCCGTAGCACATTAAAACCTGGGTATGCCATTTTCATTTTATCTTTAATAACTGCAAAGTAATTTGGTTTTTGAAACTCAGTCCATAATGTACATATTATTTTTAACTCTTAAATTCAGTTTTTTTAATACCTTTCCACTTATGAGTCTTAATTCATGTTTATATTTAATGCCACTATGCAGCTGTTACTAATTTCACCTCATGGGATAATAAAGTATTTTCCTAAAAGTATTAAATTCACTGAAACTTTTCTGTAAAAGTAAATGAAATGTTTCTGATCAAAAGATTTTACACCAAAGACGGATATGTAAACTGTTTTATGAATCAATTATGACTACCTCGATCCGGGTTTTTTTAAGTAAATAAAGTAGTTTTTGTTCATCTTTAGTCAATAATACAATTTAAAAACTTTTTGGAAAATGTAATACTGAAAGTTTTTGATATGTTCACTTTAGTGAACTTTAGAGAGCACAAAATACGCATTTGAGAAATTAATGACTTTTCTATGATTTGTGTGAAGACATAGAAACTCCTGAAATGGTGTTTTAAACTTTTGAACATTTTGACATTGTTCATGACTTTCAGCCTCTGCCCTCCTCTATATGCTTGTAAATTAGGCCAGTTTTATGAAGAGACGTGAGGGTTGGATACATTTCAACCAAGACTGGTTTCTTTATTAGTACTTCTGAAATTGACCATTATTACATTCCCAAGAGCATTTGAGGCTTTTATACGCTCCTGCTACAGGTAATTAGCTGGGACATCCCATTGAGGTGGGACTGAAATACCAAACCTCTAACACATCTATATACAACAACAACAACCTGCAAAACAAAACACGAAAAATAAATATTTACAGATATACATAACTATAAATAAGTTAATAAAAAGCATAATTCATTTAAACATTTCAGTACATTAAAACTACTTCCCCCTTCCTTGTTAACTTGGTTTGCTCCGAAAGCTCTTAAGCAGGCAATTGAGCTACTTCCCTCCTTTACCATTCCTCCCCTGCCAAGAAGACAACAAAAGGTGAGTAATTCCATTACCTTGCTGAACATACAATTTTACCCATTTCAGAACACCGCATAAGTAGACATAAGTATCAATGTTTGTCACAATGTGCACATACTAACTGAAGTTTTACTTCACAGGCAGGATGGCCAGTCCCCCTCTGCAAAACAACAAACATTTAACCTTGTTTTCTACCTAAATAAAATGATCAATTAATTCATCTGTGTGTTTATTACATCAACATCTGCCAATCATGCAATAGTAATAACTTATTCGCAATAAGTAGTTATGGAGCGCCCGGTCTCCATCACAATACTCATATGCCAGTCTCATTTGCATCTTCAAACAACAACAAAAACCATATGTGAGACTACACCAGGGGATTTTGATTGACTGACTTTGGTGATTTACTGAAATATATCCATATAACTAAGGCATAGAAAAAGAATGACCATACTTATGACCATAGATTCTTCTTCTTGGTTATTTGGGGTGTGGACATATTTATTCCAGTTATTATATATTATTAATTATTTATTATAATCATTTTTAGTAACGGTGTTGCCTTGCAGCAAGAAGGTCCCGGATTTGAATCCTGGCCTGGGGTCTTTGTGCATGGAGTTTCCTTGCATGGGTTCCCTCAGTGTACTCCGCCTTTCTCCCACAGTTCAAAAGCATTTTTTTAACCAAAATGTAAGTTACAGTCTAAAACGCAATTTTATGCTAAAATTTTTTTGCTGTTGATGTATTTTGAAGAACAAAAACATCAGATTCCCACCAATCGTAGTAGCATAGCATAGTAGGATTCCTTCAGCCATGGAACTGGAAATTTATAAGGAGCGTTTTACTTTTTAATTGAGTATATATTAGTTAAATCAAATGTGCAAGCGAGTTGGTACCTGCTAGCCACCAAAGCTGCAACTACTAAGCAACTAACCAACAATAAATGACTGCTTTGGATCTAAAACAAACATTTTAGATATAAGCTAGATAGCTGCAATTAGTTGACTTTGACCCCGGAAATAGTTGCTGCTGGGTCCTGATCCGCTGTCTTTTTGATAATGCCACGCTGCATTTGTGGTCATTTTTGACAGAGGGAAGGCAACAAGGCACCTCCCATGTATCCCTTGGCAGTTAGCTAAACAGTAGACAAACGGAGAACAGCTGTCTCCATAGCACATGAACATTGGAACGCGCCTTGGCGGTCCCTGATGACGTATCTCCTAGGCAACTGGGACGGGACCAAGGCATCAAGGTGAGTTTCCTTGACATTAAGAAACACCCAAATTCTCAAGGAAACTGGCATTTCTGTCCGTCGGTCTGCCATCTTGGTCTAAGTAATTTTTTTGTGCACTTACACCACCTGATAAATAGGTGGCGGTATTTGCGATACTCACTAGGGTCCAATGTAGTGGCTTGTATGCCACCATCAACAGCTTTGCTTTAGAGAAAACCCCTTTTGATTAGCTGTCCATGTTCCATGAAATGGAATTAAGTAAAAAATGAAGTAAAGAGTTTATGTAGCCCAATTTCTTTTGTTTTAAATATTGTTGTGGAACACTCAAGAAGTGATGACGGTTCCACAATTTCAGTGCTCAGAACAAACTTCAGTTAATTGATTACCAATCCTCATTTCCCGAAGTGAGAACAAGTCATTGTTTTGCAAATCTCAAATAAGTCTCAAGTCTTTATAATCAATTTCCGAGTCAGCTCTCAAGTAAAAGTAGACAACTCAGATTCAAGCTCTCTTACAAATACAAACATAGTCTTTGTGTGTTCATACAGGATGAGTGAAATTACTTGAATAGATTCCCGTTCATAGGCGATAGCAATTTTGAAATAATAGGTATTTTAAACTTTAGATATTATTAAGTTAAATATCAAGTCTTTTCAAATAAACAGGTTCAAGTCAAAATCAAATCACTAGTCAATGATGTAAAAGTCCAGTTAGAGTTATTTATTCAAGTCAAATCTAAAGTCACAAAATTACAGACTGGATTTCAAATCATGTCAGTCAAGTCCACACCTCTGCTCACTTGGTATACTGACACAAGGTGCCACCAAAAAATTGGTCACACATGTACAGCAGCATTGTTTCGTTGAGTGTCTGCGATGTCAGAGGGTTTTATCTATTGTTGCATTAATTTTCCCCATGATTTTGTACTGATGATGGGACAGTTTGACCATGGAACAAAGCCATCACCAGAATGTCTGAGAGTGATGTCTCCTGCTCCCTAAACCAGGCTTTCATAATCTGAGTCTGGTGAATCCTGGCATTGTCATTATGGAATAAGACCATGTTTTCTTTTATCTGATCTCACCAAACATTTAAGTGACCACTGATCACATTCAGGATTTTTTTCCAACCTCAAAGACGAAGGTTCCCCTCTTTCCTTCTAGTTTTTAAGGATGATGTGTACGACAGTTCTTAACCTACTTTCAGTAATTTCTCTAACCTCTGTAGATGTTTTATTTGCTTAATGCCAATGTTCTGAACCTTCTTAAACAGACTAACATCTTCTAGACAAGTAGTTCCCAAACTTTCCTTTATCTGACCCACAAAATAAAAATGTAAGAGGCTTGCAACCCAACTCTTGATGGAAAATACAAGCATTTTTTCTGAGACACTTAAAAAGTGCTAAAATGGCAAGATAACCAACATCAACCGTCGATATATAACAACCACTATACCTAGCTTTTATCAATTCAAGTCCTGATTTTTTTTATCTCTCATTTGATTTATAAAATGGAAATGCCTGGTCATTGCCATTTCTGGCATTAACATAATTTTCTCAAGAGAACCTCAAAACCCCACACTTACCTGTTTGTGGTCCCGACCCCAACTTTGGGAACTGCTGTTCTAGACGACCATAGGATGTGCATTTCAAAATTGTTGTTCAAAACAAATGAGAAACTAATCATTGCAGCATTTGGGGTTAAATAACTTGCTCCCAGCTGAATGATAATCACAGGCAAAATGAACCAGCTTACCATAGAAGGTAGCCTGTCAAATCCCCCTGAGCTGGACTCGAGAAAGCTTCTTCCAAACGTCTCACCCTGCGTCCGCAGAGGGTTGGCCCCACTGAGTTGCCCAGCACCCAGCCATGGACCCCCAGCCATAGACCCCCAGCCATAGACCCCCAGCCACAGACCCCCAGCCACATCCGTTAATGGTAGCTCTTTCTCATTGATAACTTGCACTCGGTAACCGGGCTGGAGTCGCTTTAGTAGCTTGGGTAAAAAGCTACAGGGTTGTTGTTTTAAAATTTCGCTATAGGCAACAAAAACAAAAAAACAATTTGGTTCAATCCAAGCACCAAGACTTTTTTACTCTTATGGGAGAATCCCTTAAAGGTGACTAGACTCAGTAAATTTGAAGGTCCACAACTGTCATTCGAATTTTACGTTAATTTCTAATTGCAAAAGCTTAGCAAGGACACAGCCAGAGTTATGATTCAACACTCAAAATAATTCATAAATTATATGAAAATTCAATCAAATTAAGGTAATATTTCCCTATAAACTGAGGCTGAGCATTTTGTAAATAAATTTAGAGAGGCAGCAGAAAGGAGAGACTCATACCGGGGTGGTGGGTGGATCCTGGAATGGATAAGGCACGCACTCATGGTGGTATCCGTATTGATAAAGGGGTAGCCCTACTGTACAGGGTCCTTAGGCCGAGGTTGGCGATTTGATCAAAAGTAAAATAATTAATTTGGGGAATAGTTCAGGGTCAATCAGTCGAACGGTTGCAGTACAAGTCAAAAAGGAAAATTATTTGAAATTGGAAGAGTCAAAAACTCAAAAACCTAATGAATTCAAAACAAAAAAGGACTAATTCAGGCAAAAAGGGAAAAAGGAACTGGGAAAAGATTAAAAAGGAATAAATGCCTTGGTCAACACAGGAAAAAAGATTACAAAAAAAATCAGCTGAACTAGAAAAAATAAAAAAAGGGAAACAATTCCAACTAAAAAAGAAAAATGGTGATTTAAAAATCTAAGGAACTGGTAAACATAAAAAAGGATTAAAATGCCTTGGTCAGAACAGGGAAAAAGATAACAAAAAAATCGAATGACTTGGAAAAAATACAACCAGAAAGGGCAATTATAGAAACGTCAGTGTAAAAATGCAGGGTGTCCTATGCTGGACATACTGCATAAACCTCAAGGTCAAAGCAAGATTAAATGAGGTGAGGAGGTATCCTGATGTTACCATCAATGGTGCTGTGAATAAGCTATGATGAAAACCCAGTTAAAACCCAACACAGCCATGAGAGCAGAAGAAGCCATGAGCAAAGCGCTCAGTGCTAAGGAAGCTTAAGACTGAAGTTCTAGCTTGACTAAATAACAAACAGAAGTTATTTCTAGCATGCCTCAGTTTACTTCTAATGGTTTCCATTATTTTACAAAGAGAAGTTTGACGAGTTTATTACATTCTAGGCATTCTGGGTTTGGATACTACGTATGTGGCAAAATTTCTTTTTCTCTGATACTTTTTAACATTTGTTTGATGTGTGGCCCTGAACATCTTCATTCAGAGGCTTTTCTTTGCTGTAATACCGACAGCTACAGCAGATCCTTTCTTTCCACAGCCATCGGCATCTACAGCAACTCTTTGTCGACGTTTGTATGATATGAACAATATTAAACTTTCCTTTAGGATTTATAAAGTATTTTTAAATTGAATGTAACTGAATACAATGAAGGATAAGTGGTATACATAGATTGATAAAAGGTTGAATTTTTTTTTTTTTTTACCTTTTATTCAATCAGGAAAAATCCCACTGAGTTACAGTAACTCTTCTCCCAGGGAGTCCTGACCAAAACTGGCGGCAGAAAGTTAGAAAAACAGAATACATATATAGACAAACAAAGGTTACATACTACACCACAGAGCTCAGTACATACATTAAACATACTCAAACACAAACAAGATTTTTATTTATTTTATTTATATTTTATTTAGGACAGTGCATGCTAATGAACATAAATGTAAGAACAAATTACATGAATGTAAACATGCCAGATTATAGCCAAAGGCTAATTTCCATCTGTTGTCCTTAAACATAAAAATAGACATAAAAATTCATCATTCATTCATAATAAAAACTCCATCACCAAACTTACACATACACACCATTCTGTTCCCAAATAAAACATTAAAACGATACAGCTCATACATGATCACACACTTGATTTTTCCATAACCAGTTTTTAAGCTTTGCCTTAAACAAATTGAAAGTCGAGCATTCTCTAATGGGTTGAGGAAGATTGTTCCACAGATGGCCACCCTTGACAGAGAGGACATTCTGCCCAAATGCTGTCCGTCTGTGAGGTATAAACAAGTCTCCTCGGGTTGTAGCTCGAGTGATCCTGTCTGAGCTTTCTTTATGCCTAATGAACTGCTTTAGTGGTGGTGGAGCAAGGTAGTGTAAGACTTTATATATTAAACAGACTCTTTTAAGTTTCATTAAGTTATTCAAGTTCAGTAATTTATGTTTTTTTAACACATGACAGTGGTGGTGGGAAGTCGTTTTTTTGTCAAGTAGTTTTAAACTTGTTTTATAAATGTTTTCAATAGGTTTAAGTGTTGTTGGACAAGCAAGTGACCAGGATGTCAAACAATAGTCCATATAAGAGATGATCATTGAGTAAAAGTAAGTTTTTGCAACTTTCATATTTAAATTATTACGTATATGGTTAAAGTTTCGATTATTAAATTTAAGTACCTGGGACACTTTATTTATGTGACTCTTGAAGGATAATGTTGGGTCTAGAATGACCCCAAGATATTTAAATTCTGGTGCTAGATCAAGCTCTACTCCATCCAGGAATATATTTGACTGCTTCAAGTTTAAGGGGCGTTTGGAAAAATACATGCAGACAGTTTTTGAGGTGTTCAACATTAGGCATGAGTCCTCCAGCCAGCTATTCATTAATGCTAAAGCAGCTGTAAGATCTTTTGCCACCTGCTGGACACTATTTGCTTGCGTATATATAACTGCATCATCCGCATACATTTGAGCAAATATATTTGGACAGACTTCAGGTAAGTTATTGATAAAAAGAGAGAACAGTAAGGGCCCAAGAACAGATCCTTGAGGAACCCCTGTATCACAGTCTAAATATGGAGATTTAACCCCATCCAACACCACACACTGTTTCCTGTGTGAGAGATATGAGGCAAACCACTGAAGAGCCTGACTGGAGATATTAAACTGAGTCAATCTGGACAACAATATCTGATGGTTTACAGAGTCGAAAGCCTTCTTCAGATCTAAAAATACAGCTCCAACACAGAGACTCTTGTCCAGCAAACTCTTCAAGTTCTCCACTAACATACACAGGGCAGTATCTGTGGAGTGATGTGCCCGAAACCCAAACTGCAATGGATGTAATGAGGGTTGGGTGTTTTCTAGGTGAGCAGTGAGGAGTTTAACAGTCTGAAAACATCACTTTAACTTAATAATGCATATTTTTTAACGCAGCGGTATATCACTATGAAATGTACTGATAAATGATAAATCAACATAAAAACGTGCTTTTATACATTCGTTTTACTGCTGATTGATCTTGATATTTGGTTGATCAGGTCCAAGCTCTTTTACCTCATGCTTCTCCTGGTATGTTATTCTCCCAAGCGGTATTATTTTGAGTGAAATAACTGAATTATTATGTGAATGCTGTAGGCATTATAGAGATTCTTCCACTTAAGTTGAAATACATGGAGAATTTTCAAAATCCTACGAAATTCAGCAAAAACTTTGTGCCATTTGGCAACTAACTACTTCAGCATACTTTCAGCTAGAAATGCCATTCAAACTTTAAATTGGTCACAAGGCTTTAGGCTACTGTTGAATATATTCTATTACACTGTGCTTTATGAAGTGCCTTATGAGATGTTTTACTTAGATTTTGATGCTTGTTACATATATTCTCAGCTTAGTTAAGATAACACTGTGCGTGCAAAGATATTTCCTCTTATTTTTTGCAGAACTTGGTCCATTTAAACAGTGCGTGGTATGCTGAGACTGCACCGTTAAGAGAAGAACACAGAATGTTCCGTTCTCATGCTCTGCCACAACTAGGGAGTTGTTTCTCTGTGTTACTTCCTCTTATCTCAAGGCCACAGTTGCTTATGACTCATGTTACTGGAATTGTATTGTGCAATGAATATGTAACCATCCTTGTGCAGTTTTGAATAAAAGAAGCTGTCTCAGCAAGGAGAATCAGAATCGTTTTGGGCGGCTGTGCAGACGTGTACTCTGTGCAGTTTCTGGTGATTCTCCTTCGCTGCAGCGCAGACTTGGAAAGACTTTCAACTCTCCTCATTTCTCAACATACTGAAGGGCTGAGATTTCCTCCATATAATTTGATACCTGTGTTAAGATAATATATAAGAGTAATTAATAGGGGATCCTACAAATTGGCGTCACGAACAGGATCCTGAGTCCTAGATTAATAGGATCAGAGGAACGGAGGACCATCAGGACATCTCTGAATGAACGGGGTTTGGACAAAAGGTGGCACCAACTAAAAGGTAAGCAGTTTTCTGCTTGATTTAATTATTTCCTATTGTCCAAACACCTAGTAATTAAGAGGCTAAAATACACCAGCAAGTAATAGTGTGTGGAGAAAGGAGAGAAAAATTGTGTGGTTAGGGTTGGAGTCCCTGTGATTATTTTAAATGAATGAATTGCTAAATTCCTAAAAAGTGTGAACCAATTAAGATTACACTGACGAGTGTAACAAGTATTGGGTTCTTTGAACCGGGGTGGAGGCCCTGCAGTATATTTTATTAGGAATAGGCTGCTAAAATACCAGAACTTTGAACCGGGTTGGAGGCCCTGCAGTATATTTTATTAGGAATAGGCTGCTAAGGTACCAGAACTTTGAACCGGGTTGGAGGCCCTGCAGTATATTTTATTAGGAATAGGCTGCTAAAATACCAGAACTTTGAACCGGGTTGGAGGCCCTGCAGTATATTTTATTAGGAATAGGCTGCTAAAATACCAGAACTTTGAACCGGGTTGGAGGCCCTGCAGTATATTTTATTAGGAATAGGCTGCTAAGGTACCAGAACTTTGAACCGGGTTGGAGGCCCTGCAGTATATTTTATTAGGAATAGGCTGCTAAAATACCAGAACTTTGAACCGGGTTGGAGGCCCTGCAGTATATTTTATTAGGAATAGGCTGCTAAAATACCAGAAAAAGAGTTTTGAAATACGGTTGGAGTCCGTGGACTTGGCTAACTGACATCACTAGGGTGTGGTTAGCAGGTTCAGAAGGCCCTGTTTTATGCTGTGCTTTGCTGTGTTTGAATTTGATTGTGTTATATTTGATGAATGTGGTGTTAAAGTGAATAATAGAGATAACAGAGTAAGTATAGTTATAAAGGGTGAGAATGGAAGGTGAGATTGACCAAGAAATGATGGATGATGGATGGGGACAAGGAGCTGTGGCTAATACATTGGGTGAACAGCTGGCTTGTGTGGAAACAGTGGTAGGTATTACCTGCCAACCACAGGATGCAAAAAAGCAGAAGGAGCTGTTGAGAAAGACTACAGAAAAGTTGATGAAGGAAAAAGGAAAAGATGTTAACAGCCCGGGTAATTGGGCAATAATCTGGCATAATCTTGCATTGGAAGCAAAAATAAAGGAAGAAGAAGCAGCTGATCGGGAAAATAAAGCAGGTTTCCTCAACAAAGGTAAGCACAGAAAGGAAAAAGAAAGACAGAGCGGTAGAAAAATAAAATATAATCAGTGGATTGCATGGTGGGATCAAGCTCAGAAACATATGAGGAAGTCAAAGCCTCCGCCATACGCCCCACAAGGCCCCACCGCAAGTACCGGAATTTATCCCAGCCTTGCCATATCAAAAGGTGTGCTGAACTGGACTCAGGCTCCAAACGCACCACCAGTATCTGATACAGGAACACGAAAGAAGTCTGAAAAAAAGGTTCACACATCTCAGAAGGGAGGAAGTGAAAAGGAACCACGCAGAAGCCTTTGCTTACAGTTCTGCTCGATTCCAAGGACTAACTGACCCGACAACAACCCAAAAACACAAAAAAGAGCCACACCCCTCATCAGCAGAGGCAATGGATTCCAATTCACAACCAGAACAGGAAGAGGACATAGGAGAAGAAACAACGGCACTTACAATTGTTGCAACAGGAAAAATGATAGATACAAACCAAGAAAAAGAAACCGGTAAGATCAATCCATTTCAGGAACTACTACAGGAAGCAGCTGCTGAGTTATCAGGTATGTTACTTGAAAAGGCAACGGAGGAAGCAGTGAGAACTCAGAGAAAAACAGAAGCAACGACAGAAGGAAAAGGAATGGACACGGAGAGACGGTAGGATGCGCCGAACTCCATCCTATGACAAAGAATTAGATTGCCTGAACAGAAGAGACAAAGACCTGCTAGCACAAAAAGAGCGAGAAAGGGAGGAAACAAGAGAGGCATTGGAAAGAAGCAAACAGGAAGCAGAAGCACAAGAAGAAGAAACTGAAGCTCACCACCAGCTGCCTCTCCTTCAGAAGAAACCTGGTCAGCCGCCAGTTTATCAACCTTTTGGATTGGGAGACATTCAGTCACTGGTGGCACAACTCCCAGACATTCATGAAGGAGCATACTCATGGTTAGCTGCTCTGGAAAAAGGCACAGCAGGCCAGGATTTGGCTTTGGGTGATCTGAGAGCTATACTGACAGCATGCACTTCCCGCTCTAAAGTACTGGCCATAGAAGAAGATGCAGGAACCACAACAGAGCCAAATAACTTACCAATTCACATGGTAATGATGCGAGTGGGACCTGCTTTAAGAGCAGCATTCCCACTAAAAAACACTGGGGGTATCCAACAATTTAAGTGGGATCCAAGCACCAATCCAGCAGTATACTTGGAGAAGGCCATAGATGATTGGGTTTCACAAAACGGACAACACCCTGGTAGACCAGGTGCTGTTGCAGGTATGTGGTTTAGAAAAGCAGTTCTGAGGGGAATACCAGAGTCAGTTGTGCTGAAAATGGATGACAATCCTGAACTCCAAGATTGTGACTTTGCCACTTGGAAGAAACATTTAATATTTAACCTAACTAAAGCTCAGGCTAAAACTGATGACAAGAACGAGGATGTTAAGGACTTACAGCTGCAGCTCTTAAAGGTGCAGCTACAAAAAGCAAAAAATGAACTAGGAGGAAAAGGGGAAAAACCAAAAAAAAAAACAACTGGTGGCTGCAGTTGGACAGCCTCAGCCTCAGGCAGCTCCGCCCACTCAAACATCATACCAGGCTGCTCCCAATCTGTATCCTGTCCCTCCATGGAACCAGGTTCCTCAGCAATACCCACCCTATGGTCCTAGACAATATGATCCAGCAGGGAATTTCAGGGGCAATTCAGGAGGTTTCAGAGGAAGGAGACGAGGTGGTGCAGGAAGAGGAAGGAATTCTGGGAATGATAGATGCAATACCTGCGGTCAACCAGGGCATTGGTCAAGAACCTGCCCACAAAACAGATACCCACCACCTTCTGGAGGACAAGGAGGTCAGGTGATGCAAGCACCACCCCTGCCCCACGCTACACAGCAGATGTTGGGATGGGACCCCCATCAGGGAGCTCCCCAATAGGACACCCCCACAGGAGCCCAGGAAAGTATGGAAAACACGGCAGACCCCATGCTGTCCATAAAAGTGGACGGAAACACATGTAACTTTTTGGTGGATACTGGGGCAACAATGTCAACCATCCAGTCCCAACATGTGAGACTCACCAAGATGTCTACCAGAACCACCACTGTGGTGGGCTTCACGGGGGAAGCACAAGTTCTGCCATACACTACCCCTTTGTCCACCACTGTGGGACCACAAACTTTGACTCATTCCTTTGTATGCTCGCCTTCTGTTCCAGTAAATCTACTGGGAAGAGACTTGCTTATTAAATTGGGAGCTACCATACTATGTTCAGCAACTGGACTAACAGTGACTCTGCCTACGGGAACTTCTTTAAAATGTGGACTGAACAATACATCTCTGGGAGTATACTTGGCACAACCATTGCCTAGTCAATCACATACTGCTGATATCTATTGGGCACTCCTGGAATCAGAAAAACCTGCGCCATCTGGGATACTATCCGCATTCAATAAATGGAGACCCTGGATCAACCAAATCCACCCCTATGTACCTCCTCCTGATCCTCCCCACATGACCCTATTCTATGACAGACAGGATACATTCTGGTATCAGCAAAACTTCATGGAAAAATGTGAAGAACATTCTTGGCATCTCGAAAGTTCAGACATTTATGTTGCTCCTGAGGGTGTGGCTGCCACTGTAGAACTAACCCCTGACCAGCTGCAGTGGTATATGATGGGTGAGGAGGCAGTGCCACATGTTTCGCTGGCGCTTCATCCGGCTCATCAGGCTAAGGAGTTGGGTGGCATGGTAAAACGCTCCCAACAGTGTACTGATTGGTGTGATACCCAAATCCCACAAGTACAGTACTCACCCAGCACTGCAACCTACAAAATTGTGAATCAATCAGAAGATGACTCAGTGCTTGAACATCTGCTTATTCCCAGAACACATGGTAGAGAAAGGACAGACCATCCATCTGCAGCACAACTGGTTGACTCTTTGCCTGCTTCCCTCTGGTCCCAAGGACCCACTGATGTGGGACTGGTGTCAGTTAAACCTATCAGTTTTGACTTGCAAAATAACACACCAATATGGATCCCACAGTATCCACATAAGTTTGAAGCCGCTGAGGGAATAGCTGAAACCATTTCAGGTTTGATACAAACTGGAGTGTTGGAACCCTCAAACTCCAATTGGAATACTCCAATACTACCTGTAGAGAAGAAAGGGACAGGTAAATACAGGATGGTACATGACCTTCGCAAAATTAATGCACTTTTGGGCACTTCTCCCCTGCCAGTACCCAATCCATATGTGGCCCTGACCTCATTGCCACCGAATCATTCTTGGTTCACATGTGTGGACTTGGCAAATGCATTTTTCTGCATCCCACTTGCGGATTCCCTGAGGGATATATTTTCCTTCTCTTTCAGAGGAAAAAGATGGCGTTATACGCGCCTGCCACAAGGCTTTGCACTGTCACCTGGACTGTTTAATCAAGTACTTAAAGCACTGTTGGAACACTGTCCCATACCAGAAGACTGCATGTTGGTGCAATATGTTGACGATCTTTTACTTTCAGCACCAACTGCGGAGACGTGCTTGGAGGGAACACAAATCTTACTGCGACATTTGGCATCATTGGGCTTTAAAGCCAGCAAGGAAAAATTGCAACTGGTAAGAAAACAGGTTTCCTTCCTGGGACGGGTTATTTCCCAATCAGGTGTGACGTTGTCACCAAGCCACAAAAACTCCATCTTGCATCACCTAAAGCCAACCACTGTGAGACAAATGCTGTCATTTCTTGGCCTTACCGGATACAGCCGCACATATGTACCTGACTATGTGGGTCTGACAACTCCCCTCCGAGCAATGGTGAAGGAACATGGGATGAGAAACTTAACTGCTACTCTTAATTGGACTGAGCAGGCAGAACGAGCATTCATCAGGCTCAAACAGGAGCTTTTAACAGCATCAGAATTGGCAGTTCCTGACTACAAATTACCTTTTCATTTGGATGTTTCTGGAACTGGGACACACATGAATGGTGTCCTGTTCCAGAAAAAAGGGGGAGTAAGACAGGTATTAACATACAGTAGTGTGATACTAGATAATACAGAAATGAAACATCCACCTTGCACTCAATACGCAGCTGGATTGGCAAAAATTATCCAAAAAACGGCTCACATTGTAATGAACCACCCACTGACAGTTTTAACCTCTCATAGTGTGGTGGCATATGTGCAGTCACACCTTTTCACCATGACTCCCCTGAGACAAAGAAGACTGAATGCCATTCTAGAAGCACCACACATCACATACACACATGAAGGCATCAACATGGCTGACCACATGGGCTCAGGGGAACCACATCAATGTGAAAGGCGCGTGGTGACAGAAGAAAAAATCAGACCAGATCTATCAGCAACACCACTACCTGAGGCAGAAGAGGACTGGTTCACAGATGGATGCTGCCACAGGGCCACAACAGGTGAGTTGAAAGCTGCCTGGGCTATAGTGCGGCAAAAAGGAAGCAGATGGGAAACGGTAAAAGCAGAACCCCTAACAGGATCCCAGTCAGCACAGAGAGCAGAACTCACAGCAGTCATTGAAGCCTTAAAATTAGCTGAAGGAAAAAAAGTTAACATCTACAGTGATTCAGCATACGCTGTAGGACCAGTGCATGTGGAACTAAAACAGTGGCTTAGAGCTGGTTTCCTCACTACATCAAACAAGCCCATCAAGCATGAAGCAGAAATGAAAGAACTGGCAGAAGCACTGCTGCTACCTGAGAAGGTGGCTGTCATAAAATGTAAAGGCCACAGCACAAGTTTGGACTTGGTGTCTAAAGGGAACCAACAGGCAGATGAAGTGGCAAAACTAACAGCAGGATACCGAGCCAAACACATGCTAGTCTGCTCAGAACAACTAACAAACAAGACACCAGAGGAAATGTCCATGGAAGTACTCACAAGCCTCCAAGATAAAGCCTCGCCACAGGAAAAGACTTTGTGGGTGGCTAGAGGAGCAACAAACACAGACTGCTGGAGGGGTCCAGATGGAAGACCAATATTACCACCGGGAGTAAGACAAACTGCATTGGAAGAACCACATGGGATAGGACACGTGGGAGCAGCACAAATGATGAGAAACCTTGCCAATTGGTGGCACCCCAACTTACAAGATATGGCTAAGTATTACACCAAAACGTGTCAGGAATGCAATCAGTATGGGGTAAAGCCAACGCTCAGGCCCATGCAGGGAACTTTTCCAATTCCCACTTGCCCAGGAAAAGAGATAATCATTGACTATACAGACATGGGGGAAAGAGTGGGTAGGTACAGATACCTGTTGGTGTTTGTGGATGCTTATTCAGGTTGGCCAGAATCATGGCCTACTATGAAGGAAGATAGCAAAACTGTAGTCAAGTGTCTTGTTAATCATTATATCCCACAGCATGGCTTCCCCCAAAAAGTAAGGTCAGATAATGGCACCCATTTCAAGAATCAGGATCTACAAAAAGTGGAGGAAGTACTGGGGTTGAAACATAAGTTTGGGACTGTATATCATCCACAGTCACAGGGCAAAGTAGAAAGAATGAACCAGTCATTAAAAACCAAATTGGCTAAAATCTGTGCACAGACTAAATTGACATGGGTGGATGCTCTGCCGCTAGCTTTGATGTCTATCAGATCTTCAGTAAACAAAAATACATCTCACACTCCATTTGAACTGCACACGGGACGCCCCATGCCAGGCCCCCACACAAAATTACCTCTAACTGATTATGAGCCTCTAGAGCCCAAGACATATTATAACCTTCTGCATAGCCTTGTCTTACATTTTTCTCAACAGAAAGGTGATCCAACGGAGTCTGGAGAACCAACGTCCATTCTTCCCTCCGTGGACTATGTGTACCTAAAGGTCATCAAAAGAAAGTGGTCAGAACCAAGGTGGACGGGACCATACCGAATCACTGAAAGAACATCACACGCAGTCAGACTGGCTGGAAAGGGGGACACTTGGTACCACTGGTCCCAATGTGCAGAAGCAGAGGAACCCTCACGATCATTGGCTGAAGTCCAGAAGGATCTGATTCAAGGAAACTAGATAGTCATTAACTGTTTTAAAGAAATACATTGTATTGAATAATACACACCTGAATATCATCAGTTTAAGTATCTAGGTTAATTGCAACGGCCACAGAATGTCCTGGCCATTTGTTACTCCATTAACATGCAAGCAGAGACTAATGTACATTCTAGCATGTGTACTGCTAGCCCTAATCCCAGTTGCCATCCTACTAATCTGTGAAGGCCCGCCAAATCTTTCCAAAAACTCAAGCCTGCCCACCCCTCAGCCCACTCAAGCTCCACCAAATAGCTCATTGGTTAGGAAAAAACGATCTTCCTCGCCTCAATCATGTAATCCCTCTACAACTCGGATGATAACGTTTTGTATACCCAAAAATGATAGCTATGTGATACAAGTAGACTTTGCTAGTTTCCCACAACCACCAGGCCATTACTCACAAAAATTGAAAGGGCATAAAAATCTGGCTGTTACACTTTCCTCAGCAGCATGGTATATCACATTAGGTAATTGGTATCAATGGAAATGGAATAATTTGATTGATGAGACAGGTCCAGATTGGAGTGTATACTCCAAGGGGGCAGCAAAAACTTGGAGGACTCAAAAGAAATTAACAATGGCAAAAACTTTAGCAGGTACTGGCCTGATAATCACAGTAAAATCATTCCTTCTGACCTCCTGCCAACAGTTTGTTCTGGCCCCTTGGACTGACCGAACAGGCCTTTACTGGCAGTTGGAAATCTGTCCCTCACCATCCCCTCAACCTGCCTCAGCAGTGTCAGATGATAGCGAGCAGTTTAATGGACAGCCAGTTACACACCAAAATGGAGGTAGATTAGGTAAGATTAAAATGACCAAGCCTGAGAATTTAACCCAGGATGAGATTTTCCAAATGTTAACTGGTGTTTCAGGAAACACAAACAATTGGCTATTAATGGCAGAACAAGCTGCAAAAAATGTACAGTCTGACTGTGTGGTTTGTATGGGTGCTAGACTAGTTCTAAAAGTAGTACCAGCACCAGTAAATAGCACCTGTATGCTACACTTAATGAATAACGCAAAATCCTCAGAATGCAAAATTTTGGAGTCTTACTTTCCTAAAACCCCTCGTGACATAACCAGCAAACCACCATTCTTCTCCTCAGAAGTAGCACCTAATAACTTTACCTGTATTGTATTAACTGGAAAAACCCATCAGTTGGGTAATGTGCCTGAGGAATGGTGTGAATCCAGTACAGAAGTGAGACCAAATTTTAGACCAACTGCGCGTGCTGATTTATGGTGGTGGTGTTCAGGAAATAGACTCTATGATGGCTTTCCCAAAAATGCAGGAGGACGTTGCGCATTAATAACCTTACTACTCCCTGTGGTAGTAACTCCGGTTAAGTATGTCACAACTGAATGGCAAGACACCTTTACACTTACTAGGTCTAAAAGATCAGTAGTACCGAGTGCAGTGCCCAATCCCACCTACATAGACGCAATAGGAGTACCTAGGGGTGTACCAGATGAATACACATTGCGTGATCAAATTAAATCAGGATGGGCATCTCTTCTGTGGCCCATAGAGATCAATGTGCATACTGATCTGATTAATTATGTTCATTATAATGTTCAACTATTGGCAAACTACACAAGGGATGGGTTTTCAGCTGTACATACCCAATTGTCTGCAACCTCATTGATGGCATTCCAAAATAGAATTGCAGTTGACCTTTTATTAGCAGCGCAAGGGGGAGTGTGTCACATATTTGGGGAACAATGCTGCACCTTCATTCCAAATAACACAGCCCCTGATGGATCTTTAACTAAAGCACTTACTGGTCTTACTGCCCTCACTCACTCCATGAAGGAACATTCAGGGGTAGATACAGAAATGTGGGACTCTTGGTTGAACATGTTTGGCAGATATAAAAATTTGGTAGCATCCCTGCTAGTGTCTATTTCAGTATTTGCAGCTGTCTTGGTTACCTGTGGGTGCTGCTGCATTCCCTGCCTTAGGGCTTTAATGCAGAGACTCATTGAAACGGCCCTCACAAAAGAAAGAGGTGACATGGCAGTTCAGATGCCTCTGTTGGCTGCAGATGGTAGGATAAATTCTTCTCAAGATCCCTCAGATCTTGAATCTGATGATGAAGAAATTGATGTACATCCTCTCTCCTTTGTTTAAAATTTTTTTAGTATAATGCAAACATATAGTAACCACTTTTTGCTTGTTCTCTGGCTATTTTCACTTATTTGCTTCATAATATGTTGACTGTTAGGTATAATAACACATTTTACATTATGACAGTGCTGGCTGCACTAACTCAGTTTCTGTTACAGGTTATGCAGAATACCATGTTTGCCTGAACATACGACCATGTGAGAGACTGGGACCAAGTGCAGCCGACCCTTGGGAAAGGTGGTGTCAGGATCCTTTTCTCCCCACAAAGTCAAAGAAATGAACTGTCTTTCCACAAAATATCCCGGGGAGTTTTTCGGACCTGACCAGATGTGTCCCATGTTTCTGTTATGGCTATTTTTTCACTTGATTAAATTTGACTATTGCTTATTTTTGTAGTTAATCTATTAAAATAGATTAAAAGGGGGACTGTTGAATATATTCTATTACACTGTGCTTTATGAAGTGCCTTATGGGCACTTCATAAAGCACATAAGGGCGACTGTGGCTCAGTGGTAGAGTAGTTGGCTTGCAATCGGAGGGTCGTAGGTTCGATTCCAGCTTCCTCCAGTCACATGTCGATGTGCCCCTGGGCAAGGCACTTAACCCCCAAAATTCTACATTGTCCTACCGAGCCATGTTGGGTGTCGGTGTATGAATGCGAGGGTGATTGGGTGAATGCGGCTTCAATGTAAAGCGCTTTGAGTGGTCAGTAAGACTAGAAAAGCGCTATATAAGTCCAGTCCATTTATGAGATGTTTTACTTAGATTTTGATGCTTGTTACATATATTCTCAGCTTAGTTAAGATAACACTGTGCATGCAAAGATATTTCCTCTTATTTTGCAGAACTTGTCCATTTAACCAGAGCGTGATTATGCTGAGACTGCACCGTTAAGAGAAGAACACAGAATGTTCTCATGCTCTGCCACAACTAGGGAGTTGTTTCTCTGTGATACTTTCTCTTATCTCAAGGCCACAGTTGCTTATGACTCATGTTAGAATTGTATTGTGCAATGAATATGTAACTATCCTTGTGCAGTTTTGAATAAAAAAGAGCTGTCTCAGCAGGAGAATCAGAATCGTTTTGGGCGGCTGTGAGACTTGTACTCTCTGCAGCTTCGGGCGATTCTCCGCTGCAGCGCAGACTGAGAAAGACTTTCAACTCTCCTCATTTCTCAACATACTGAAGGGCTGAGATTTCCTCCATATAATTTAATACCTGTGTTAAGATAATATATAAGAGTAATTAATAGGGGATCCTACACT
>JAPXFQ010000440.1:0-36207 GCA_028564705.1 Apricaphanius iberus | reverse complement strand
TAGTCATGTTATATTCATCGTCACATCGACTATTGATCTTAACATTTGATTCTGTATCAGGTTCACCCACACCATCATCCAGGGGTTTCTTGAGCATTTCATGTGTTAGAGCCTTGTCAATAGATCTGTTTACCAATCCCCTTATGCACAAAACACAATCAATGCAAGACCACCTGCCAATGCTCCTGTT
This sequence comes from Apricaphanius iberus, assembly GCA_028564705.1. Taxonomy (NCBI): domain Eukaryota; kingdom Metazoa; phylum Chordata; class Actinopteri; order Cyprinodontiformes; family Aphaniidae; genus Apricaphanius; species Apricaphanius iberus. The sequence continues at coordinate 36,017 of JAPXFQ010000440.1, read as the reverse complement.
ATAGTGAAAATCAAAGATTTCCATTTTCCAAGCATATTTTCAAACCATGCTTCTAGGGTGTCATCAACTCCAGCGTTCTCTGCCACACTGTCTTTCAAGTCCTGCATGTCATCCAACGCTTTTACAACACTTCCTCCCTCTTGTGTATTGAAAGGTATGTAAGTACAGCATTTTGATCCAAACAACGAACACACACCACCGGGATCAGCTAAAACCATATTGATTGTCATCCGATTCTGCCAAGACATAAGAGAAGTCGCATCTAATTGTTCGGCCATCCCCGACATCACGTCATGCATGATGTTCATAAACCTCTGTTGATTAAAAAAAATATAGTTAATCCAACCCACATTTTTATTCATAGTAGGCCACAAAAAATAGATTTGAATCCAGCTGCAACTGCACCCCGGCTTTAAATTCATTTGGAAATCCACGTGGTACACCTATTGCATCAATATAGCAATATAGACTGTATTTTCACATTTTTCCGATATTGTAGCTGCTCTGGTTCTCCGATGCGCTTGCTGTTCCTGTTCTCCAAAAGGATCAATTGCAATAGACACATCAAAAGCAATAATCACATGAGCACACAAACCTGTCCACTTCTGCGGGAGCTTCTGACTCAGCCTTCCATCACCACAGACCCAGTAGATATCAGGTGCTGCCTGTTGTGATCCATGATCCAATCTCTTAGAAGATATTTAATCATGCACTTCCAATAATTTGCTTTGGAATCGTCCAGCATGTCAGATTTACAAGATTTAGGGGAAGAATCTTCTACATCCTTAATATAAAAAGTTTTTTTACATAGTCCTGCAAATTTACCCAAATATATCTGTTCTCCTGACCTAGACACATTGTAACAAACAAATGATGCCTTCGGTGCAGGTTCTAATAAGCCATTAGCCGCATGTGGACTGTAGGAACCTTTTGAAGTTCCTATAACCTTTTCAGGACCCAGGCCGTTTTTTCGTGCATTCGGATATATAGGAACTAGGGACCGCGGCCCTCAGTTCCTGTAACAATTTTTGCTCAGATTCCGAGCCAGGGTCTTTCTGGGGTTCCATTGGAACTAATATGATGTAGGTGTTTGGTGATTGCTTGTACGTATAAACCAACCCTCTGGAGTTCTGCTTCCCGTGGACCCGCCATTTTTAAAAACAGCAGCAGCAGCAACAGAGTAAGAAGATGGCTAGCGATAAATGCACCGACGAGGAAGTAAAAGCTTTGCAGGCCATATATTCCACAGAGGAGGTTCAGAGAGGCTTTGAAGGCTCACAGCGGAATATAAAGATATTCGCAACCATAAGCTCGCAACTAGAAACAGCGGGAATTTATCACACCGCTAAGCAGTGCAGGGAGAACGTTTAAAAAACTTAAACAGGACTACAAAAAAATAAAGGATCAAACAACCAGAGTGGGGCGAATCGCAAAACCAGTAAGTGGTTAAACACCCTGGACCTCATCTTAGGCCACCGACCTGCCTACTCTGGCAACGCAGGGACAAAGGACTCCTGCGCGGGGCTTTTGGAGGCCATCGTCCGCGGTGAGAGCAGCGCACCCTCACAGGAGCTTGAAGGTAATTAAATGGATATACCACTAAAATAACTGTGCTGATCTAGCTAACCATTTTGTTATGTGTTTAAAAATATTTGTTCTGATTCATGCTTGTTTGTTCAGAGACAGAGCTAAACGGACTCCTGGAAGCTCCCCCTGCCAGCAGCAGCAAACCTTGCCGCTATCAACCAGGTAAAGAAAACAGTCTGGATGCATATGAAAATGTTTATTCTCTGCTCTTAAAGTATTGAAGTTACTAACGCTCGGTCATTCGAGTAAACTTGCTGTTTGGCAAGTAAATCTCAGAGTGCCATCGGGCACATGGCGAGTAAATGTAGGTAACAAATTAGTCATGTTATTCAGCCTTCTTTTTGGTTTATCCTTTGTTTCTGTGATGCCTGAATAAAACCGCATTCTATCAGTGTGAATGACGCGCATGTTGTTATCGTGGGCTTGTTTTATCACAGAGTCAAAGATTTAATTTCGGACACTGTATGCTACTCATATACATATATTTTTAATAAAGTAATGGCAGAGGATTTTCCTGAATTTCAGGAAAGAAACAACCTCTCCAGCCCCCGTTTACACGTTACTATTGGCATTTACAAATAAATAAAGGAATCTCCCCTGGAAAGTTCCAATCTAGACGTACATAACTTCTAGCAGTGATCTGAAATGTAGTTCTACATCATGCATGCCGAACTTTAGCCTACCTGTCGAGTAGAAACGTCTGAGGCATCAGTGGGGAGCAAAACCTATAACCTTTTATAACTTATTTTTTTCTGAAATGTTTCACCTTTCAGCAACAACCTCGGAGCCATGAGCAGCAGCCACCATCAGCCACCTGCAGCCAGCTGCCAGCATCCTCTGTTCCTACACCAGGTAAAGCACAGTCCTGCTGCATGTGCAAACTGTTAATATAATGGTGGTAACAAGAGTTAAGCACAATATATAATGTAAGCTGCTCTTTCTGGTGTCTTGCTTAAATGTGGAAAAAAGAAGTGATAGAGCCACACAGAACTATAATGAATGTTAAGCCATCCTTCATTGTTAGAACTGGTTTCATTCTGAAATTTTTCTCTCTTCAGCAACTACACCAGCCAGCTGCAGCCAGCAGCCAGTATTCTCTTCTATCTGAGACCTGGTAAATAAGACATCCTACTATTTTTTTTGTAGTGTCACAGAACTAGAATTCGTTTTATTACAATTGTGTGCTAAGAGTCTTTCTCCACCCTATGTTTTTCCAGGAAAGAGAAAGAGGACTGACACTCTTCTGGCAAGTGTTCAGGAGATGCTTGTGTCTGATGCAGAACAGCAGAGACAGAGTGATAAACGCCTGAACAACATGCTGCAGTTCTTTCAAGAACAGGCACAAAGGGAGGCAGAGGAATATGCAGCTCTACGGGCGGAGCTGGCAGAAGCCAACCACCAGCAGAAAACTTTAATGGAGGGTCTCTTAGGTTTGTTGACCAGGATGATAGAGAGGCAGGAAACACCTAAGTGATCTGTGTTACATGCATCATCGTGCACAGCTCTTTTTGCACTATTCACTTGTTTGCACAGTTCAAGTATTTGAAGTTTTTAATAAATGACTTTTTGGATAGTCTGGAGTATTCCCTAGTTAGTAATGTCAGATGAGGTTTGGCCATATTTAAACGAAAAATTAATTCATCTTTGCTCACATTTTAAGACTGCCATATAAACAATTTTAAATGCACTTGTAACTTCAGTTACTGAAATTGTAACTAGTAATATATTGCTTTATATTTTGTAAGTAATGCGTTTCATTACTGTTACTGAAAAAAGTAATATATTCCTGTAACTTTTTACTTTTGTACTGCATTAACCACCCCAACACTGGTGGCTGACTATTTCGTAACCTTTAAGCTTGCTACTGATGTACCACTGATAGATTCATAATGAACACAAAGCTTTTAAAAGGCAGGCAATGAAATCTTTATTAATTTCTAAAATAACATTTTCTCTTTAAATCTACAAGTTCATGTACATATACATGTATGTGATGTCAAAATGGTTATGAAACTTATAACTTTTGCTCTCAGAATCATTTTGAAAAGGTGTTGTGATTAGGTTGAAGGCAGGAGGTAACGCATCAAGGCTGTACGCACTCCTGCTCCTTCGGTGTCTGCAGCAGGAGGTTGTCCTGGCATATCCGGCTGTGGTTAAGCGTTGCTGTCACTCCATTCCTCTCAATACTCCTCACAGGTCGTGAAGCACACAGCACGTGAGCACCATGGACTTCACTCTCTCAAGACTGCAGTCACTGCGCTTTTAGCCTGCCAAAAGCATTTTCAGCCACAACCCTTGCTTTGCTTATTTTTTGGTTGAATGTCTCCTGTTGGTGTGTGAGGGCCTCGTTGTCTGGGAATGGCTTTATGAGCCAGCTTATCAGCGGATAGGCAGCGTCTCCGATGATGTAGCAGCCAACATCCTCTCCTCCAATACTCCTGCGCTGCTGTGAAAACACCTTCTCCCTCTATGCTACTTCCCACAGTGCAGACAAATGTAAAACTCTGGCATCATGTAAGCTTCCAGGTTGCCCAGTGTACACATTCCAAAACAAACCTCTTCCATCAACAACTGCCTGTAAAATAATGGAATACCATCCCTTCCGGTTGAAAAACTCTATGTGGTACTCCTGGGGTGCTACTATAGGGATGTGGGAACCATCAACAGGCCCAACACACTATGGCACCCCCCCATCTCTGCTCAAAGTATAGTGACAGTTCTTTAAATCTTTCTGCATTTGGCATCTTAATTACTTCAGGCAACAAGATTTCTTCCACAGAGGAACAGAACTCCTTCAAACAGTCACAGGCAGTTGAAATGCCTACTCCAAAAAGGTGCGCAATGCTCCTGTACACAGAGTTAGTGGCGAGTTTCCAGATGGCAACAGCAACTCTCTTGACTAGCTGTACAGCAAGATGATACGTTGTGTCCATTCTCTCCAGTGCAGGCTTCAGGCGGCGACAGACGTATTGAAAGGTCTCTCTGGACATACGGAAATTATCCATCCACTTCTCATCAGTAAAGCTGGGAACAACTTTTTTTCCACCAGTCATCACCTTTGCGTTGTGCAATGAGCTGCAACAACGTCCGAAACGCAAAAAGAACACGAGTTAAAATAGATCTGCCATCTGAAATATTCACTTGATGTAATCTGCTCAACGGAAATAGAATAATAGAATACCGACCGAAATGTTTACTAATACAACACGCAAATAATCGGCGCATGTTTAATAAACTTACACGCTGTCTCCTTTGTCTGCGGCGTTCTGCTCGTCTTTCTTCCTCTATGAAACGAAGAAGAATCGCTCGTTGCTGTCTTTCGTCTCCTGACTCTCTCCGTGTGCTCCACCAGCCTTGATGTTATACTCCTGATTTTCTGCATCAGTTGTATTGCCATCATGCAGACCATGAACGCGGTAGCCTCCTCGCTCTCCATGCTAGCTTTGTAGTGGTTTTCTCAATGGGTTTTCTTCTCTCCTTATTTTCGCGGGTTTTGGTTTGTGGTCTCGTGTGGCGCTAAAGTAATACGTCACTGTCGCAGACGATTGCGTCACATTTGTCCCTGTGAAGGTCCCGACTCATGTGCGAAAGTAAAATGAAAAGGTTCCCCCTGGAAAGGGTAGTTATTAGAACTAAATTCGAGTGATGAACAAATACTAAAATTTCTTCTAGAGTAAAATTCACTCTGGGGACCCCCGGGACCACCCACTGAGGATATACATAACCTGGTTTCTCACAGAAACTAATGCATTCATGTAACTGTTCCTCAAAGGGAATCGTGACATAATATTTTGGCATGGCATTTCCAGAAGCTTGTGGGTAATAAGAACCGTGTGTACTGAGTTTTAACCCCAAAATTTTTCTCACCTCCTGAACAGCTTTGTTTACAAAATTGGTGCCATTATCTGAGCTAATCTTCTCTGAGATTGCCCAACGAGGAATAATCTCATTTAATAGAGCCTTGACCACAGCTCCACTGTCTGCTTTCTTCGCAGGAAAAGCCTCCACCCATTTACTGAACATTTCTGTTATAACCAAACAATATTTCTTACCCTCAGAAGCATTCAGTTAAATTAAATCCATCATGAGGCGTTGAAATGGTCGTTCAGGAGGAGGATGAGCTGAAGGCCTGGTTGAAACTGGTCTTCCTGCATTGTTAGCTGCACACAACTTGCATGACTGACAAAACTTTTCTGCAAAAGCTGTAAAGCCTTTCGTAAACCAGTATGTTGAAATTAAGTCAAACATTCTTCCCTTAGAAACATAATCTAATCCGTGAGTGATCTTAGCAAAGGCAGGAAAGAAGTGCTTGAGTAAACATGGATTACCTTGTTCAGAGACCTACACCCCTTTTTGCTTCCTATTGCCCGATTTTTCCCACTTTCGAACTTCAACAGGAGTTGTAAAGCTCTGAATAGCAGGAAGATCAGAGATGTCAGGTAGATCCCACTGTGTGTTCACCGCTGCATAAGCACCGGTCAGTGATCCAAGGGCAGCCGCTTTAGTGGCTGTATCTGCCCTGTTATTACCTTCAGCCACAGCGGAAGAATGAGCTGGACATTTAATGATTGCCACCTGCTTGGGCAATAATATTGCTTCCAAGAGGTCTGTGATTTGACTAGAATTTAGAATAGGCTTATCATCAGATTTGAGGAACTTTCTGTGTCGCCATAGAGTCCCAAAGTCATTCGCCACACCCCATCCATACCTCGAGTCTGTGTACAGATTGACCCTTTGACCTTTTGCAAAAGTCAAAGCTTTTGTCATGGCAATAGGGATGGGTATCGTTTAGGTTTTATCCGATACCGGTGCCTAAAAGTTGCTTGAACCGGTGCTTGAAATGGTGCTTGAAATGGTGCCTAAAGAATGTAAAACATACAAACATGTTCCAAATACCCTCTTATTTTATTTTTTTTAGTAGGTCTTTCAAACAATAAAAATCTTTAATCTAATTAATCACAGTAGCTGTGAATCAATCACCATTACTAAATTTGACCCCCAAAAAATACTAACTAGAACTTTCTGTGTGAATAAAGGGCCAAACTAGATGCAGTTACTCTATAAAAAAAATAAATATATAAGGAAATTAGTTAACTTTTTGTTTTGAACTCCACAGTAACATTCACAATTTATTTGTGGTCCCATATGAATAATAACAAATAGAGGCAGAACTAAGCCAAGTATATAAATAAACATTATATATATATATATATATATATATATATATATATATATATATATATATATATATATAATATAGACTTAGTAATCAAATAACACAATTTCCAAAAGTAAACAGCAGGTTCTTCAGTTCAACACAACAGGAAATAAACGCTCTTATTGTGAAGATGGACACAGCTACTTCCGCTAATATTTTAGCACTAATTTAAGTCCGAAAACATCACCTTAACTGAATCATTTAGTTTTTCAACGCAGCGGTATCTCACTATGAAATGTACTGAAACTATACAGTGAGCCAACATGCATGAATATAATTAAATACAAAGCATTTAAACTTTAAGCCCACAACACCCCAAAACTCTGACTGCACTGCACACATAGCAAACACTACGCCTCACACACCGGAGCTGATATCCGGAGCGGACGGATAATTCCCACAGACAACTTATAAACTTATATCACCACAAAGCCAATACGCCAATAATAATATTCTCCCATGTCATTCCGGACCACAAACACCTGCTCCTGCACAACAATCCACAACAATCCGTAGTTTGGCTGGTTAGAACGGAGAGCTGATGTGGTGCGGGCTGAATTATAAACAAAGCACTGTTCTTTGTATACGTTCCATGTGTAAAACAAACACACACACACAAAAAAAGGTAATTCTAGGAATTAATCCACCCGTGTTGGTACGTTAATTTCTACAGCCCTTATTTTTAGCAGTTTTTTTGCACAGACATAGCCATGTTTACCTTATTGCTCTTGACTGATGGCACGCCCAGAATCCACAGTGTTTGATATCTCAGGGGGGAAAAAGACCGAAATAAGGCACCGAAATGTGCGCTGCTTTTCGGTCTGGTTACTACCGTTAATATCGGTACCCATCCCTACATGGCAACTAATTCAGCTCTGTGCTGAAAAGTTTTCCGGCAGCCTACCTGAAAGCAAAAGAGAATGGTTATCGCAGACAGAAAATTCCACACAATTTTTCCAGCATCATTCCTGAAAGCAGAACCATCAACATAGAGGTATAAGTCAGGATTTTCTAGTGGAATGTCTGTCAAGTCAGGTCTTGGTAAACAAGTCATGTCCAGAACTTTTTCACAGTCGTGTGGATCTCCATCCTCTTCTGTTGGTAGCAGTGTTGCTGCATTTAACGTCTTGCATCGCTCCACTGAGATATTCGGCATGTCAAGCAGAATTGACGTGTATCTGAGCCATCTTGCAGAAGATAAATGTGAATTTTTCTGTTCAAACAGAATCACAGAGACAGCATGTCAACATTAAGGCAGGTGCATTCTGTAATGCTACTTTCATGTACTCAAATACCTGCAATCCCTCAGCAGTCCACTGCATTGCATCAGAGGGCTTCAGTTTTTTTTCCATGCACCAGCTGAGACAAAGGAGTTTCTATCAAAGAATAATTTATTATGAAATTGCAACAATAGGACGCCAGCCCAATGAAACTCAACATTCCCTTTTCATTCCTAAGCTTAGGAATTTTCTGAATGGCTGAAACTCTTTCCTGACAAAGCACGCCTGCCTTTTGAGATCACATTACCCGAAAACCTGACTTCTGTTTTAACAAACTGAAGTTTCTTCAAACTTGCTTTATGACCAAAAGCATGTAAGTGTTTCAACAATCTCACAGTGTCCTTCTGACACTGCTGTTCTGTGGGGCTACATACCAAAAGGTCATCCACATAAATCAACAACACTGTCCCTTTGCTTAATTCCAATGACTCCAAACTCTTTCAGAGCCAGATTGAAAATCGTGGGACTGTCACAAATCCCCTGACAAAGCCTTGTGAACGTATACAGTTTACATTCAAATTCAAATGCAAACAAAAATTGGCTATCTGGATGAACCGGAACGCTGAAAAACGCATTGCTTAGGTCAACTACTGAAAACCACGGGCGGAATCTGTGAGAGGATTGTTATGGAATTGCGTCATACCGGCGCTCGTTGTATCACAGATTTATTCACGCGTGTCAAATCGTGCACAAATCTCCAATCGACCTCACAAGATTCCCGAATCTTTTTTACGGGCCACAATGGGCTTCTGACTGTCGCATCGCTGTAAGGTACAATCACGGCAGCCTTTAAAAGGGATTTAAAAACCGGTGTTATACCACGAGCAGCTTCCTCTTTAAGCGGATATTGACATTCAAAACAGGCCTGTATGAGCTCTTTGGAGTGATTTTAATCGGACTGCAGCCCTTAATTAAACCAACATCATAAGAGTTTTTTGCTGAAGAATCTGCAGGAACGTCTCGCAGAGCAGGTGATAGCTACTCTACGCCGTTCCCGGCCTCCTCATGCACAAAATGAGGAATCACATCTGAGCTCCTCACTTCCACCGAGCGAGTTGCATTCAAAACACACAAAAAATAACATTTGTACACATTTAAACTCTCAGAAAATAAAAAGGAAGAGTCAGACTGACAGGGTTTCCAGTCAAAAACATTCTTAATTTTTTCCATCAGCGAAAGGCTCCCCCTTTCTGCATACGGTTCACATAAACAAATATGTGGAGCTAACTCACACTCCCTGTACAAATCAATCTGGTTTGCTCCCAGTTTCAGTAACAAAGCAGCTGAATGCGTATCCCAGACAAAAAATTCAGTGGTCAGTGCTCCACGTTTTGTAAGCCAGACAATGCAAATCTTCTCCGGCCTTCAAAACAGCGTTTGGGCTCACCACATTCCGTGTTTTTAACAAAACATCTTCACAACATTTCCCATCAATCACCCATTTATAACCGTATTCCATTGTTTCACTGTAGCTAACAGCTGTGAATACTCCTGAATAAGGAGGTGATACAATTTTAATTCCATCAGATGATGAAATTAAGGAGATATTCAATTTGCACATTAAATCTCTCCCCCAACAGATTTACCGGACACTGTTTCAAGATCAGGAAGCAGTGTTTAAAACATCCTGGTCCCTCATTCAATGTACACTTATTTATTGCAAGCCAAAAGTATCAAAAATAATGCGGATTTTACGGATTACTTTGACCCGTAAAATACTGGATACTGCGTTATTTACACCAGAACGCGTTGTGAATTGGAACGCGCGGTGGCGTAAGTAACGTCACTGCACGTACAGGACGTTTTGACGTTAATAACGTGTGGTGGCGTTTTATGCATATTTAATTGTCAAGAGGCTGTCTTATTACTGCTCAGCCACTAGATTTTACTGCATTTTATCCAACCAGTGCGCTGCAAAGACAGACATAACCAGAAGATCGCTGATCTTTAGAAAAATCAGGTAGGCTAGTACATGCATATACCATTATGCTAAAGTCTTAATCAACCCCAGTTGATCAACAACTTTTGATATGGCATTCAACTCACTCCACTCATTTTAGTGCAATAAAATATTTTTAATTGGAACCATAGTTGTTAAAGATAGAGTTAACTGGAAAGATAATAGCAAGTGATTACAACAACAAATAGTGAGCCCGTTTGATCCACTGTGTTTTTTAATTTGTTTTTCCAGAGGATTTTATTTTTTATTTCTTAGTTTTTCATTTCTATTCGTACTATGCCTTAGCTTGACCTTTGACAGTTTTGTTAAATTACAGAAGATATTGTATAAAAACTATATTTATCGAATTGTAGTTACTCCTAAATGACAGCAGAGGTCAGCAAAAAGTTTGAACTCTAGACTTAAAACTTTTAAATTTCTCACGATTTTTAAATACGTTTTTTTCTGGGGAATTCAACTATTTCACCTGAAATCAGTTTTTAGGAAAAGCAACAAAATAAAAAAATATCAAAAACTGTAAGAGAAAAAATCTCTCACTTTTAAAACATCTGTTTATCCCTTCTGTTTGTATTTTTTGTCAGAACATCTAGAGAATTTTAGTGCAGGTTCTGAGGGGATCTAAGCATTTAAAATTATCTTGTTGAAGTCAGGGAACTAAGGAGACTGGCCTGATGGTTTGGAGCCAAAACAAAAAGATAATAGGAGCGGAAAAAAAAACTTGTTAAAAGTTAAACCCAAGTTTGCAAAAAAATCATCTCTGCATGTATAACACCAAAATGACTATAACCCCAAAATTGCATTGTAGAAAAGCACTCTGGGTGCCAATCCCGAAAATTTAATTTAAGTTACAGTTTTTAAGAAATCACAAAAAATTGGAAGTAACATGTTTGTTTGGTTTAATGAGGTTTTTTTTTCTGAGCTGGAATATTTAGTAGGGATGCACGGATACCAATATCGGGGCTGATACCATTAACCGATGTGGAAAACTCTGCAATTATATTACAGAAACATTTTATTTTTTTCATTGATTTTTTATTTTTGTGGTAATTTTATTAATATTTTATTTTTCATCTGGTTCACTGTCATTTGTTGAAACAATCCCGTAAACTATGGAAAAACTAATCTTTACTCATTGGCCTCCAACCCAAAGAGAGTTATGATTTGGGTTGTACATAGACGTTATGTTGGTATTTTTGCATTTGCTATGTGTATCTTACACTTTTTTACTTGACTTTTTAAAATTTTTATGAATCGATTTTGCATTACTAAATAGTAAAGCTACTCTTAGATTGTATTTATATTTAGATAATATTGCCAATATGATGTATAGCACATATGATGTGTAGCACATATTTTTATATTTGGCTTGTCAAAGGGCCTTATAAATAAATGTTATAATGGTGAAGCACAGAATTCTATTTGAGTTGGTGTCTAACTACAACCCTTTTTGTTGATTGAGGTCTCCTGATAACATTCTTTTGCTGATATCAAGTCAAATATAACCCCCAGGGGGACCGTGCTTTTATGCTCCCCTCTCAACTATTGAATAAGCTTCCGCTTTTGGTAAGACAATCCTCCTCTGTAGGTATTTTTAAATCTTGGTTAAAAGATAATTTCTATTTAGCCTTTGGTAACTGATCTTTGCCTTGTTTTATTTGTTAATTACTGGTATTATATGTTGCTACACTTAACTTTTTTTAATTTTATTTGTTCTTGACAATTTAATCAGGTTTGCTCTTACTCTATAGGTGATCTATTTAATTATTCAAGTGTTTATTCAGTGCTTTGGCCAGCAGTCATGTTGTTTTTAAAGCACTTTATAAAAGGTGACTTAACTAGAGAAGAAAATATATTAAATATTACATCTACTCAATCCTAAAGACAAAGAAAACTGTCCATATCGCCCTAACGTATAACAGCAAGAATAAGAACGAAAGGCAGTGTTTCCCACACATAGACTAATGTGTGGGGGTGCGCCACACATTAAACTCTGACCGCTACAGATTCAACACCAACCAAAAAAAAAAAACGACCCGTCACATATTGCATTTCGTTTTTCTTTTTTGCGCTATTTAAAACATGCAGCATATTCATTCAGCTGCATTTCCCTGCTCTCTCTTCATCTTTCTGTCACTCATACGTCTCTTTCTCTCTCTCACACACATACTGTACTAGGATGCAACGGGACAGAGTAAAGTACCGGACTGTTCGGTACGCTCTGTATGGGACAATCAGTCATCCTGTACTGCAGGAATACGGTACTGCCATTGATTTTGTGCTGGTAATTAGTTCGTGTCGACCAACATTACTGCGCCGCGCTCCCAGACACAGGTGCAACAACCAGCTCGCTGTTCCCCGCTCCAGCAGCTGGTTGGCATAGAGACACGTCCTCCTCTCCACAATGCGTGCACCGCGGAGCACCGTGAGGAGCGAAAAAATGTACGTGGCTCGTTGCGCTTTTTTCTGAAATGAGCCCCGGTGTTAGGCACTGCTCAAATTTCTCTCTGACATGAGCGCTTTCTGCACCGGCGTGCTTTAAGGCGCGCCGGGTTGCACTTTGTTTATTTTCTCTTAGCTGTGCGCCAGAGCGCAAAGCAAGAGGAGATGTGCTGCGCTACATTCATTGATGCACACACAAATGCCCTTGAGCAGCGGGCACACAAAGGATATTTATCCGCCATTATAAAATATGACTTTAAAAATCAGTTTTAAAATACATAGGCATGGGTCTTCTTCAAAAAGTGCCCGGACGGTCAAAGCTCATGGAACAAACCGCCCCTGAAAGTGCACAGCACAACAAAACTTTTAGGTAAATAGCTTGGTGTAGGATGAGTTTCTATAGTATAAAATTTTTCTTATTGTGTAAATTTTTTGATAATATGAAACAAAGAAAATGACGAGTTGTAAATGTATTCAGTCAGAATCGACAGCTTCAATGACATTCAAATTCTGATTTACTTTTAAGTCCATCCATAGCCACATCCCTCCTCTGTGTAAACATCTTCACATTGATAAATGTCACAATACATAAAAGACTAAAAGGAAAACCAATGTTGATTCGGAAACTGTCTTTTAAAATGAACTTTCAACATTTACATAAACTTTATCAATAAAACAAAAATGGAACACACATTGTTTAACAAAATTTATAACAGGTTTTAACAATTAACTTCACACATTTAAATATAGCATCATTTTTATCAATCTATAACAATAAAAAAGAAACTAAAGTTGATTAACAAGATATAGAATTTTTTTTTAAAGACTAATTTTAGAAATTTATATAAAAACACATTTAATAACTACAGAACAAATGAACAGGTTTAGGAAAAGAAATTTACACTTTTCCAAATCCATGAGAACCCTTAATGGACATTTCCATTATTTCTTTGAAGTCCCCCTCACTTTCGACTCGACTTCGGCAAAAAGATGGTCAGGCTGCAGGTTGACGCATAAGGCAGACGCCGCTCCCCTGGTTCCTTGTCGTAGAACTCTATCGACGGGCTAGGCGAGAACCCAAGCGATGGAATGGTGTCTGCCCCCGACACAAAGATGAGCAGTTGCTCAAATGAGATGTCCACTTCTCCATCTGTAAAGAGATTAGAGACAAGTCACCACCCATTTGTTAAGATGCACAGAAAGATGTATTTCCCTCACATGAATTTAATAATTGACAGTCACTGATTCTTGCCATTAAAATCAAAGATCCTTTACATTTCCTTTATTTGGCATTCCAGTGACTTCACTCTGACTTCCGTCTTCGTTGTCCAGCTTGAATAACTCTGAGGAAGAAAAACAATTGTTCCAAAAACTATTCTCCACCTTAACTCCTCACACAGTTCGTCTTTCTTACGCTGACCCTTTTTGGTGTACTTACAGCCATGACTTTTTAACTTGTCTAACCTATTATACTTAGGTTTGATTCATTTTATGTTCTTGTCCTGTTGTCCTGCTCACTTTTGTCTTGAATTGCCTCTTGGGGAGAAATAAAGGTATTCTGATTCTTCTAATTCTGATATTACCTTGTATGGCCAGCAGCCACCAATCCCACCAAAAAAAGCGTCTCTTCCTCCATCTCCCTGCGGTTGCTTCCAACAGGACTCCAATTTATGGTGAAAAGAGACTGCATGCAGCTCCTTTCAAGTTTCTCGCCTGTGTTTGTAAACACCGGTAGAAACTGCATCCAGTTTCTTTCCACCACCTGCCAGAGGCAGCCACACGAGTTGAAGCCATCCTTATACTGAGTCACCATACTGGCCAACCTGTCAGATAAATAAATTAGTTAAATGAAATTAATAGTCAGGCGTTAAATGCATCTTTCATAGATATCTTGCATTTACCATTCTTACCTGTGGAAAATATGGTGCTCAACAACTGCACAACGCAGTGATGGCAAGCTGTCAATGCTGGACCCATAAATGCTAGGCATTCCACAAGAGGCAATCCAGTCACCCAAATCCTCCTTTAGCTCTTGCAGTTGAAGAGAGGAGGAACAGTTCCAAATCTTCAGAACAAAAAAAATGCAAAACATAATAGTCAATAAAAAATACAATGTTTGTGATGCCTATAAATCCACAGTTTAAAAGTGTAATATTGTCTACTTAGCCCTAACCCTATACAAGTAATATCAACAATGCCACCAGGAATCGTTTTTAACAAATGTACCAGAAGCAAAAAAAAAATAACACTAACTCAGTGGTGAGGTTGTTAAACACCGGGATAAAAATGTTGACCCCACAGACCCACTTAGTTATAAAGACCTGCTCTATTCGATTTAGTTTATATAGCACCAATTAACAGATGCCATCAAGGCACCTTACAAGAAAAGTCATTTGAATACAATCACATTCAAATCTGTTAAGTTTTCAAAGGAATCCCAGCAGATTACACTGACTCGTTGACCTGCAGCATTCACTCCTCCTAGACCAGGGGTCCCGAACTAACTTCTACCATCTCTCGCGATACTCTCTCTCGACTACCCCCCCAATCAGCCAGAGCATCTCCCTATCTCCTCCTGAACACACTACCACGTGACGCGTGCTATAGATGTCCCGAAGTTCACCTATGCTCCAACACAACTGATTAAAATTGTCCAACTTCCTCCTCAGCGTGGTAAAATTCTGGAGAGGTTCTGCTAACAACCCATCATTTGATTTTGGTATGAATAACCAGGGAACGACCTAACATGTCCTGGATACTGGCCCTTGAGGCCTGGATTTGGGGATCCCTGTCCTAGATCATCGTGGAACAGTAGACAGCTGCCTGCGTTGTGTCCTTAACTTCACACCAATCTCTCACACTCAGCAAGCATATAGCTACAATAGGGAGGAAAAACTCCCCTTTAACAGGAAGAAACCTCCAGCAGAACCAGAACCAGAACCTGGCTCGGTACAAGTGGTCATCTGCCACGACCTTCTGGGCTTTCATGAAGATAAATTATTTTTACATCTGTTGTTTTAAAGCAAGAAGTTAATCATTACAGAGGATATTTATTTACTTGGAACATCATTGCAGTCAGTACCCACCATTCAATATGGGTATGTGATCAAAGCAGGATACCAGACCAAGTGTAGCTTTTAGTGAGACATATCTGACACAACTACAGCAGTTATCCACAATTTTCTTAATTACCTTCTCAATGTTTTGGCGGGTGACCATGTCAACTGGAAGATCTGGTACCCTTTCCGTCACAGCCCTCTGACCACACATCATTAGGAAGAGGTTCCTATTAAGTCCTCGAGGGCCAGGGCCGTTATGGAAAATTGACCATGCCGTCAATTTCCCTGCCGTGAAGTACTTCCTCTTCGACAGCGCCTCAACATCGTAAGAAAACAAGAGGTTTCCTGGGTGGCCCTCAAATACACCAAATGATGAGTTAACCTCCACCATCAGAAGCCTGTAGCCAAAGACATGGAGATGAAATCGATCACAACATTAAATTGTAATACACAAAAATGTTTAAAGGCTTAATGGCTTAAGGAGAAACTCTCTTCTGGGGCCCCCATAATCATATGCCATCTCTCCTACAAATTCCACTTGTGGAACTTTATTCCATAAAAAGCCAGGTTTGGCCATAGCCATGAGCATGGCTCTTATGGCATTTCTCCGTCGTGCAACAATAGTTATTCTTTCTTCCTCTTGATTTTCTGCCATGACATTTTCTAGCACTTCCGCTAGAGTCAAGTAAATGGACTGGACTTATATAGCGCTTTTCTAGTCTTACTGACCACTCAAAGCACTTTACATTGAAGCCGCATTCACCTAATCACACTCGCATTCATACATCCGAACATCCCAACCATGGCTCGGTAGGAGCAATGTAGAATTTTGGGGGTTAAGTGCACCTTGCCCAAGGGGCAACTTCGAAATGTGATGGAGGAAGCTGGAATAGAACTAAAGACCCTCCGATTGCAAGCCAACTTACACTCTACACCTGAGGTGGGGGGGGGCGGGCCACCAGCTCCCCTGCTAAAGTTTCATTCTGCAAACACAAAATTTTAATTTTGCACAACAATATCTCTAGCATAACACTGCAATCTCTAGATTGATAACGACAAAAGACCTGAGGAAAAGTGACAGGGGATTCTATGGGAATTTCGTCATCTGTGTCCTCGAGCTCCCAATCCATGACAATGTCACTATATGAAAAAATATAGAGTGCATCAGATAAAGAATTGAGGTAAAAGCACCATTCCCCCCCTCCGATTTTTTTTTGAAAAGCACAATAAAGTTACTTGCCTTGTGTGAGGACTTGCACCATTCCTTGCAGCCTGTAATTGAGCACTTTAAGAGGAAAAACACAATAAGTAATAAAACATTAATGGAACAGAAATGATAAAATTTACTAACCTTGGAGCTGGAATATTGGAGGAAGGATCATCTGATGGTACATTTGTCTCCAGATTTTCCCTATTTAAACATACATGCCATTATTGCCAGCTTTTATTGTTTTAAATATTCAGAAAAGTGTTAAAATAGACAGTATTGTGTTAAACGCGTTAGATTCAGCTATAGTAGCAACAGATTATGTCAATGTGAGTGTTGTAGGAAATGTGAAACCCTTTCCCATGTACATGCACAAAACCCTTAAATTCTCTACAAGTACACAAAAAAAGTAAACTTTTAAAACATGTCCCATTGTTAGAATCGTTTGTGCCACTGTAGACTGCAGATTAAAAAGTTTCCTCACTTTGTGATTATCCAACAACTCCTTCAAAAATTAATTAATGAGCTACAACAACACTTAATTTCCCTCTGGGATCAATAAAGTATTTTTGAATTTGAATTGAATTTTTAAACTGAATAATTCACCTGGAACTTCCTCAGGTGAGACACAGTGTGAGGTCCTTTGTAACCTGGTTAAATATTTGCATGTAACCATGTCAAAGCAAAAGCTAAGAAAAATCAGAAATATAAAAACAAAAGGACAATAACAGTGTTGCAAATATTTGCAGATGTTTGAAGAACATTAAAATGCATACAACTATGGCAAAAAAGTAACACTCAACAGCAACACTTAAGAACCACAGGGACCCACAAGACGCATAGGGAGACAGCAAAAACAGTTGTTACAGACACAAAAACAAAAGCTGTCAAATGAAGAAGGAACATAACACTTGTGCAAAGACACCAAAAAAAGCCACTTGCCCTGTTATTTCAGTCCTTGCCAGTTGAACCTGTGAAGCGTTTGGAGCTGTGCTTGAACTGTATAATTGGAGGAGAGTATTAGTGTTTTTTTATTTAAAAAAATAAATCATTGGTTGATCAACTAGATACTTGCCAGGTTTGTTGTCCAGAAGTTGGTAGCTGTGTCTTAGGAACCAAAAACAGATATTGATCAATTAAACTTTGCTAAATGTCCCAACTAACGGTTTGGCGGTAACAAAGAAAGCAGTAATGCCATACATTGTCACTAAATTTATGGTTGGATAAAGTTATCCAAACCAATGTGGCTGAATGTGATACAGTAATTCCTCCCCTATTCAAGAACAGAATTTAAAAAGCTAATTGACATTCAACACTCTGAAAAGGGTTACAAAGCTATCTGTATTTCCTCTTAGGGACTCCATCATAGAGATCATATATTCACAAACAGAGAAAAGTTAGCACAGTTCCTTCCAGTATGACCGTGCAAAGTGACCATACAGTTGTTCCCTTTATAAAAGAAATCTTAATTTTTGCACAGCAATTCAAATTTAGTCATTATACTTGTCTTATATTACAATTATTATGATAATCTAAAACAAATGTGAGTTATTAAGTGTGTAAGTTATTTTTTATAACAAGCAGACCCTACCGCTCTTAGATACAGGTTTGACCGACCAAGTGCCCTGTTGCTATGGATTTCTCCTGGACAAGTCTCCAACAGAGGAATCACCTCCCGCCTCCCATTAATTCGGCAGAACTCAAACTCCCCTATGAGCCCTGGAATGGCATTATGGAGTGCTTGCCAGAACTGTTGGGAATCCAGATTCAGGGAAACCACTACTCTGCAGGCAGGAGTGGCATCTAAAAATGTATGTAAGCATAACAACTTTGTTCATGAAGCTTTACTACAAACTTTCTAATACATTTATTGCACAGTTATCATTTTCCTGCCCAAGTATATAATTTTAATAGATAGTGCATGGTGTGGTTTTCTTTACCTCTGCTGGAGCGATAATAGGTCACACCACTTTTTAAAACAGCCACCTTAAATGTGACTTGGCGCACAGGAATCGTCCGCCGGATTCTTCTCCTTGGATTTGTTTCCTGTCTGAAATTCTGGAGTCTGTCATAAAAAAATACGTTACAAATCAATTTGGTGGGTTAATATTTCCAAGAGGAGCGACATGTACAGCTGAACCTAATATAAGTTATAGAATATGTAGAATGTGTTACTCCATTTTCTAAGACTATCCAATTTTCAGTCTTGGGGGGTGGGGGTATTTTAAATATAGATACAGCGGTACCAATACATATTTTTAAGTAAGTAGAAGTCAAAAGTAGATGTACAACAATGTATTTCATTAAGAGTAAACAAGTATTTAGTAAAAGGGCTACATGAGTACTAAGAAACATCTGATCTAGAGCTAGGTACTGACTAAAAGTTAAATAATAAATTCCATGTCGATTATTTTATTTGAGAATTTATAGACACACTGACACCAGTGCTAATCCACCAAACAGCACCACCTCTGGTGTGATATTGCTTTTATACAACAGTTCTACAAGCACATTTTATAATTTAAAAATAGCAACAGCAGATTATAATTTGACTGATTGTTTAATTATTAATTTAGCTCCGCCAAAACAAATAGTTCCAACTGGAAGGGAGAAAAGGCTGTTGCCAGGCAACTTAAACATTTTAAATACAAACAACTCCTGTATGGCGGAGTGATACTGTTTTTTCAATAAGATTCGCGCTCTTGGAAAGTCTGTTGTCCAATCAAATTACTTGGTTGGAATTACGTATTATTTAATAAATAATGTGAAATATTTAGAAATTTTTAAATTTAAATTTTTATTTCTTTTAACTGATTAGTCTTATCTGCTTTTAATCTATATTAATTGCATACATTTGTCCCTTGCATCATCTTTTCTTATTTATTGATTCTGTCTATCTGTTAAACCTATATGTTTTTGTAATCATGCATTTGGTATCATTATCACTGAATCATGTAAAGCACCTTGAATTCCCTGGTGTTGAGAGTGTGCTATAGAAATACAATTGCCTTGCCTTAAAGTTAATTTAATAAAATACATATTTTACTCCAATACATTTACTCACCTTTCAGTCACAGAAGGTACTCTCTCACGCTCAGGGCCCTCAATTTCTTCGTTTAAAATTCTGTCGAAATTTGCATTTACACGATCCCGAATTTCCGATAACCTTCGCCTGAAGTCAGCCATCTTTGGTGTACCGTTAGAAGTTCAGAGAGGGCAATCAAGGGAGGGGTTTTCGTTAATAGCCAGCAGATCTACTTAATGCGCCGTAAGAACACCTTGAAAGAGAGTACCGTTGTGTGCGCATTTGGTGAATTCATATACACAAGTACGCCGGACAACTGTTGCTTGTTACGAATTCGTCCGACATATTTCGGTGTGTTTGAAATCTTACTGCTCAGTGTTTGGATCAGAAAAGCACAATGACCAGAATAAATTTCATTTTGCGCTGCAAGAGCGTTTTCAATGACTGCATAACACGTTTGGGAATGGACAACGGACCGGAAGTGTGTCGTTTGGTGTTACTCAGGTATGCCATGTTGCCCACGTTTTAGCTTCGTCTCGCAAGATATATATATAAAAAAAACAATATTTGAGTGTTAGCGGTCACACTTGAGTTTTTGGATGACTTTCTGAACACTTGTTATGCTTTTCAGCACATTACAACACGAAAACGTAATAAGTGTTTGTTTTTTTGGAATTGTCGTAGGCTTGAAGCACTGCAGAGAAGTCTCCAATGGGCCCGGGGAAGGTGGGTAAACGCAAGCTCCGCTGATCGAACTTTGACTGACTTGGCAGAACTGATGGATCTTCTCAGATCAATACCCGATTCATATCAACAAGGTGTTTATTTCATTATCAGCTAAATATAAATACCAATAAGCATTAAAACGATAGTAAAAAGTGCTGTATTAATGTGGAATTATGCATGTTAGGTCACTGTATAGCTTGAGTACATTTCATAGTAAGGTAACACTGCGTTAGAAATGCACATTATTCAGTTTAGGTTATGTTTTCTGACTTAAATTATTGCCTTAGAAACTGGCTAAAAGATAAAACAATCTATTAATCGCTGCTTTTTTTATTTATAAAAAATAGCTATGGCAATTTGATTTGTCCCTTTACACTGCAAATAGTAGTTTTTAGTCATATTTGGAATGTTAATTAGTCAGGATTAATTCGCACCTACCCTTTAATGAATTAGGTTTTAAAAAAATGTATAATTTGGCAGCTAACATTTAACCATCATAGTCATAGCCCCCCCTGGAGAAAATTCCACCAGCCGCTGGATTCTGCTGCTGGATTCTGCTATTTTTGCCTTCCAAGTCCTCATCCTTGTGTTTTCCACTGTGGATATTTTTTTGTAAATCTGCCCTTGTCCTTATCAAATTATTCTCATTAACACTAAGTGTGTATTTAGGTCCTCGTCTTTCTTGCTCTATGACAACAAGTGCATTATCTCAATATTTTGTGATTACAGACAGCTGTGGCTTTGAGGCTCCCCTGGTTGCTAAGACCAAGCTACAGCATTACCAGGGAACAGCTAGTCTTCTTACGATCCTGTGGGTTTAAGGCAGCACAAATGGCTGATGCTATGAAAGTCTCTGTCTGCACAATAAAGCGACGCCTAAGGTAAAGTTTTCTGTTTTAAGTTACAGCACTTCAGTAGTTCAGACAAATCGCTATTTAGACATAAAATCAGGGTCCAAAATAAAGCATTTGAGTTACCGTTAGATAAAAAATATTTACCCGCCAGGTATATTTTTTACTTGCCAAAATTCGAAATGATTTTTACGCAGATATACCCATGAGGGAAACTACGTATGTTGGTATTCAAGTTTCACGTACGCTCGTGTACATCACAAGCAGGCAGCAGAAGAGAGTCACGGAAATCCTTAGAAATTAGGATTAATATACTTAGCTAACTTGGTGCAAACATTTACTTGCTATGTGGCAGATAGCGCTTCCATAAATAGTAGCTGTTTTTCTAAGGCATTCTGTCTCAGGACCAGTTTATCAAAGTCTTCAGCTGAGCAAAACGCCATGTTGTTGGACCACATTCTTATAGACGTTCCTCAGAAGTAATCCACAAAGAAAAATTATCCAGTCTGATAGTATACATCCAGAGGCTCTGCAAATAAAATAATTAAGAGTAAAACTAAAAAACAGAATCTAAATAAGGCAAAAATCAGTTGGCTTTTCAGATATGATTTGTCTTTCCTTATACTGGACAGAAATTGTAACATTCTTTGGACAATGAAAACGCTGTACAAAGAAAAAGGGTAGAAATGAATGCTTTTTAAACATAGCCGAAGAACAGCCAATAAAGTCACTGAGCTTACTTTTCATCCTGAGCAGGGAGAAAATGTTTTAATCTGATTACTTTAAAAACCAATGCTGTAACTCTAAAATGTTTTTGACAACAGAGGATTACATATTTTAGTCCAATCTGGTAGTTGTCATTTATTCTGTCAGTGTAATAGAATCAACACAACTAACAGCAAGCAAGGAATTATACTGTTTTTAGTGACTATCAATAACAAGAGCTAACATGTTTTGGAACTGATGTTTTTATAAATGACCTTAGTAATAAGGGAATAACAAAAAAATCTCATTTGTGTTAACACATCACTTACAGTATCTAATATCTAATGGTTTAATTTATTTGAAGATATTTTTTGACATTGAAAAGCTATAGTATATGGTTATACTTTTTTTTCAAAGGGTTTTGAAAACAGGCATAATATTGTTGGATATTAATTTATGTATGAAAAATAGCTTCATTTTAGTTGCAGTTTCCACTTTATGTTCCCATTCAGAGAGTTCGGGATGTGTCGTTCATATGCTGACTTAAATGATGAAGAATCTGTTAGAGCCTCCCTGAGATCCCAGAGAAGGAGAGTCCGGGACAGCATGATCAGGATAAATCCAGCAGGTGCTGCATTCAGAGCACTTTCAAACAGACTGAACGTCGCTCCTACAGGGTTGCTGGCCCAAACTCGTTATGGCACATTGATGGCAACCACAAATTAATTAGGTGGATAGAAATTCACATCTCCTGTTTCATTGCATAAATACATGCAGGCGGTATTTTTAACCATTGTTTTTCTCTTTTCATTCAACTGTGCTTTGTTTAGATGGCGGATTGTCATACATGGGGCTGTAGATGGTTATAGTCGACTATTGCATTTCTGCAAGCATCCAACAACAACCGCAGTAGCACAGTTTTGAGTGCATTCCTCAAAGCCATAGCACATTATGGCGCACCTTCTAGAGTCCGGACTGACAGAGATGGAGAGAACAATTCTGTGTGTACCATGATGAACATTCTTCGTGGACGTGACCGTGGAAGTGCACTTAGAGGAAGGAGCACACATAATCAGCGAATAGAGAGACTCTGGAGGGATCTGTGGCGAGGAATGACAAATGTGTACTACGATTTCTTTCATTTTCTGGAAAGGGAGGGCATCCTTGACATTGACAACGAACTGCACATTTGGGCTCTTCATTATGTGTATCTGCCTCGAATAAATAGAGATCTGCAACACTTTGTGGGCACATGGAATAATCATGGGTTAAGAACTGAGCATCACATGACTCCCTTACAAATGTTTGTGAGGGGTTGCCTACAACGGCAAAGAAGTCAGACAACAGCAATGCGGGACCTGTTCGGAACTGCCCATGGTGGACAAAGCAGCACTCCAACCACTGTGCCAAATCAGGAAGCTCATGCCACAGCCAACTTGGAATCAGCCACATCTGGTACAAATGACCAGTTGCTGGATTGGCCAGAACGAGTAACTGTGCCTCCTGTTGACTACACAGTAACAGAAAACATGATGGAAGAAATAAAAACACAGTTTGATCCATTTGGAGGCCACAGGGATGATTTTGGTTTGCACATCATTTCAGGGTTAATCTTGTTTTTACAGTCTGCATAAATTATGTAGAATCTCCAAAAAAAATGTCGGTTGCTGGAATTTTTAGTTCTTTGTCTCACCACAAATTGTTACAATGTTAAAATTTACCCATTTAAGAACATTTGTAATAAGGCAATATAGGGCATTTGATTCATGACCTTTTTCTGTGACAAATTTTAATTTATGTTAAAATTATCTGTTTTTGTCACTAAAACATGTAACACTATAAAAAGGATTTATAACAATGCACATTATCTGTCGTCTTTGAGGGTGCCTTTTTAAAACCTAAGGTGACATTACAGAGAACAACAATATACACCACCTAATAGAAAATCAGAACAACAATCTTTGTGAAGTGAATGATCCTTTTTGAGTTGTTGAGCTGTGATCTAAGTAGAGGAAGTGCGTTCCAGAGCCAAGGATCAGACTGACTGAAACCTCTGGCCCCAAGGTTGAGAAGGTGGACAAAAAAAATGGTAGGGAGGGAACAAGTGGCTGAAGATCTAAGCTTGGTAAGGAGTGGCTATATGAACCTGACTGTTGAGTAAAATCCCAGTACATGAGTAATCAGGATAGCCCTTCTTATAACCAGAATAACCAACAACCATTAAAAGTTGCATGAATCTACCCTCTTCTTTATTTTAGGGCTTGGTTTTATCTTTAACTCTCCTCAAAAAAAGTACCAATTCATTTCGTTCCTTCTATGTAATTGGTGCCTGTATTGTTTAAAAGTTGTCGCAAAAACCTAATGTGCAAAAGCAGTTTATTATATTGTTGACCATTCTGATGACTCTTTCTTATGTCAGGATCCAGCAGGCTCCTATTGGCGCTTGCTTCTGTGTGTGTTGAAAACAAATCATTCATAGCTGCATTTAAATGCTTAGATCCCCTCAGAACCTGCACAAAAATTCTCTAGATGTTCTGACAAAAAATACAAACAGAAGGAATAAACAGATGTTTTAAAAGTGAGAGATTTTTTCTCTTACAGTTTTTGATATTTTTTTATTTTGTTGCTTTTCCTAAAAACTGTTTTCAGGTGAAATAGTTGAATTCCCCAGAAAAAAACGTATTTAAAAATTGTGAGAAATTTAAAAGTTTTAAGTCTAGAGTTCAAACTTTTTGCTGACCTCTGCTGTCATTTAGGAGTAACTACAATTCGATAAATATAGTTTTTATACAATATCTTCTGTAATTTAACAAAACCGTCAAAGGTCAAGCTAAGGCATAGTACGAATAGAAATGAAAAACTAAGAAATAAAAAATAAAATACTCTGGAAAAACAAATTAAAAAACACAGTGGATCAAACGGGCTCACTATTTGTTGTTGTAATCACTTGCTATTATCTTTCCAGTTAACTTTATCTTTAACAACTATGGTTCCAATTAAAAATATTTTATTGCACTAAAATGAGTGGAGTGAGTTGAATGCCATATCAAACGTTGTTGATCAACTGGGGGTGATTAAGACTTTAGCATAATGGTATAAGCATGTACTAGCCTACCTGATTTTTCTAAAGATCAGCGATCTTCTGGTTATGTCTGTCCTTGCAGCGTACTGATTGTCTTATTACTGCTCAGCCACTAGATTTTACTGCATTTTGTCCAGCCTCTTGACAATTAAATATGCATAAAACGCCACCACACGTTATTAACGTCAAAGTTCCAATTCACAACGCGTTCTGGTGTAAATAACGCAGTATCACGTATCACTAAGGAAACGTCCTGTACGTGCAGTGACGTTTCTTACGCCACCGTGCGTTCCACTTCACAACACGTTCTCACGTAAGTAACGACGTATCCCGTATTTTACGGGTCAAAGTAATCCGTAAAATCCGCATTATTTTTGATACTTTTGGCTTGCAATACTTATTGGGAGTAGAAACGTTTTCACGCACAATCTCACCGGACGCCGAGACAGAAAAAAAACATGATTTCCTGAAATTTTCGGTAATTCTTTAAACACATCAAACATCATCTTTATCAGATTTTCCCCAACTTTTAAAGTCACCAATAGTAATCGTTTAAAGGCCTCAGAGCTAAAATGCACATAGGTACCAACAGGAAAATATTTTTCTTCAAGAAATGCAGTAGCATCCGTTACTAACTTTCTTGGATCAGAGCAAACATAAATTTTTTCAATAGCATTATGTAAAGAAGATTCACTTATCTCAGTCCCTGAGCTAGAAAATCCTGGATCCGTTCCTGGTACGCACTCCCCACAGCCTAGTCAATCATCCCGATGTCTTCCCTCTCATTGAAAGTTGCAGTGTCTTAAGTGTCCATATTTTTTACATCGGCTACACTGCAAATCTTTGTAGCCATTCTCTCGCCATTCCAAGGCGAGCAGGTTGCGCTTTACCCTCCGGCCTCTGCTTGCAGAGCGGTCCTGCTCTGGCCTTCTTCTCGGGCTGTTTGAAAATTGTCTGCGGCTTTCTCTCCGACCATGCCTTCCCCAGTCTCTCCTATTTCGGTCTCTTCCGCGGCCAGGAGCACGAGCCTCCTGGGCGCTTTGGCCACCGCCTTGTTCATTATGATATCGCGATAACTTGGGATCTCGGCCACCATCTTGATTCACCGCAGCAGAGTAAGAGTTCAAAGAAGCTTCTTTTAAACGTTCAAACGTTTTCCAACTGCTGTTGCTTAGTCAAACGTTCTTTCCAGACGACCTCAGCATGCACTGAGTATTGGCGTAGGTCATCCAAGTTTATGCCTTGACTCAAGCCCACATATTGCTACTGGACAATATTGATTATGGCCGGTTTCATTCCATACATAATCCGGCTAGTCAGAAGCTCTTCCCAGAGGCTTTTAGCAATAACATTATGCTTCTCCAATCCGCTGTGTTGTTCAAAAGCTTCTTGAACTCAATGCAAATAATCATCCACCAAGTCATCGTCTCTTTGTATAACCTTATTCAGCAGATTATGGTCAGGTACATTGGGAAAAAGTTTCTCAATCTCAGCACACAGTTTCTTTACAGCTGCAAAATAAGCAGCATTCAGCCCATCTTTTCTGCTAGCTTGCCCCGTCCTCGGGACCTCCTCCATTCTGAGGTCTGGGTCAGGTAATACGGACTCAAACTTGCTAGTGTCCGCTGGTCTCAGCTTTTTCACTAAAACCCTCCTGATCACAGCTCCAGTGGGCCGAAAGCTATTACAGAATCCCATGAGATTTTCAGCAAAGTATTTCCCATTATCAGAAATATCCGGTAGTTGGCTCATCGCATCCAGTATGTCCTTGTCCACCCCAGGTAAACGAGGATCAGCCCATCTGCCCCACTGACCTCGATCATGGGAAATGTTGTAACTTGATTCTTTGCATGAGACGGTCGTCGTTGTCCTCATCTGTTTCCGCAGTCATCTCCAACTGCTTTATTCGCAAAAGATTTCTTGTTTCAACTGGGTCTCTTGAGACACAGGGCTTTTTCTTTTTTTGCTTTTGCTCCAGTTTTAGCTGTCTCAGCAGTTTCTTGCTTCAGGTCACTGCCGACCCCAGCCGCCACCGACCCCTCCTCAGAAAGCATGGAGTCATAGTCCACGCCAGGCATATCCACGACCACGTCGACAGCAGCCGCCTCAGCTCCTCCTTGGTGATCCGTCTTCCTGACCAGTGGCTGTGGCGGATATTCGTCCAGGTCGGGCTCCGCTCTAGCCATGCTCAGCGCGGCCAACTCAGCCTGTGCATCTGCATAAAGATTGACAAAAGGTCGAGAAGGATCAACAGTCCCTGTATTGTGTCAACATGTCATTCTGTCTGGGGTTTTATTTTGTTCTGGTTGAACCTCCCCCATGCCAACTCTACTTTGCTCTGATCCACTATCATTAAACCTTTTATGTTCTTTAATTTCTAATACAGCCTTAGATGAATGCCCCTGCTGCTGTAATGAAAAAGTTATCTCTTCTACCCGTAACTGTACCAGTTAACCCTCTAGGCGCCAAAGTCGCAATATTGCGACAAGCAACATTGCTGACTTTAACGAGCCACAGCTGGAGATAGGGCCACTAATTTAATTACTACTTTACATCAGGAGATGGCGGACATGTGTACCTTTAATCTTGGACACCTTTTTGGGTGTGTTATCATGGAAACTTTTGGAGTAAATCGGCCTTTAAGTCAGCGCCGCGAGCGGGGGACGCGAGGTACAGCTGCTGCGGTCACAGTATAGAGAACGCGACTTTTAAAACGATAAATCTTATGAGGCTGAGATGTCGGAGTTCCCCGCCGTAAAGTATTGGCCTATTCAGATACTGAAGAGAAATATTTACCTCTGATCTGTTCAGTTGTCCCGGGAGAAAGTGAAACTAAAATGTCCCGCAGCAACAGCCAGTCCCGTTTTGCCATGACGCTCCACAGGCAGCACATTCCAGCTCTGCATCACGTTCTCCCGGTGAGAGAAAGGTATGTGTTCGGGTAGCTAGGTGGTCATCACAACGCTAATTGTGACCGAGGTGGGAGGGATGTAAAAATCAGTGGAAATAATAGCAGATGCGATCCAAAACAGGAGAGAAAAAAGAACGCTTATAAGCGACTAAACAGCAGTAAAGTTCTCTGTCCCGCTGCAAGTGAGGATGATGATGATGATTATTTTGGCGAGGTTTTCTTGACAGATGAGGAAGAGTAGGATCACCAGTGGATCAGACAATTTGATGAGCCTGTTATTCGTTTTTGGGACGGATCTGTACAATTCTGTGGCCAATATTTTCTTTCTGTTGATTTTATATAGTGAAAATAGTAACGAGCCACATAAGAAAGGACATAAACAGATATATCCACCTGTTCTTGAAAAAAAGGCAAAAAAATGAAACATATAGATGTAGAAAATATATATATAGAAAAATCTAAATAAAAAAAATAAAATTATTGATGAAAAAAAAGTTTTAAACAATGTCAAAAAGCAAAAAATTGTAAAAGTCATGCAATCCAATAGTGCCAACGCCTGATGACGTCATAATATGCAAATTAGATGTGTGATTTTGCTCCTATCACAAACTTTGGATCATACTGAAGATTTTTCTAATTTACAGTGTACCTTTATATATAACAATATTAAAGCTACAATATTTTGAACTAGTGATATCAAAATGGAATATTTTATAGAAAAGAATCCGGCGCCTAGAGGGTTAAATCTCTACTTCCAGCCATCTGACTCGCAGCAGGTCTTTTTTCTCTGCTGAGCCTCCTCATACCATTTTTAAAGCGAAATCAATTTTTCCAATACCATTGAAATAAAAATTGTTTGTTAAAGGTAGAATTATTTGCCTCTCTCCATATTCCATCAATCTTAATTTTTATTTTATCAAGCTCTTTCACACTTTAACTTCCACCATACGGAAATCCAAATTCTCCGACCCAGAAATTAACCACCTCTAGTACCTCTGGACCAAATTTGTCCTGCATTTGGTTACAAATAACAGACGACGGTGGGGGGAGCTGACTGTTTTCAGAACCCATAACTATTCTTTAGTTATGTCAACTCCCAGCTATCATTTCCCAGCTGTCACCAAAGTAAAGTTAACCTATTTTCCAAGCTTAAATCAGCTCTAAACACAAGCTATATCAGACAATATTGCAGCTCTATTTTTTCCAAACTTAACAGAGCTTTAAAAAACAAGCTATCAATGAAAGGTAAATGAAGCTCTATTTTTTCAAGCTTAAACAAGCTCTAAAACCCAAGCTGTCACCTTAGTAGGTCACCCCTTCATCAAATATGTAATAAAGAAACCAAAAGGGAATCTCTCTCACCCAGTCTGTGGTCTTGTGGATCCCTCCAGGCGGTGCCCGGTCTGATGGAGTGATCAGGCCCCTCGTATCCTAATCACGGATCAAAGAGCTGGAGTTTCTGTTTCCCCCCAGGTTGGCCAACACGAACCTGACCCCCCCAGTTCAGGCCGCACGCTCACTGGATGAATCTGGGGTGCCAACTGTTATAGCAAACAGACTTGATGCTTCAATAATTATAATAATAACATTCAGAAAGGACGAGAAAGAGTTTCCTCTCTGGTCCAAGAGCTTTTATTACAGATTTCTAGTTGATCAACCAGAACAGATCAGTCTCCACTAACATTCACCATTGACTGACCTGCACCCAGGAAGTACAAACACATTATTATAGTTTTTCTCATTAGACAAACACCATCTGCTACAAAGAAAGTAGATATGTATGACATTTCACAGTCTATGTAATGAAATCAATGAAGGTGAGGCACTGTCTCTTTAAATATGCTGTTGCTGGAGCTGCCTCTCAGGTGTTTTGTATAAGGGTGAGAGGCAGGCCCAACAATTCTGTCAGTTTGGAGATTTCCACAAACTCCACTCTCAAACATGTAAGTGTTTGTCACTCTATCATGCAACTGTAACATGCAATTGTTGGAATTTAATGTGAGTTTAAACTATTCTTATGATGTCCTCAGCTTCCCAAATGTTTTAAGCCAGCTGCATGGTATGGCAGAGTGGCTAAAGTTTTGATAAAGTTTGCATCCCTTGGCAAGCGAAGCGAGGTATGTTACCATGAAAGGAAGACTTTGTATGTATTGTGATTTATTGGATATTGATTGTTTCAATAATTGTGTTGTAATTGTTCCTTGTAGTTTTCACGGTGTTTAATGGTCCTTCAAAGTTCTCATTGTACTCACAATGTTGTGTGAGAAACTAAGTGAAGAAAGGAAATGAATAAAAGGTCTACACCCGTCGAGACTCTCTCGCTGCATATTGTTTGGATGTCAAGGGGCTGCTACAGTCTAAGTTTCAGACTGTTATTAAAACCCCAAGGACAAAGTA
This sequence comes from Apricaphanius iberus, assembly GCA_028564705.1. Taxonomy (NCBI): domain Eukaryota; kingdom Metazoa; phylum Chordata; class Actinopteri; order Cyprinodontiformes; family Aphaniidae; genus Apricaphanius; species Apricaphanius iberus. Next base: position 5,570 of record JAPXFQ010000440.1, on the reverse strand, counting down.
ATTGTTTCCCACAACATATAACAACTTTTCATCCTTTAACATTGATTGTATCTTTTAAATAGACTTAGCTTTCACTTCATCAGCTCTAAATTGAGAAAACCAAAAGAATATAAGCATTAGGAGTGGAAAACTGACCTTTTCAGACATGTAAACTTGTGACAATTAAGACATCTCTGCTTCAGTAAGTGTCTCACTTACATCCTGTCTACAGCGAGCAGATATTTTCTGTCCAGTCTCTTCTGTATCCCTGCATCAGCAGAAAGAGACCTAGCAACAGTGATAGCCAATAGAGATGAAGTAGATGAACCTTGCCTAATTTGATGTAATGTTTTATCAAATAAATGATGGAAAAAGGAACTTTGATGGGTGTGTTTTAATGCTTCTGATGTTCAAGTAAAACTTATGCTCCGCACAGGTCCGATGCTCAATAGTATTCAACTCTGAGCCTATTTGCAGGTGTTTGCTGGCAAATTGATCTCTCGTGTCTTTTGTCTCTTATTGCTCCTGTTTACTGAAATAAACAAACGCGCTGGAAGGTGGAACTTTGGCTGGAACAAGCTGAGGAGTCAGAGGTTTAATTAGAGGACTATCCCTTTAAGGGAGAACCAACAATGTAATCTTCTGAGCATTATAGTTCTGATCTAAAATCATTAAAAATCTGATAAGGGGCCGCCTTGGTGCTATAGTTCACCCTAAAACCAGTCTGAAAATTTTCAAGGACATTATGAGCATAAATAAAATAATGAAGTTGAATTAATACAAGCTTTTCTAAAATTTTGTAAAAAAAAAAAAAAAAAAGGTAAGCTAGATACAGTTCGAAAATTCTTAAAATCATTAAATGTATCTAATCTATCTACATTGATCTTTTTAAGCAGGGGTCTAACTACTGCCCCTTTAAATGGGACAGGAAAAAAAAAACATCTGAAGGGAGCAATTCATCATGGATAAAAATCTTGTCTCTAAAAGATCCATAAAATGGCTTAAAAAATGAAAAGGGGATTTGGTCCAGAACATGTGGTGGGCCTCACTGAAAAAAAAAGTTTATCAAGAGTCCCAGCTGACACACACTCAGAGTTGGCTAAAACCGTATATAAAATACGGTATATATAAAATACGGTTTTAGCCAACGGTTAAATACGGTTTTAGATAAAATATTGTATATTATGGTGTGTACCTGCCCTCTGAAGTGGTTTGCAAACTCATCACAGTGTTTTTGAAGTTTTTTTTTTTTTTTTCTGAAATACATTAGTAGTATGGTTAAAAATTTGATCAATAGTGGAAAAAAGATTTTTTGTCTGTTCTGTGTATAATTGATGGTTTATCATGGTTTTATATTTTCTCAATTTCCTCTCTACTGCCCTGCAGTTCCTCTTTAGTTTTTTAGGTCTTCATTTCTCTATGGCGCTGCAGATTTTGAGTGCGAGCATTTGACTTTAGCTGGAGCCAGCAGGTCAAAACCGGACTGAAGCCTTCAGTTAAAGTCATTCACGTTAAAATAACATGGGCAGGTAAGAGAAAAGGAGGAAACTTTTGAAAATCTTCTAGACAACCTGCAGCCACTTCAGTGGTTAGTTGATGTTTCCTGATAGTTCTCACAGATGTCTCTATTTGGATAGAACTGGTGATATAAAAAAAAACACACAGAAGTGGTCAGAGACAGCCAAGTCAGCAACAGAGGACACACTGGTGGATAGACCATAAATGATGACCAACTCCAGGGTGTGTCCGCTATTGTGAGTTTGTTGCGACTGTTGATTGAAATCCATATAACAAAACATTTTTAAGAACAGCAGGGGCGTCTGCATTCAGCCATATTTCTGTTAAAAATAATCACTGAAGGCTATTGTCTAAAATGAGATTGTTGACAATCAAAGCTTTGTTCAGCAGAGAGTCAACATTTAAAAGTGCCATATTAATAGTGGTTGGAGATGGAATGAGTGTATGATTAACAGCAGGTGAGACTTTTTGTAGATTATTTGGGTTGCATATGTTTTGGTGATGATTATTAATCTACTCTGCTGATAATAACATGTATAAATTATTTAGGGCACGGTCCAAGTCTGATATGTGGGTTACTGTTAAAATCAGGGCTGAGTTTATAGGAGCAGGGACCAGCTGGACATTTGAATGTGGCGGGTGGTAGACAAGGGTGGACAAGGGCATGCTACACTCATAGCCAACATGCGGGTTCCTTGTCTATTTAGATGCAGGCGATCTGACTCAAACAGGTGAGTCCTGCCCCAGAAAATGTTAAAATTGTCTATAAAATCAATATTGTACATCACAGTGGCAGAGGGAAGGCAAGTATTCAAAGACTAAATCTATTAAAGCATCCAATTCCTCTGCCAATGGTAGGGGTGGGGGCCAGAGATAAAAACAGATGCATGTGAGTTTTTTAAAAGGGTAAAAAGATGAATGAAGTCAGACTGCAGGAGCTCGGACTGTTGCTTCCGAATGTCATTGGTGCCAACGTGGATTATAATCTTACTAAACGCTGTGTGGAGTTGGATGAGGTCTGGGATCTTTGCTGTGTTGCCCAGCACGGTGGCCCCTTGCTGGAGCCAGCGTTCCTCTTGTGCTGTAGATGTAATGCCGGAGTTTGGTGCCTTGAGTCCATTTGGAGATCTAAAAGTGGATCTCTTCTCTGCGGCTTCACTAGGCTGGTGTAGGGGAATTTATCAATTAAAAATAATTAATTAATTAATTGATAATTGTTATGATCTATACGGTTATGTTAAGGATATTAACTAATAATTGTATATTAGTAGTTAATTATTCCCTCGCGTGCATACGTGGAGGCGGTGTACGACGTGAATGCGCAGCTCGTCGAAAAGAACGGGGGGAAGTTTTATGACTTTATTGATTGAACGGAGCAAGAGGCCAGTGGTTTCTTTCTAACAAAGAAACCTCGTGGCCCTTATCAGTGAGTTAGCTTCTGCTAATAAAGACTCTGGTTGGGAAATATGGAAGAAAAGGGGTTTAAAAATGTCCTTGCGTGCTGCCCGTTCCTGCACAGAGGAATCACAGAGCGCTCAAGGAAGGCAATTCACTTCACATCACGCATGCATACATTTATAAAGAGAACTTTCTAAACTCCCTCCACCCAGGGCACACAAGATAGAGATAAAAAGGAACGCTCTTACTTCTTTCGAAAGGAGAGGGAGCTCCCAGTTGTGGAAGAAAAAGTTGGGAACTCAAGATGTTCGGCTCGTCAGCCGCGCGGAGAAAAAAAAACAAAAGGAGGGGAATTAAGCGGATCAAAAAGAGATTGTTCAGGCCAGCCAAACTATTGGGAAAACTTGGTTGGCAAAAATCCAGAACACATGTTGCGGAGGAGGATCTCTTCTCTAAGTTCCGTGGACCTGACTAAACCCCACTAAAGCAAGTTTTGAAGAGGAAGAACAATGCCTTCGCCTCCATTTCCCCGTATCTGTCTCCAATCAGGTTGCGGGCAGCAGTGACTGGTTTTTTTTTTTTTTTTTTTTAACGTGTCCTGTCTAGCAGTATGCTACTCAGAATTGGTGTCTGAGTACCAAGTACAAGCCCAACAGTTTTACTTTCCCAAGCAGAGTATTACAGCTTCGCTGTAGTACGCCACTTGATGTATATGTATGAAAAATCTTTATTAGTGATTACTGTGGGTTCAATTTCCTGACGTCATGGACATTAAACTGAGACAAGAAGGGAGAAAGGAAGAAGGTGAAGAAAAGAAACCGGACCAACAGAGGGGCGAACCGACGACACAAGACAGGGAGGCAAATAAAGAACACAAGAAAACATCCCAGTCCTCCACCTCTGCCGGACGGCAGAGAAACAGTAATACAAAACAAAAACAACAAAGTGTACAGAACCAAACCAATAGTTCGGATCTGGTAGAATAAACAAAGAATTACACATTCACTACACACAAGCATTGATTAATGAACATAATACAAATGTTTCTGGTAAGCTCCTGTGAACAACTAACTAATGATGATAACCTCAGCTTAAGATATGTCCGTCCTCACCTATGTCCCCACACCTATGTGTGTGCGAGCATGCAGGTCGGAATAAGGTTTCCCCATGCAAGTGATTGATAGCTGGTGTAAGGAACCGTCAATCCGTCCTACAGGAATCGGCACAGACATGGAGGAGGCAAGAGATGTATGCATCCAGCGTCCCACAGAGTACAGAGTCCACAGGCGGATCAGCGCAGGGTCGATCACCCGCCAAGAGGGGAACAGATGGAAGCCCCAGGGGAGCACCCACCAGCCGCGATGCTGGGGCCCGAGAGATCGCAGTGACGAGCCCACGGGCTCCGCCGGTAACCGGCTACGCCAGGGCGGGCCCGGACCAGGAACCGGAGGCCACGGGGACCAGGGGCACCCCACCCCCCAGCGGGGCCCCAACCAGGGACCAGCCGACAAGGGTCCCCCGCCGCCGCCGCAGGCAAGGAGGACCCGCAGCCAACCGACGGACAACACACGCCGCCGCCACCCCGGACCAGTACCCACCGCCAACAACCCGGCCCGCCCCCACACATCCACACGCCAGGGAGCCACAACGGATGTACGCCCTCCCCAGGCCACGCCCAGCCGGCACCTGGACATCCAGATCTTCCAGCTCCAGGGTCCAGATCCCGCCCCACGTGGGGCGCCAAGATCAGGGGCCCAGTCAATGCCGGACAGCCCCACCAGGCGAACAGACCAGCCAGCTGAAGTCCTGGAACCGGCAGGTGGACTGGGCGCCAGGCACGGTCCCCACCGATCCACCGGACGGCACCAACCTATTCTACAACCCCGGCACCCCCATAAGAGGTGCCCCAGTCAATCCAAGGAGGACATCGGCCCGAAACAGCGGCCGCCCGACACACCGGACCACCCAGGACCCGCCCGACATGCACCAGGACCGAGCCGGGCCGCAACCGGGACCCCCAGCCCCAGGCATCGAGAGTCATCATCAACCAGCGGGCAGGAGCAACCATCACCGACGGGGAGTGATGGGGAGGGAAGAAGATGCATTAGGCCAGAGAGCAGCCAAACACCCAACCTGACAGGTAGACATAGACAGACAGAGACACTCATACGTACCCTCCCTTTCTTGTGTACACATTCTTACAAATACAGGACATACGAAAAAAGGACGCTATACCCTCATTCATACCCCCTATACGTACACTATACTCCATACTCCCAGGCCCAGGGACAGACACCCCAGTAGAGAACCCTGCCCCTGCACCCAGGAGACAGACCCCTTTGCCCACCAGGACGGGGACAAGTAGACCGCCAAGGCCCCACACCGGCAAGAGCAGCCCACCAGCCCGGGACCCCGACCAGACGGCGTGATGTTCTATCCGGGCTCCGACCCCTGATGGTCCAACGAACAGGGGTGTGGAAGGACCCCCCAGCCTCTTTCCCCCAGCTCAATGTGGTGTTGTTGCGTGTTGTTCTAATGTGCACTTAAAACAGAGGGGGGGGACATGGGAATACTGCCGGGTACCCCCATCTCCCCCCCCGGGCCCTCAGTGTCTAGATGCGTTTAACCAGTGGGTGCCGGCACCACAAGCGAGGCCCCCTCAACGGGGGGGCCTC
>JAPXFQ010000438.1:0-376222 GCA_028564705.1 Apricaphanius iberus | reverse complement strand
GACGTAACAAGGAGTGATGCTGAAAAACTAGTCCATGCCTTTGTTACTTCAAGGCTGGATTACTGTAACTCTTTATTATCAGGTAGTCCACAGAAAACAATTAAAAGTCTTCAGTTAGTCCAAAATGCTGCTGCTAGGATTCTGATGAATATTAAAAGAAGAGATCACATTTCCCCTGTTTTAGCTTCTCTTCACTGGCTCCCAGTGAGATCTAGGATAGAATTCAAGATCCTCCTTCTGACATATAAAGCTCTTAATAATCTAGCTCCATCGTACATAAGAGACCTGATTGTTCCATATGTTCCTAACAGAGCCCTTCGCTCTCAGACTGCAGGAAGAGACAGGTTAATAGGTAGTTAGAGACAGGTTAGACAGGTAGCTAGGAAGAGACAGGTTAATGTTAGTAGTCAGGTAGAGTAGCTAGATAGAGATAGATTAATGTAAGCCAGGTAGAGAGTGTTAGTAGCTAGGTCTCCGAGTAGCTAGGAGACAGGTTAATGTTAGTAGCTATGCTGCTTTAGGCTAGGCTGTTGGAGGACATTAATAGAGTCAGTTCCTACTTTTTCTCCTACTTCTCCCCAACTGCATGATGTGTTGTCAATTCAAGTGTTAACCTGTTTTATCTTAGTCTCTTCCTACAGTTCCTTTGCATATTTATCAATTCATTATGTTCTTTGTTTTGGTAGTTATTCATTTCTCCTAATTAGTAGAGTGTGTTACTACTTGGTTGAATAAAATGTTCGGCTTATTATTTGTCTTCTTTTGTAAATAAATTCTTGTATTTTGGAAAGTCGTCATTTGTTTAATGAATGTCGAGGGTTTACTCCTTCACTTTGTGTTTTTTTTTTACCTCAGCCTTAGTCAGTTAGGTAGTCATAAACAATAATAAACTGAATTCACTGAGGGTGAATAATAAACTGAAATATTTGGCTATTAATATAGTTAATATTAATATAATATTAATATAGTTACTTATTATCAGGTGGTGCCCCGTATTTAATAATTTTCCATAAATTATTAAACTTATTCGTTGCCATAAGCAATCCTTTATAAATATTCACAGTAAAATAATTGCATCCTGCTGTAATCCACAACATGGTCTTGGGCATTTTTTCCTTTCAGAGCTGAGAACTGATACTGCAGTGAAATTCAATCCATTGATCTTAATGATTTCACTGCCATAAGGACTATTACTGGCTATAACAAGAAGAGCAGTCTTAGAGCATGTAAACATAGCTAAAAAGTTCAACCAGTCTTAGAGCATGTTTGACACAGCAACCATTCCTGTTCCTGTCTCCTCCCTAGCCAGGAAAAGCTACTTTCATATATTTATTCTCCCCTCCTAAATTCTGCTGGATTTATGATCCGAGTGCAGCTCATCCTCTCACACCTCCATCTCCCTTGTCCTTTATTGAGGATGCAGCAACTGTCTCCCTCACGTCCCCTCTACCCCTTCTAATTTTAGGGAAAATTCCTACCATAACTGGGTCACCACCCTGCCCCTTGACAAAACACAACAGCAGAAGTCTCCTTTGCACAGCTTGCTGAGCGACTCCAGATGATTTTTAATATGAGTTAACAAACTGGCTGGGTCCTAGTTCTCTGGAAAAAATCATGTCAGGGAAGGACGTAGCTTGACCTTGTGGTGCAGGCAAGGACAGAGCTTGACCTTGTGCTGCAGGGAAGAACAGACCTTAACCTTGTGACGTGAAGTGCTGCTGAGGCAGGTTGCTGGACTGCTGCTGAGGTAGGTTGCTGGAGTGCTGCTGAGGCTGGTTGCTGGACAGCTCAGGGTGAAGCTGGTTGCTGGACAGCTGAGGGTGAAGCTGGTTGCTGCGTTGCTGAGGCAAAGACTTAGATTGGTGTTGCTTGACCTTGTTGAATAAAGTCTGGTGGAACTGAAGCTGGAACATTAGGGGTCGCAGGAACCGTCACTGGAACGTCAGGGGTCACAGGAACCATCACTGGAACGTCAGGGGTCACAGGAACCTTCACTGGAACGTCAGGGGTAAAAGGAACTGTCACTGGAATGTCAGGAACCGTCACTGGAACAGGAGCGACCTTGGGAACTGTCTCTGGGACAGGAGCGCCCTCGAGAACCACCACTGGAGCAGGGACGCCCTCGGGAACCACCACTGGAGCAGGAGCAACCACTGGAATCAGCACTAAAGCAGGAGCGACCACTGGAATCAGCACTAAAGCAGGAGCGACTACTGGAACCACCACTGGAGCAGGAGCGACCTCAGGAACCAAGTCTGAGGACCTGTACTCCGGACCACACTCTGAAGTCAAGGGTTCCGCATCACACTCGGAAGAATGGGGTTCCGGATCACCCTCTGAACACTTAGGTTCTGGGATTGTTCCAGAAGAAGGCTCAGAAAATATCTCTAAAGAGGTGTTGGGCTCTGAAACAGTCTCTTCAACCACTCTGAAATTCAGCAACTGACCAACTGAAGACTGTAGTTGAGTCCTTTTTCTCTGCTCAGTCCTCTTTGTGGTCGGATCCTTCTGTCAGGTTTTGCAGGTTGGACTGAAGTGCAGAGACAGGCTTAGAAAAGTTATTTCCCATTTTATTGAAAAAAGACAAAATCCTTGAAGGGCGCACAGGACAAGGAACAACACAGGGGAAGGTTTGACCAGGATCCGACAAAGACAGACAGACACAGGAAGGTATATATACTGAGGGATTGCTAATCAGAATATGGAGAACACCTAGGAGCAGGGGAAGAAAACACAGGGAGGACTAATAGGACAACAGGTGAAACAAACTAGGACTAATTAACACAGATAGACAGGGAAGAAACAAACAGGGAGGAATACATGACACAGACAGAGACGGATTATAACAAAAATGATTTTAATCGATTTTAGAACGTCTAAGCCACCGTTCAAACCATTAATGGAGAGGTATTTGAAGAAGTGCAAACCTATAAATGCCTGGGGGTGCACCATGTTGAACAGGTAGAATTTCTACTCCTTCATTAAAGCCTGCCTTTAAAGGAACAGCTGCCAAAATAAGGTTTTTAATCTCTACTTCTTCTGCAGCCTCAATTCCACCTTCCGAGCATATTCATAATTTCTGTCAAAAGAGAGCAAATAAGAAACAGACACAATTATCCAATTTTGGCCGATGTCACCTGCAGGCGGGTGCAGTCCCATAGAAAAATCCCTCAAAGTGCACACCGAACTCCAGTGGACTACAATCCTCATCCTCAACCTCCCTTCCTAAACTAACCTTGACTGCCTAGTAGATTTCAAACAGCCTGATTGTTAGTTAAACACCTTTTCTATTTAATCTGCCTTCTTTCCCTCACATTTACCTTCAGTGTTAATAGGCTAAGCATTGTTCTATGGTAAGCATCCACACACATATTAATTAATCAATAACCCTAATACATACAATCACATATTAATCAATATCGACTGTACACTGTATAGTAAGAATGGGAATCCTAATAATTTCCTGTTATTTAATACAAGACCCCAAGAAGCTGTCTGAAAACCCCACACAAAATGTAATTAAAACATGCAGCTGTATTCTGTGGAAGTGACTGTGGGAGCAAGATAAAAAATACCACCCTAAAACACTAAGTTATTCCCCGGTAACAGGTTCACAATAATTTCATTTTACTATGTGGCTCTAATGACCTATATGTATATTATTAACTATGCTAACCTTGATATTAGACTGGACTGGTTGACCAATTCAGATGCCCGTTATTGAAAGGACAGAGCAGGCTCTACTTCATCAGGAGGCTGAGGTCATTTGATGTCAGCAGATTAATGCTGCATATGTTTGATCAATCAGTGATTGCCAATGTTCTGTTTTATGCTGGTGTGTGTTGGGGGGTGAAGAATATTATATCTTTGTGAACACTTTTATATGTGTTTTTGTATAACCTGCTCTACATGTATTTGGGTAAAATCTTTATATGTAGTGTAGTAGTAAGAATATATACATATGTAAGTCATTACGGTCATATACTCAAGTAGAATTGTGTGAACCTGTGATCGGGGGAAACTCAGTGTTTGTAGTTGGTCTGAGATATGGCAGGTGGTCATCTAGGAGAACAAAGCTGAGTTTATTAAACATAGTTTGGAAGCAGAAACAGGGAATGAAAGGGAGGTATGAACGGCTAAACATTCAAAGTCCTGGAGAAAGTGTGGGAAAAGATGTGATTCTTTTGCTGAAAATGTATGTGTGTGGTGCTATGAAAAATACTGGGTGGTTTCAACTATGATTCTGTGTTGTGCTGAAAATAAAACTGTGATGCCCTGTTTTTGAAGTTCAGTCACGACAGTACACTGTCCTGGCTCCACCTGATCAGGTGCGTTCACTCAAACAGAATTCTGTTGTGTGTTGTCTTTTCTCTGTTCTGGTTAATGACAGTTGGGGTCCTTTAAAGATTAGCAGTCAGCAGTCCAGATTGGGCAGCAAGGTTTATCCTGAAATACATGATATAAAGAGAAAATAATCCCAACAAAAATGGTGGAAGAATGCGAGCAGAGCTTTCTCCGGCACAGAGAGATGGCGTGTGAGTAATGATTGGTGGAATAAGAAAATAGCAAATATGGTTGTGAGAAAACAGTAATGTTGCGTTCTAAGTTCAACAGAGTGGATAGCGGACGGATTGATCCTTGATAACACCCGGGTGATTCTGTATCAATCTGACCAGGCCTAACTCAAATTAATAGGTATTGATTGATCTGAAGTTCTCCATTTAATGTTGATTTGTTGATTATTTGATTAAGAAACGGAGTAAAGAGCAAACTCAGTGGCAAACGACGATTCGCAGTAAAAGGTTCTGGGTGACCTTTCTGTTGGGAACGTCCTGAGCAAGCCTGAGTTGTATTCTGACTCTTGGGTGACTCCATAAACAGAATTCAGTGGTTTCAGTGGTTGGTCTGTGTCTAAAGGCTCCTGGAAAAAGGTTAGTGTGATTAAAAGTTGATGAAATTTTGAGGAAATATTGAGGTGAATTATTGATCTGAGTTCAAAAGGGTGATAGAGAACTTTAACTGCAGAATATATAGTTGACGAGTGATTGTGAAAATGTGTGGGGAGTAGAATCACAGAGAGGAAAGAAAAAGAGCGGAGAAAGTGCGTGTGTGTGTGTGAGAGATCTCAGCGCTGAGTGAAAGCAGGAGTGGTTGTGTTTTTTTGAGTGCTGAAAAATCAGACTCTTGTCAGACTATGAGGTTGTGAAAGATTTGTCTAAACCACCAAAATAAAATAATTTAAAGCAATCTAAAAGTTAGCTCTTACAATTTTCTATCTTTATTATATTTTGGCATTTAAAGGTTAGCTCTTTAATTTTTCTGTCTTTATTATTTTTTGGTTTTGGGGCATTTACACTTTCGGCAGTTTGAAAAAAAAGGGGGAGCATACAAGTGTATGATTCTAAGAATGTATTTTCTGTCAATAACTTTACCTGAATTTATGTTGAAATACTTTTCTCTAACCAGGTTTAAAAAGTTTATTAAGGATAAGAAAAGAGATTAAATAATTACACAAACAACTACCTTGTTAAATTTAAACAAATGTGGATTTTGATACAGATTTTTCTTGTTTAATTCGGATTTAATATTTTATAAAAACAAATACAAGCTTGGTAAAGGGGGGATTAAGAAATACCATTAAGATAAATACTTGATAATATTTAAATCAGTCTTGATTAAAAAGAAGGCAAGGCAAGGCAATTTTACTTGTATAGCACACTTTCAACACAGGGTAATTCAAGGTGCTTTACCTATGATTAGAATACAAATGAGCAGTTACATTAGGAAAATAATCAATAAAATACAACAATGTAGGGTCAAATGAGTAAAAAACAGGTTTTGTTCAATAACTAATCTTGCTGAAGAAAGTTCACAGTTTTTATCACAAGAAAGCATTTACAATAATTAAGACTATAATTCATGTGACAATTAAAAACAAAGAAGTAAAAACAGTTACTCATAAGCAAGTCTAAATAGGTACGTTTTAGTTTTAGATTTAAAAGAAGAATTTTAAATTAAAAAGAAGAGAGTTTTTTTATAGTTAATTCAAGTTTTTGGATTTTGTGCATCTTTAACTATATATTTATATATTGCTGTTTTTATTGTTTTAAGTAAAAAGAAAAAGGACTCTTCAATTGATAATAAAGCAAATTTAGTGAAATTAGAACTAGGGCAGATGAAGGATGCTCCTCAGAACAAGGGGACATCTGAACCCGCTGGAAAGAGATTTAAAATTCTCTCCAATGATTAAATCTGCGAGCTTATCATAATAAGGTTGAACAATTCAGAAGCTCGAGAGAATACTTAATACATAAATCTAGATCGTGTCAAAAATATAGTGGGTGTCTAAATAGGATTAAATTGGCTAACTAAGAATAAAAATACAAGCTGTATTGATAAAGGACAGATTGTAAAGCAAACCGATTTTTCGGTTGAAATAAATACATAATGGTTAAATCACTGAAAAGAGAACCTAAAACATGTTAATTAAATATTGTGGTGGGCCATCTTCATAATTATTTACTCAGAGATGAACAAGACATTTATTAAATTGACAAAATAAGGAAAGGCATTGCATTGATAAAATATAGAAGCAAGGGAATAATTAGGACAACAGTTTAAGCAGACATAACAGGATAAATGCCACATAGGCCATTCCTGTTGGAGAGAGCAAACCTATAAATTAGTATATTTTTACCATAACTAATACTGAAGAAATTTTTACTAATATAACTGATTAAAATAAAAGTAAAATAGAGACCACATAGGCAGTTTGAGTGGGAAAGACATTTAAAGTCAGCATTCGTGGAAGGAGATTAATGAATATGTAAAGGAAGGAAAATGTTTAAATAAAATGCCATCGGACTCAGAAATTAGGAGCTGTGCTCTCCCAACCGCCAACAGGTCATGATTATGCTCAGATAACAGAAACCAACGTCCTTGGATGAGGTAATGGGGGTGCCTGGACGGAGAAGGGAGGATAGCGCCGGGTGCATTCCGAAATACGAGAGGCGTGACGGCTTTGCTCTGCTTTTCTTCCAATGACAGAAGAGAGAGAGCCAGTGAATGCTGATGAGAAGTACGGACTTTCCCCGTGGCTCCAACAGAAAAAAGGTGGGAGTTTGCACACAATGACTGAATTGACAATATTTCCCCTTTTTCTGGTGAATATGTAACATGTAGAGAAAAAAGTGTAATGCATTCCACCAAAAAAACTCCTTCATGTTTATTTACTTTATATTTCTTTTTATTCTGTACTTCATTTATGAGCGTATTTACCCATCGTTTTCAATTGTAAATTAATTTGGGAGCTTTTAGTTATTTTAATTCAAAGTCGTCGCCGTTTGTGACGTCATCGACTAGCGTAGCGTTCCTTCCCTCAGTCTGCTTCTGGCTGTTGTGGAAAAAGGTGAGCCTGTTCGGAGCTCTTGCTAATTTACTTGTTAAAAGTTTTCTTAATAGATCAAATGTTATGAAGTCGGTTAGATACTGTGGTAATATAATTTCTATGTAGTTGTATTAATGTTTTAGGCAAATTTTATATTGTTTAGTAGCATGTGGTGTGTTAGCAAGCCAGCGCCGCGTGTGTCGCGTGTGTGTTTTTTTCCTCTGCTGTAACAGAGTTTCTCATGCCACGGGTAGGTGTGCTGGGGTCGGCTGCAGGTTGGTTTGTTCATGCTGCTGAACTGCTTTGTTATTCTGTGCCAGGTATGTTTTAACTTCTCCATTATGTATTATATTTTCTTTGTTTATTTTGCAAATGTTTTATGTTATTTTACATGCATTGGGGAATGTGAATGTTTTAAATCTTGGTTCTAATATCATTAATTATTCAGTTGGTTGTGTGGCTCTTCGGCATTAATGCTAAATTCATTATAAATGTAAATCCTTTGATTAAAAAGGAAATTTAGGCATTAAAACATTTAGTATATAGTACCATTAATTTGTAGCCCGCAGCTGCTTCTGGCTGTTGTGGAAAAAGGTGTGCTGGGGTCGGCTGCAGGTTGTTTTGTTCATGCTGCTGAACTGCTTTGTTATTCTGTGCCAGAATAAATACGCCACCTGCTTGGGCTGAACTGAGATACCTGTGTCTTCGTCAATCACACAACGCAGAGTGGGATCCGTGATCGCAAAAGGATTCGAGCACGAACTGGTCACATTGGTGCCGTGACCCGGATCCATAGTGAATCAACATCAGCTTGGTCACGGGGGGCTGCCGACCAACAACGCAAGGTTAATTTCAGCAACTGGTATCAAAGTGACACCCGAGCATGGTTTAAAGGACAGTGAGTTCTTACTTTTTCACAAAAAGAAAATAGAAAAAAAAAAAGATTTTATTTGCCATGTTTCTTTTTAGTTTATTTTAATTGACTGTCGATGATATTCCAGTCATAACCCAAAGACTATTGTTTGACTGTAAGTGGACTTTGTTTTACACTTTCTTTTTGGTGGTTTAAAAAAAAAAAAAAAAAATGGCTAGCAAGAATGGAAAGGGAGATGATGATGGTGCTTCTACTGATTTTTCCCTTGGTATGGGCAGGGGTAGATTTTTGAGGGGGCTTTATGATACTCCTGTTAGAGGTTCAGACAATGTGGGCTCACCAGTTTTTAGTTCCACTCAGTTGCCCAACCAGCCATTTCCTTCCCGCAAACCCACTGACACACTGTCGACCATTCCAGATGTTAGTGACCCAGCTTTAAACCACCTTATTACACACATAGCCCAGCAAGTTGGCCAAGTGATATCGGCCCAGTTAAAAGGGGAGAGTAGATCAGATGAGAGCAGAGGTGCACAGATCCAGGACCCTGGTGCAGGCCAACCACTCACTGATGGCTTGTCTAGCTTGACTGGTGTACGATTGGTCATGCAAACTGATGTGAAAGAGCCTCCTAGTTTTAGAGGAGATGGCACAGACAAGTTATCAGTGTATGAGTGGGAGGAGCTTATGGACACATACCTAAGAAAAAGGGGTGTACAGCTTGGAGAGCAATATCAGGAAATGTTAACCAAGTTAATGGGCAAAGCTAGAGACATAGTAAAGGTGACGCTTCGTAGCAACCCATCACTGAGGCCCCATGAGAACCCAAAAGTCATCACTGACATTCTAAAACAACATTTCAGTGAAGCAACTTGTTCTAGTATGCCCCTTGCTGACTTTTATAGCACTGTGCCTATGATTGGTGAAAACTCTGTAGAATACTGGTTCCGCCTCAACAAGGCAATTGATGCAGCTGAAGAGGGTTTGAGTAGACAAGGGCGACACATAGATGACCCTAGACGCGAAGTGACAATGATGTTTGTCAAGCACTGTCCAGATCCCTCTCTTGCTGCGGTACTGCGCTTCAAAGCCCCGGATCAGTGGACAGCAGGTGAGATACAAGGGCATGTGGATCGCTATCAGATAGAAATGAGGGAGCGCCAGTCTAACAAACCAAGTCATCCTAATTTAGTGAGGCGAATGGCATCTCATGTTCAAATACCTGCTTCCGAGGAACCCGTCTCATCCAGCTGTTCGGGCGTGCCTCCTCCACAAGCTGAAGCCATCGCCAACTGCATCTCCCAGTCGGATGACAACTGCATGAAAACCCTCATTAATCTACTTGACCGCACACTTACCCAGAGCAATCAAACAATGTTCAGAAAACCTTCACCCAACCAATTTCAGAGGAAACTTTGTAAGGTTTGTCAGTCTGTAGAGCATTCAACCCTTGCACACTGCAGACAGGAACGCTTGTGTTTTTCCTGTTTCAAACCTGGTCATATCAAGAGAGACTGTCAAAGCAATAATGCTAGATACAACCACCAGGCCACGCCTCTTTCCCCAGAGCAGCAACATTTAAACTAAGTAACCCGCATTTGGAGGGGGGATGTGTGGGTGATGATGTGCAAACCCTCAATATAGATAGTGAGTCTGAACAGTGTTATGTAAATGCATGTGGGACAGTACCAGCTAGTGCAAAGGTAGTCGTGCAGAATACACAAAGAGTAGCGTCCTACGATGAACTGTTTTACGCCCCTGTTTGTGTGAACCAAAAGTTTCAGATGCGTGGAATGTTAGATTCAGGCTCTATGGCATGTACTTTCAGTGAGGAAGTAGAGGAGAGACTGCGCAGAGAAAACGTGTTGCCAGAGCCCAAGCCTTTAGCGCAAGAAGTTGTCTTGGTGGGATGTGGTGGAAAACTCACAAAACCCAAATGCATGTATGAGGTCGAGCTTAAGGTTTACGGACAGAACTGCATAGTTCCAGTGCTTGTTGTGGCGGGACAGAGAGATGACCTCATAATTGGCACAAATGTGATTAAGTTCCTCATGCGTCGGTTGAAAGTCAGCGAAGATTATTGGCGTATAATTTCCTGTTGCAGTTCGGTGGCATCTCCTGAGTGTGAGCAGTTCTTAGACCTGATGGCAAACACTTCACGTTGGAGGGGTGATGCGATGCCAGATAAGATTGGAACGGTAAAGCTCAGACAATCTGTCACTCTTCTAGCCAGAAAAGAACACCTCGTCTGGGGTAGGCTACCCAGTAATTCCCCCATGTCACCTGGTAGTACAGTTATAGTTGAACCTACCTTGTCAAAGTCCATGCCTCGGAACATACTGGTTGGTCGCATCGTTACGCCTTTGTGGGGTGACAGGTGGGTACCCATGAAGGTAACCAACCTGTCTGACAAACCCATCACACTTAGGAGGAATTGTAAATTGGCTGATGTTTCTTCCTGCATGGCGACAGAGGATGTCGAGATCTTTCAGGGCTCCAACCAAACCGAGAAATCAGCTCCAGAGAAAAGCACAGAGCATTTCAGCCTTTCGGATCTTGAGCAGAGACTGCAGGATGTCGGCCTTGGCGACCTTGACATTCGCTCTTGCCATGCTGGGCAGGAAGGCAAGGAAAAGCTTGTCCAGCTCCTCGAGCAGTACAATGACATTTTTTCCAAGTATGCCCTAGACTGCGGGGAGGTGGAAGGCTTTGTCCACCATATTCGACTTACTGACGACCGGCCATTCCGGCTTCCTTATCGAAGGGTTCCACCAGCCCATTACCATAAGTTAAGGCAGGTGCTGACAGAGATGGAGGAGCAAGGGATAATACGCAAGTCTGTGAGCGAATACGCTTCTCCTTTGGTAATGGTGTGGAAGAAGGATGGCAGTCTAAGGATTTGCACCGACTTTCGGTGGTTGAATGCCAGAACACTCAAGGATGCCCATCCTCTTCCACACCAGTCCGACTGTCTAGCTGCACTGGGGGGGAACACTTACTTCAGCACCATGGACTTAACCTCCGGTTTTTACAATATCCCCATGGCTGAAGAAGACAAAAAGTATACAGCCTTCACCACACCATTAGGCCTACATGAGTATAATAGGATGCCACAAGGACTCTGCAACAGTCCAGCCTCTTTTATGCGCATGATGTTGAGCATATTTGGAGACCTCAACTTTAGCAGTCTTCTTTGCTATCTGGATGACTTACTCGTCTTTGCACCTACAGAGGAGGAGGCTTTGCAGAGATTGGGGGTCGTTTTCCAGCGGCTGCGTGAGCATAACCTCAAGTTGAGCCCCAAAAAGTGCCACCTCATGCAAACATCCGTCAAATTCTTGGGCCATGTCATTAATGGCGATGGAGTAGCTGTTGACCAATCAAAAGTGGGAGTTATCTCCAAAATGTCGAGGTCTGATCTAATGGAGGACGATGAGTGTACACCCTCAGTGCGACGCATCAAATCTTTCTTGGGTATGGTCTTTTACTACCAACACTTCCTCCCAAATTGCTCTTCCATTGCCAAACCGCTCTTTGCTCTCACTGCTGGGCAGAAAAGAAAAGGGAAAATGAAGACAAATGCAGGAACTTACAGGAAGTTAAAACCTGATGATTGGACTGAAGAATGTGATGTGGCTTTGGACAGACTGAAAGAGGGCTTGCTGAACTGCGTGGTTCTTGCTCATCCTGATTTCACGCGCCCCCTGATTCTATCAATCGATGCTTCTTTGGATGGTCTTGGTGCTGTGTTATCACAGATACCTCCTGGCGAAAGCAAAGCCCGGCCCATAGCTTTTGCAAGCAAGACCCTGAGTAGCTCCCAGAAGAGATATCCCGCTCACAGGCTTGAGTTTCTGGCGCTTAAATGGAGCGTGTGCGAGAAATTCAGCCACTGGTTGAAAGGTAATCCTTTCACAGTGTGGACGGATAATAATCCGCTCACATATATCATGACCAAGCCAAAGCTCGATGCCTGTGAGCAACGTTGGGTTGCCAAGCTCGCCCCTTACACGTTCGATCTAAAGCATATTGCAGGAAGCAAGAATATCGTGGCTGATGCTCTCAGCAGAGACCCTTTTGCTAAAACGGTTGGTCGCAGACTTATCACGGAGCGTTACGACAATCTGCTAGCTGAGTCTGATGGGGTTGGTGAAGATGGGGTCCAGGATGTGTTCCGTTTGAAAGTCCAGTGCCACTGTGTCAAGGGGTCGACCCACTGTGGGACCAGCGAGGTTCTCTCGCCCGATCTCTCAGATCATACAGCTGTAAAGGCTCTCTTTAATGCACACAACCAGTGGAGTACATCTGCGGAGTCCAGAGCAATTCAGTTTGTGCAGACTGTTAAACAACTCAGGCCAACTGGACTGGTCTCGTTGTCTGTTATTCCTCTAGAGGAGCTCCGGCAGAACCAAGAACTAGATCCGAGTATCTCCAGAGTACTGCCGTTTCTGAGTCGGAAAAGAAAACCTTCCAGGAGAGAAAGGGATGGAATGGATTTGGGAGCGCTTGCCCTCATCAAACAATGGGAGAGGCTTAAAGTTCTCGACGGGGTCCTTTACAGACTCAGTAAGGACACTTTAAGCAAACAGAAAAGACATCAGTTTGTCCTGCCACGCAGTTTAGTAGAAAAGGCTTTGCAAGGTGTGCATGATCTAGCTGGACATCAAGGACAGGAAAGGACAATACATTTGGCGAGACAACGTTTTTTTTGGCCGAAGATGGAACAACAAATCAGAAATTATGTGAGGTGTTGTCAGAGATGCATAGTGGCCAAAACTCCAGAGCCTTCTGCCAGGGCTCCACTAGAGAACATCAGGACATCTGTTCCTATGGAGTTGGTCTGCTTGGACTTTTGGAGTGCGGAGGATAGTAGACAGCGTTCAGTGGATGTTCTTGTGCTGACAGACCATTTCACAAAGTTAGCTCATGCCTTCCCATGTGCAAATCAAACGGCAAAGCAAGTCGCCAGGAAGCTGTGGGACCACGTCTTCTGTGTGTATGGGTTTCCACAGCGCATTCACACTGATCAAGGGGCCAACTTTGAAAGTGAACTGATCTCTGAGCTGCTTAAACTGTCTGGAGTATCTAAATCGCACACCACTGCATATCATCCTATGGGGAACGGGGGAACGGAAAGATTCAACAGGACCCTGGGGAACATGCTCCGTTCCCTGCCACTCAAAGAGAAAGCTAAATGGCCTCAACAAATACAAACCTTGACATTTGCATACAACGCAACAGTGCATGAGACGACCGGCTATGCTCCTTTTCATCTTATGTTTGGCCGTGTCCCAAGACTTCCTGTTGATGTCCTGTTTCAACGGGTGCTGCATGACCCAGTGGTCGTTGACTACAGTAACTACGCCAAGACACTTATGTCCCACCTCAGAGAGGCGGCATGCATTGCTCAGGAACATGCAACAAAAGAGCAGAACAAACAGGCCAGATGTTACAATAAGAAAATCAAGGGATTTCAGCTGAACAAAGGAGACAG
Organism: Apricaphanius iberus; assembly: GCA_028564705.1. Taxonomy (NCBI): domain Eukaryota; kingdom Metazoa; phylum Chordata; class Actinopteri; order Cyprinodontiformes; family Aphaniidae; genus Apricaphanius; species Apricaphanius iberus. Next base: position 362,470 of record JAPXFQ010000438.1, on the reverse strand, counting down.
GGTGCTTCTGGCCAATAAGGGAGAAAGAGGTAAAAGGAAGCTTGCTGATAAGTGGGATTCAACTGTATACACAGTGATGGACTTGGATCCCCAGACACATATATACAAGTTGGAGGATGCCAGAGGAAACACCAAAGTGGTACATCGCAACCTCATCTTGGATATTAGTTTCCTACCCGTTGTGTCCACAGATAAGGACATGAATGAGACTTTGTGCAGCTTTGATGGTTCGGAGGATGAATCTCAGATGGCGGATCTCACTAGCTCATTGGAGGAAGGGACTGAAAGTGACAGTAGTGGACCAGTTGACACGGACAATGAGCTGATGAACTCTCAAATACCAGGTGCTGAGCCTGACGGTCTCACAGACTCTGACTGTTTAGTAATGACACCTGCAGGTGGAGCAGACCATAACCCAGCAGTTGATATAAATTCAATGCCTGGGGGTGATAAAGATCAGGGACAAACCAGTCTACCTAGCCCACAAGCAGACCCACCGGGTATAGTAAGGACACGGGTTGGAAGGGTTGTCAAAAAGGTTGACCGCCTGGTAGAGTCCATGGCTCAGAAGCCATTCAGCATCAGAGGGTTTACTAGTTCTCTTAGCAAGAAATCACAGTCTCTTCTCACACTGTTTTAATGAGGATGTTTTTTTTTCTATTTTGGTTTGTGGAATATGACACTGTATAACATGTATGTAAACTTACACATATGTAACAGAGGACGTGAGTAAGCTGGGTGGTTTGGTGTAAAGGGCACCATTCCGTTCCGTGAAAGATTGAGGCTTGATCAACCTTTTTATTTTTCTGGACCTGTTGAGCAGGTGGCTTCTGCAGTCGAATGTAGAGATAGTATTCTTTATGTAAACCCAAGCTAGTTGTGAAATTTGTGATGTCCCTGTTTAGAATTGTCTTAACCTATGTGGTTGACAGTCAGATTTTTGGTGTCATTTTGGAGGGGTGAATGTAACATGTAGAGAAAAAAAGTGTAATGCATTCCACCAAAAAAACTCCTTCATTTTTATTTACTTTATATTTCTTTTTATTCTGTACTTCATTTATGAGCGTATTTACCCATCGTTTTCAATTGTAAATTAATTTGGGAGCTTTTAGTTATTTTAATTCAAAGTCGTCGCCGTTTGTGACGTCATCGACTAGCGTAGCGTTCCTTCCCTCAGTCTGCTTCTGGCTGTTGTGGAAGAAGGTGAGCCTGCTCGGAGCTCTTGCTAATTTACTTGTTAAAAGTTTTCTTAATAGATCAAATGTTATGAAGTCGGTTAGATACTGTGGTAATATAATTTCTATGTAGTTGTATTAATGTTTTAGGCAAATTTTATATTGTTTAGTAGCATGTGGTGTGTTAGCAAGCCAGCGCCGCGTGTGTCGCGTGTGTGTTTTTTTCCTCTGCTGTAACAGAGTTTCTCATGCCACGGGTAGGTGTGCTGGGGTCGGCTGCAGGTTGTTTTGTTCATGCTGCTGAACTGCTTTGTTATTCTGTGCCAGGTATGTTTTAACTTCTCCATTATGTATTATATTTTCTTTGTTTATTTTGCAAATGTTTTATGTTATTTTACATGCATTGGGGAATGTGAATGTTTTAAATCTTGGTTCTAATATCATTAATTATTCAGTTGGTTGTGTGGCTCTTCGGCATTAATGCTAAATTCATTATAAATGTAAATCCTTTGATTAAAAAGGAAATTTAGGCATTAAAACATTTAGTATATAGTACCATTAATTTGTAGCCGCAGTCTGCTTCTGGCTGTTGTGGAAAAAGGTGTGCTGGGGTCGGCTGCAGGTTGTTTTGTTCATGCTGCTGAACTGCTTTGTTATTCTGTGCCAGAATAAATACGCCACCTGCTTGGGCTGAACTGAGATACCTGTGTCTTCGTCAATCACACAACGCAGAGTGGGATCCGTGATCGCAAAAGGATTCGAGCACGAACTGGTCACAAATACATAGGGGCCACCTTAAAGCAACACCTCCTCATGCTGAACTTTAAAGAAAAAAAAGTGTATGAACTCACTTATGCTGTGAACAAAATGGACAATTGCTGCTTATGCCAAAGGCTGCTGACATCTTCTGGGAACCACTTCTGTTGAGATACCAGGAACAGCCTCTGCTTTTCTAGCCGCCTGGAAGCTCTGGTTGCTTGAATTCTGACTCCCTCGTGCTTCCCCAGATCCTCTCTACCTAAAACCTCACCGACTAGCAGGAACAATTTGAAAGTTGGGTGGAAGGAAGAATTCGGCCTATAACATCAGATCCCTGTTTGGTGTGTTGAGAAAGCGTTGTTTTGCTTCTAAATACAATACTAAAGAAAATCCTAATGCCTTATTAATACACAACTGTAACAGATGGGATAGGTACTCAAATAATATCTTTCTTTTACTCTACATCCACAGGGATGTATTAAATTTAGGCTAGGCTAAATTGTAATGTAACATTTAAATCAAATCAAAATCAAGTCAAAACTTTATTTCTATAGCACTTTTCATGCAGAAAGAGCAATTCAAAGTTCTTAACAGATTAAAATGACAAAAGCTAGAATGGATTAATAAAATTTTAGAAGGGATGTGTATTAAAACTTAACTATAATTAAAATAAGTAAAATAAACAATCAGTATAGGTAAACAAGCTGAATAAATAGTAATCAGGTAAAAGTTAGACAAAAAAGGTAAAGTTTTGAACCTGTCCAACATAATTGAATAAAACAAAACAAGAAAATATGGAGGACTATTTTATCTAGAGGAACAAGGTACGGGGAAAATAAAGAATAATAAATTATCTTAAAGCGATATATGGGGCTATTAAACCTGCATTAGGCGCCACACCCAACCCTTACACAGCATTGGCTAGTTAAACTTCTAATTTAAACTGTGTTGGGATATTATTTTAACTTTATATCATGTATTTCAGGATAAACCTTGCTGCCCAATCTGTAACTATTTTGCTAGTCTTAAAGGACCCCAATTTTCCTTAGCGAGATCTTTGAAGAGCCTTTACCCAGAACAGAGAGAAATGATAAGACATCAGAATTCTGTTTGAGTGAACGCACCTGATTCAGAGGGAGCCACGACAGTGAACTGTCGTGACTGACTTCTAAACAGGGCATCACACTTTTATTTGCAGCACAAAAACACAGAATCATAGTTGAACACACCCAGTATTTTTTCATAGTTTAGACTCACTGACCCGACCTTCCACACCCCCCTGTGTAGGAGCAATATGTAAGTAATTTTATGTTCATGGTGTCATGATATGTGTTCCTTTAATTGGCACTTTGATGGTGGGTGTGTCATCTTGGGTGTGTTTTTTGTGGTTACAAATGGCTGCACTCACCTGTGCGCATCACCTGCTTGGAGGATGTAAGGGTGGGGTGAGCTCGGGAGTGATACTTTTTGTTGACCGCAAGTTATGAAAAGGTAATGCATCATGTGGTAGGCTATTTGTACTGTGTTAATTCTTTGCATACTTTCAATAATATCAACTGGATGATGATACGTTATGAAATGGAAATAAAACAGACAAGACACAACGAAGTTGCTTCCTGGTGCGCGTCATCAATTATCTCCCGTGTTTAGCCTACCGCGGCCGACAAAGAAGGCTATGATGGACAGTTGGCCACAACAAAAGTCAACAAAAATGTGTTGATTAACAAGAAGATTCCATGACAAAGTTTGTGACGTTGGATCCATGGGATTTCTTTTGGAAAAGTGAACGCAGAGACACATGTATTGTGTATGATTTGGGGCGCATCGGCTGGCGTTCATTCAGAAGCCAGGTTTGCATAATTCATTGTGGCCCTTGGAATTTAAGGTATGGCTACACTCTACACGAAACAGGTTTACTTTGTAAACGAGTTAATTTCCCCTTGTAGGTTTTAGCAGAACAGCCACATTAGGTGGCTGTACTGTTTTGTTGCTTTGTTTCTTTGGTGATCTTTAGTGGTGGTTATAGTGGTTGAAGCTATATGCTTGGGAGCATCGCTGCAGTTCTTGTTTAAGGCTGACTGTCTTGTTCAAGGCTGTCGTTATTTAGATGCATAAATACCCGCCGCTCACCAAAGCTTAGGGTGAGCTTAGTTAGCTGTGGGTAGGCGGTTTAGTGGGGAATATAACTTCATTACTCACCTGTTGTATTGAAACTTTTTTATTTTTAATAAGTGACCTTACATCAAATTGGATGTTATCTCTGTTTGTTGGCTATTTTGTTAAATGGGCTGTATGAAGTTATATGGTAGCCTATGTGAATTTTGCATGACTGACTTTTTAGTTAAGGAAAATGGAAGTAAGTGGAGGACATTCAACTTTTGATGTGAGTATAAAAGATGAAAAGAAAAGACAAGTCAAACTAACTGCTAAGGCTCTGGAAAATAAAATTGAAAAACTTCAATCAGAACGGAAGACAAACGTTAACAACATTAAGGCTATTCTAAAGTTAATTAAAGAGCTTATGCAGAATGAAGGAAATGCTTCTAAAATTCAGTCTCATCTTGAAGATTTGTCTAAACTTTTTGAAGATGCTAGTCGCCTTCATGAAACAGTGATACCTTTTTTTACTGCAGAAGAGCAGGATAAACAAAATGTGTGGTTTTCTAGTATTAGCAAACATAATCTTGGAGTTGTAAAAGATGTCAAGACATGGCTTTGTGAAATAAATGAACAACTTGGTCCAAGTTCAGCTGGGATGAACATGGAGAGTACTGTTGTTTTACCAGGGTCACAGCCATCTTGTGTGGAATCAGTTGCTCCACAAAATGAGGAACGTGAGTCCGTTGTCTCTCAAAATTCAGAGAGTTTGGCAAGTGCTGCTACTGCAGATGATGTTCATCCAAACGACAGTGTTTCTAATGTAGGGAGTAGAAAATCAGGGAAGAGGAGTTCATCTGGAAGCAAAATTAGTGTTTCATCTACCTCATCAGCACGTATTAAAACTGAAGCAGATGTGGCTGCACTTGTTGTTCGCAAAAAACTTTTAAAGAATAAACATGCTTTGGAAGAGCAGGAGGAACAAATTAGGAAAAAGAATGAGCAACTTGATGTGGAAATGGAGTTAGCTGCATCAATGGCAAAACTGAAAGTTTTGAGATCTAATGAGGGTTCCAGAGTGCCTAGTGCTGTTTGTTCCAAATCTGATGAGATGAGTTATTTGCCTAGAAAACAAAAGACTGTGCAAACATTAAATGCAGATGCTAACACTTTTATTCCTGTGGCTGCTGCACAGACATCATTGGGTGCTCCTACAGATGATCGGCAACGTCCATTTGAAGCAACATCATTTGTTGATAATGCTGGGCCTATAATTCCAACCAGTATGTCAAATCAACCAAGACTAAGGATGCAGCAGAATGTAAGGCAGAGTGCTGTGTTGCATTCACAGTCTCAACCACAACCGGCTTCTTCTGCACCATTAATACAAAGTAATGCTGAAAATACTAATTTAATGTCTGTTTTGGAAAAACAAAATGAGATCACGTCTTTACTGGTTGAGCAACAATCTCGTCTGTTTCTTCCAAGAAGAGATGTTCAGATTTTTGTGGTGATCCTTTACAGTATCAAACATTTATGACGGCATTTGAACACAGCATTGAAGAAAGAACACTAAGTGCCAAGGACTGCTTATATTTTATTGAGCAGTACACCAGGGGGCAGCCAAGGGAGCTTGTCAGAAGCTGCCAACATATGGCACAAGATAATGGATATGCCAAGGCTAAATCATTGCTTCAAGAACCCATCCATCCATCCATTTTCTTAACCGCTTAATCCTTAATGGGTCGCGGGGGTGCTGGTGCCTATCTCCAGCTGTCAACGGGCGAGAGGCGGGGTACACCCTGGACAGGTCGCCAGTCCATCACAAGGCCACATAGAGACAGACAGGACAAACAACCATGCACACACTCACACCTAAGGACAATTTACAGTGATTAATTAACCTGACAGTCATGTTTTTGGACAGTGGGAGGAAGCCGTAGTACCCGGTGGGAACCCACGCATGCACGGGGAGAACATGCAAACTCCATGCAGAAAGACCCTACGAACCCACAACCTTCTTGCTGCAAGGCAACAGTGCTAACCACTACACCATCGTGCTTCAAGAACATTTTGTAAATTCAATAAAGGTTGCCTCTGCCTATATGAAGAAGGTTTTGACATGGCCTATGATAAGATCAGAGGACGTGAAGACTTTACAGGTATATAGTTTTCTACTGAGGAGCTGCTGTAATGTAATGTCCGAGGATGGGTCGATTCATGAGTTGGATATTCCAGCTAATATGCAGGTGATTATTAAGAAACTGCCTTATAAACTTAGAGACAGATGGAGGAACATTGTCTGTGAATTACATGAGAAGTTCAAAAGAAGGGCTACATTTACAGATATTGTTGAGTTTATTGAAAGGCAAGTTAAAATCGCCAGTGATCAACTTTTTGGAGACATACAAGATTCTACACCAGCTGTAAGAAAGGAAGTGAAGAACTCAAAAGGTAGACATGACCTTAAAGTAAAAGAGAGTAGCTTTGCTACAACTGTTCATTCAGTAGAAAGGAAGGTTGAATCTGGAGTAAAAAGAGAGAAGGATGTGTCACTTGAGAAGCTTTGCGTGTTCTGTGGGGCTGGACATACGTTGGATGTGTGTTCATTATTGGGAAAGAAGACGCACAATGCAAAAATGCTCTTTTTAAAAGATAATTGGGTGTGTTTTGGCTGCTTGTGCATTGGGCACAGGAGTAAAGATTGTCGGAAACTCCTCTGTTGTAACGTTTGTAATCTAAGGCATCCAACTATGTTGCATATCTGCCCTGGGAAAAGGGAAATTGGTACAGTGCAAGCTAAAAGGCAAACTGAAACAGCTAGTGGAGGTGACGTAATTTCTGTACAAACCAGTGGTCTTACTGGGGCCGGTGAGAATGATTGTACGCTCTCTATATTACCAGTGTGGGTTAAGTCAAAAAAAGGACACGATACATTGGTGACTTATGGTTTTCTGGATCCTGGAAGCTCAGCATCTTTCTGTATGGAAGGTCTTATGAATAGACTAAAGCTGGGAGGGAGAAAAACCGACATTCTCTTAAGGACAATGGGGCAAGAAAAGGTTGTTAGCAGTCACATTGTCTCAAATTTGGAGATAGCTGGACTGGATGAGGATTGCTTTTGTGAGTTACCTGATATGTTCACTCAAAAGATCCTGCCTGTTCCCCATGGTAGCATTCCCCACCAGAAAGATCTGCAAGGCTGGCCACACTTGGAGAATATTAAGATTAAGGAGATTGACTCAGGAGTGGACCTATTGATAGGAACAAACGTTCCCAGAGCACTGGAGCGATGGGAAGTTGTAAGAAGTGTCGATGGTGGTCCTTATGCAGTCAAAACCATGTTAGGCTGGACTATAAATGGTCCTCTGAGAGGAGGTGATGGTCACACTACCTTTAGACAACCTGACGTTAGTATTAACAGGATTTCGTTTGCAAGACTTGATGAGTTGTGGCAGCAGCATATAAAGATGGACTTCCCAGAATGTATTCAGGAAGAACAGTTTGGTTTGTCCAGAGAAGATCATCTCTTTATGAAATCTGTCACAGAATCAGTTAAACTGATTGAATGTCATTACAGTGTTGGTTTACCTTTGAGAAACGATGATGTGAAAATGCCAAACAATAAGAAGGTTACAGAACAGCGTGCTCATAATCTCAAAAGGAGGTTCAATAAGAACAAATTGTTCCACACTGAGTATAGCAGCTGCATGAGTAATGTAATCTCCAAGGGTTATGCTGAAAGGGTTCCCACTGAAGATCTGTATCGCTGTGATGGTAGGGTATGGTACATACCACATCATGGGGTGTACCACCCGCAGAAGGATATTCTCAGGGTTGTTTTTGACTGCGGAGCTACATTCCATGGCACATCTCTGAATGCTCAACTTTTGCAGGGCCCAGAGCTTACCAGCACATTGGTTGGAGTAATAACCTCGTTTCCGAAAAGAACCAGTGGTTCTCATGGCAGACATTGAGGCTATGTTTCACCAGGTTAAGGTAACCAGTGCAGATTGTGACTTGTTAAGATTTCTATGGTGGCCAGATGGAAACCTTGGTCACGATTTGGTGGAATATAGAATGTTGTCACATCTGTTTGGAGCTACATCTTCTCCAAGTTGTGCATGTTTTGCCTTGAGAAAATGTGCTGAAGATAATCAGAAAGCCGTTGATACTGTTTTACACAGTTTCTATGTTGACGATTGCCTTGTATCAGTTGGTACAGTAGGAGAAGCTTTATTGCTTTATCAGGAACTTCGTGCTCTCTGTGCTAAAGGAGGCTTTCAGCTTGTGAAATGGATAAGCAACAGTCGCAAGGTGCTCACTGGCATACCTCAAGAAGACAGAGCAAAGGAGGTTAAAGATCTGGACTTGGATAATGACTTGTTGCCTGTTGAAAGAGTCCTTGGAATACAGTCGTGTGCTCAATCAGATTTATTCAGGTTTAAAATCGTCCTGAAAGACAGACAGAGATCAGAACAAGTGTGTCTGTAAATGTGGTTCATATTGAGGAGCAGATGGATCCAGTCATGGGTTTTATCCAACACTGTTCTTCATGGGTGCGTCTGAAGAAAATGGTTGGATGGCTTCTTAGGTTTAGAAGCTTGCTTTTGGATCTCTCTCAAAGACGAAGTCAGCTAAAGATGACCCTCTCTCAGTCTGACTTGGATAAGGGGCAGCTAGATAGGAGACTACAAGAACAGATGAAAGCTGTGAAAGGTCAAGTTGCAAGAGGTCCTCTTACAATTGATGAAAACGACAAGGCTGAGACAGCAATTATCTCTTATTGTCAGATGAAGAGGTATCCTGAAGAAGTGAAAGGGTTGTAAAAGGGGGATAGTGTGAAGAGGTCCAGTCATATTTTGAAGCTGGATCCTATGTTGGAAGGTTGTGTTTGCAGGGTTGGAGGAAGACTGGGAAAATCATATATGCCAGATGAAGCTAGACATCCTGCTATACTGGCTAAGGATCTCCATGTTTCCAACCTTATTCTGTATCATATACATCAGATTACAGGACATGGAGGGCGTAACCATATGCTCGCCATGTAGCGTCAGAAATATTGTATTCCAGGTGCCAGTGTTGCCATTAGAAAAATATTATCCAAGTGCGTTGTCTGTCGTAGATTGCATGCTATTCCGGGACGGCAACAAATGGCAGCCCTTCCTCAGGACAGAGTTTTTCCTGATGAGCCTCCATTCTCTCGGGTTGGGGTGGATTGCTTTGGGCCTTTCGAAGTTAGAAGAGGAAGGATCACCATTAAGAAATATGGAGTCATTTTTACATGTTTGGCTATAAGAGCTGTACATTTTGAAGTGCTGTCTTCTTTAGACACCAGTTCTTTTGTTAATGCTTTGAGACGCTTCATTGCAAGGCGTGGTCAAGTGATGGAGATGCGCTCAGACAATGGTACAAACTTTGTTGGAGCTGAGCGTGAGCTGAGAGAAGCCTTGGGAAAGTGGAATCATGCTCAAATTAGTAAGGTTCTACTTCAAAAAGGAATCAGGTGGATTTTCAATCCCCCTACAGGATCTCATCATGGTGGAGTGTGGGAGCGGTTGATAAGATCTGTACGTAAGGTGCTGAACTCCATCTTGAAAACACAGATTCTCGATGAGGAAGGTCTCCATACTGTTTTGTGTGAGGCTGAGGCTATTATTAATGGTCGCCCTATAACTAAGGCATCCACTGATCCTAATGACTTGGAAGCGCTAACTCCTAACCATCTTTTGCTTCTTAAATCCAAGCCATTGTTACCACCAGGAGTGTTTCAAAAGGATGACCTATATGCTCGACGACGATGGAAACAAGTCCAGTATATGTCAAATCTGTTCTGGAAGCGTTGGGTCAAAGAATACTTGCTTCAACTACAAGAGCGTCAGAAGTGGCAGACCACCAGAAGAAACTTTGTTCCTGGGGACATTGTTGTCATTATGGATGATTCTGCACCTCGAAACTCATGGCTGGTTGGAAAGTTGATTCAGGTTGTCCATGATAAAAGAGGGCTTGTGCGACAGATCCGCATCAGGACAAAGACTAACTATTTGGATAGACCTATTACAAAGGTGTGTCTTCTTCAAGAAGCGGAGGAGCCATGAGGGCATACATTGACTGTAAGCAGATGATGGACTTTGTGTCGATGTGGACATTTGTTTGTAAAATGGACTTGGATTTGAACTTTCACAGGTTTGATTATTTGGTCTACATAATGAATGTGTGTAGAAATTAAGGCATTGGTTTGTGAAATGTTATCTTGCTTATGTTTTTGTCTCCTACATGATATTAGTGATGTAATTAATCTTTAGAGTAATTAGGGGCCGGAATGTAGGAGCAATATGTAAGTAATTTTATGTTCACGGCTTGATGATATGTGTTCCCTTAATTGGCACTTCGATGGTGGGTGTGTCACCTTGGGTGTGTTTTTTGTGGTTACAAATGGTTGCACTCACCTGTGCGCATCACCTGCTTGGAGGATGTAAGGGTGGGGTGAGCTCGGGAGTGATACTTTTTGTTGACCGCAAGTTATAAAAAGGTAATGCATCATGTCGTAGGCTATTTGTACTGTGTTAATTCTTTGCATACGTTCAATAATATCAACTGGATGATGATACGTTATGAAATGGAAATAAAACAGACAAGAGACAACGAAGTTGCTTCCTGGTGCGCGTCATCAATTATCTCCCGTGTTTAGCCTACCACGGCTGACAAAGAGGGCTATGGTGGACAGTTGGCCGCAACACCCTGTATTCCACATAAGGAGTTTCTCTTATCTCTTCTAGTTTCGGACCAGCAAAAGGGAGGAATCCTGTACTGGTACGATACTTCCCTTTACCTCTGTAAAAACCACTTGTCCTTCATCTCTGTGAAACCAGCTTGTTCCTTTTTGAAATAACAAGGCAGTTCATATGAAACTACATATAAAAAGGTTTTACCCAAATACATGTAGAGCAGGTTATACAAAAATACATATAAAAGTGTTCACAAAGATTTAATATTCTTCAACTGACTTACAGATATTGACATAGCAAAATGTTTTTTGAGCTTACTTTTACAACCCTCAATAAGGGATGTGTTTTTGTATACTTATCAGGAACAACAACTGTGATCCAACAAAATAATGCAAGGGTTTGCTCTTTCCAGAGGGATCAGTAATCAGATATTTAAACAATTCCTCAGCATATTACAGTTAGAATATATTGAAATGGAGTGGACATCCAGTAAAAGAACAATGAATCAGGAAGTAATTTTGACCTTACATTTCAATGTTAAATAACAGTTTAGTTGTTGTATTTTAAAGGGTGCATTTGTATTACTATGATATATTAAAATTACATAATTGGTCATTTTGGTATATACTCCTCTTGTCACCATGGATACTAAATAAGAAAGAAGGCTGACGTAACTGGCAGAAACTAATCTCTAATTGGACAACATATTCTGCAGGGGTACTCAGGACTCAGAAAGAGAAAAACAAACATTACATTACAATACAAAAGTATTATTAATAGGGGGAAATGATATAGCCTAAGATATAAGATTTAATACAGCTACCAACATTCTAGGATAATACTTTTTCAGATTATGAGTCTTTTTAATAAAACAAACTCTTTTAATCAAAAATAAATTTGACTTATATATAGGGGATGACTGTGACAGGCAAACCAAGTTTGGCTAGCAGATTGGTTCAGGGCTGTACATAATATAGGACTTAATTTTTTGCAAATTGGTAATGTATATTTGCAGGGCTTAAACATATTTGGGATATAACGGGATTATGCAAAATAATAAGTAGGTTTAACAATTTTTAATAAATTGCAGTTTGTATTACATTTTATGATGGCCAGGTTTGGGGACACTTTTTACCTATTGTCACAACTGTGATGGGGACTTTTTAAGATCTGTCTGGGTTAAGTGGATAAGTGGTGATTGATTACATACAACATGGTGACACAGGTCAGGAGTTACAGATTCCTTTTGGTATTCACTTATGCATATGGATGTTAACCTAAGGTCAAAATTGGCTAACATAACTGCACAGACAGGGCTGATTGGCGAAAGGCCCTCCAAATTATTTTGTCCAGGAACAGGTGAGGAGCACACTGTCTCCTCTGGCCTCAGACGTCCACCACCTGACAGCTCGGGTCGGGTCCACGGTCCAGCTCCAGAACCCTTTGGAACGAAGGGGTGTGGCTACGTGTCTACAACAGAGAGCGTGACGAACCTAGGAGGTCTGGCCCGACTCCCCCAGAAGATTGGTTTGGGGGTTGCTATTAATGATCCATTGTGATCTATGTGCCAATGGGGGAGATGAGCAATTGAAGTTGCCATCTCAAAGAGGGCTATACAGAAGAGGAGGAAGGATCACAACTCAACCAGCTTCACAACGCCCATGCAGCTGCCATCAGTCTCAGAGGGATCTACAGGGGCAGGAGAGAAGATATATATATATATATATATATATATATAGAGAGAGAGAGAGAGAGAGAGAGAGAGAGAGAGAGATATTAATCTGAAACAGTTGAAAGAAAAAAGCTGGAAAGCACACTGATCAGCTCTGTTAAAGCTGGAAAGCTAAAACCAGGAGCACTCCACACTGATCAGCTCTGTTAAAGCTGGAAAGCTAAAACCAGGAGCACTCTAGACTGATCAGCTCTGTTAAAGCTGGAAAGCTAAAACCTGGAGCACTCCACACTGATCAGCTCTGTTAAAGCTGGAAAGCTAAAACCAGGAGCACTCCACACTGATCAGCTCTGTTACATCGCTCTCGCAGCTGCCAGGTGCCATTAGAGGGGCTACAATGAGAGTGAAGAAAGAAGAACAGAAGATAAAAATATATTTAAAAAGCCTGAATAGACTTCTTAACCATTTTTTGCATTTGACAGGTTTTTTAACCATTTACTTAACCATTTTTATTCACAGGTGCAGATTGTTAACACTGCCTAAGAGGGTTTCTTAAAGAATTTTTAACCAGTTAATTTTCAGGATTTCTTAAAATGCAGTTGTTTTTTTAAGGTTGTATTAAGGTTTGCATTAATAAAAAATGGTCTACTAGGTGAAAGGATAGAATAGCTGAGCTGTGGTTAAGGTCAAAAGCCCTCCTGGGGGCGTGGGCTTTCCCATTGATCCCCAGTACAACGGATTTACCAGCCAAAACCAGGGAAAAGAAAGACTAGATAGACTTAAAAAAAAATTTTTATAAAAGGTTTCTTAACACTTTATGTTTGATTTATTTCAGAATGTTAACAGATTGTCAATTGTGTTTCCTCATTATCTTGTGGGTAATAAGTTGTATTGTTTTCCTCTGGGAACTCCTCCACAATGTTAACATACATTAAAAGTTAGACTTAGTTATTTCTTCACATTTAGACATTCTTATTCTTACTATTTACATTTTGGGTTTTAATTCTGTGTATTTGTTTTTGGGGATTGCTACAGCTACCAGTTAATGGAGTAAGTTAAAATAAGGGACTTAGATTAGGTCAAAAGATGGTATATCAACAATTGAGGGATTTACATTTTTTCTTATTACAATTTTGCCTTATTTGCTATTTACATTTTGAATTTTTAACCTCAAGTTCGACTTTTGAAGTTTCATTTTTAAGTGTGTCATATGCAAGGGTTCATGTTTTAAGGTAACTAAATTGAAGGTTTTATGAAGGGTACTTTTTCTACATTCTCAAATGAGTTACAGAAATTATATTTTTAGTTTTAAATATTAGATAACGCTGGAGGAGACATTCAGAGAAAGTAGTTCATTGGTGTTAAAACAAATGAAAAGAGGGAATTGAAGAATATTATATCTTTTTGAACACTTTTATATGTATTTTTGTATAACCTGCTCTACATATATTTGGGTAAAACCTTTTTTATATGTAGTCAAGTAGTAAGAATATATACATATGTAAGTCATTAGGGTCATATACTCCAGTAGAATTGTATGAACCTGTGAGTGTTTGTAGTTGGTCTGCGATATGGCAGGTGCTCATCTAGGAGAACAAAGCTGAGTCTGTTAAAAATAGTTTGGAAGCAGAGCAGGGAGTGAAAGGGAGGTATGAACCGCTAAACGTTCAAGGTCATGGAGAAAGTGTGGGAAAAGATGTGATTCTTTTGCTGACAATGTATGTGTATGGTGCCATACTTGGTGTGTCAACTATGATTCTGTGTTGTGCTGAAAATAAAACCGTGATTTCCTGTTTTTGAAGTTCAGTCACGACAGTACACTGTCCTGGCTCCACCTGATCAGGTGCGTTCACTCAAACAGAATTCTGTTGTGTGTTGTCTTCTCTCTGTTCCGGGTAAAGGCTCTTCAAAGATCTCGCTGAGGACAGTTGGGGTCCTTTAGAGATTAGCAGTCAGCAGTCCAGATTGGGCAGCAAGATTTATCCTGAAATACATGATATAAAGAGAAAATAACTCCCAACAGGGGTCAGCTTGACCGTTATGAACACGAGGCATCGTGACATGATGCTAAAAGAAGGCTGGCTGTTTGCTTGGACATAGCCTGGACTTTCTGAGGACTGTAGTAGAAAGAAGGATCAGAAGCAAAGTGCTGACAGCCATGGATAACTGCAATCATTCCCTCCACAACATCTTGACGGGGCAGAGAAGCGGCTGGATTGAGAGTCCCTGCGTTACTGAGAGATTTGAAAGAGCTTTTGCACCCAATGCCATCAGGATATACAACCCATTGCCCAAGGACAGGGTCCATGAAAAGGAATGCTGATTGTTTCTGCCCATTTTTAAGATTGTTATATTGCTTATTTGGCTGGTATTATTACTGTTTTTTATTAGATTTTTACTCTGGCCTACAGGACACATGAATTTCCCTTGGAGGATGAATAAAGTATTTTTCGATCTTCATCCAACCTCTTTTGCATTTACCTTTTGAGGCTTTCACCCCTTATGAAGGGTTCAATGAACGTTTTCTATCCAACTGTCAGGTCAGCAGTCTTCCCCATGATTGGGATTCCTATTAAACTAGACTGATAGACTAATAAAGGTTCAGGAACCCTTGAATGTGTTTTGGCATCATTAGCTGATTATAGTGTGATCTTTTAAGCCTAAAATATTGAACCTTTTCAAAATATTAACATTTTCTGAGATTTTGAATTTGGGGTTTTCTACAGCTGTAAGCCATAACCATCAACATTATAACAAATACAACCTGTAAATATCTTGCTTTGCATGTAATGAATCTATATCATATATTAGTAGAAGTTACACCTGTACATCTGAGATTCAGTTTTTTTTAAACTATTTTCTGACGTATCAAGGTAAGCAAACAACTATTAGCTTGAATAGCATGTCCTAACCCTCTTTTACTCATTGTCACACTTTTGAAGAGACGAATCCAGCCCCATTCCTTGCAGGATGGTGTCCCCGCTTCAACAGACCTGGATGGCATGACTGAGTCATCATCCTCTGGAGAACTGAGAAGATCGGTCATTTTAACCGCAAACACATCATAGACCCTGTGAACACAGAGATGAAACCAGCTGTAGCATCAAAGATATTTCATCCAATATGTGTCTCATCCACAAGGAGGCGCTGTTGAGGATGCCGTATATAATCAGGTTTGAATCTGGTCCCAAAGTTGAGAAATCTTACAACGCCAACTTAATTGTCTTTGTGATTGTGAGCTCTCTGGCATTTTTTCTGAGCGGATGAGGCCCCATTCCTATATTCAACGCACGTGCGCAATTCTGTGATAAAGTAAAAAAAAAAAGCACTGCGCCAAACACGGTGGTGCAGTCCTAATAAAGCAAATATTGACCTTATTATGGATCCTAGATTATGGCTTGCTGTCCCTCCTCTATCACCAGTATCAAGAAATAAATCCAGAGAATAACAGACACCAAATGATTTAGAATAAAGCTCTCATTTGAATCTAGATTTGTTGTTTGCCACTGGGTTGACTGTACATAGTCAGGGTTCTTTTCTGTGTTTCTCTGGCAGTGTCCATAGTCCCACCAATGGGCCAAGGATGGTACTACAGCAGTTTCAGCACAGATTCTGAGTGCCACAGTGCCATAAAGGACGAGTACATTCCAATCAGTTTTACATTTTTCTAAGGAATCCCAGCAGATTGACTTGCAGTTGAGCCCTGTTTATGCTCACTCCAAACACATCAGTCCCTCATACAGTACAAGCATTTAGTGACAGTAGAGAGGAAAAACTCTCCTTTAACAGGAAGTAACCTCCAGTAGAACCAGAACCTTGCTCAGTACCAGTATCCCTCTGCCATGAATGGAGGTTCCAGAAGACAGAGCTTAGACAAAGAAAGAACCATTTTTTTTACTGGAGGTCAATTTAATGCTAACCAAGAGCATTGATACTTCATATTAAAAATTTAGACTAAAACAAACATGAACCAAAACTTCTTGAGAAAAACAGGCTTTAAATGTTCAGGTTGTAATGTTTCTATGCAGGCTTAAAACTTTTCATACAAACAATAAAATAGGATAATAATCTGACAGTATCAGGAGAACAATGAAATAAACCCTGAAAACATCTAGATTTGACTTTCTAATGGATCAGAAGCTGAAGATGTGTAGAAGCAGAGAATCAGAATGAGCTGCAGCAAATAATCCATCTGAGAACTGAACTGTTGACTTCCTGCTGAGGACGTTTCCAAGATCACCTCTCCACCAGCAGGACTTCACCTCCAGAGTCCCTCAGGTTCCTCCTTCATGGAGCTTCATCAGATCAACCATCATTAACAGGACAGATGATCAGAGGAGAACTGTTGCTACCTCCATCATTAGTACAGGGACTGAAGTATGGGTAGATGTTCTGAGTGAAGCAGCAGCCAGTAAAGGAGTAGATCAGAGCTGCAGCATCTACATCATAGAAGGAGACCAGACCCTCCTCATAATCCACAAACACCCCCACCTTCTCAGGACCAGGATGGAGATGGAGACGGACTGGAAGGTCATCAAGAGCTAAGTACTCATTTCTGTTTCTCAACCCAACAGTCCAGAAAACGTTCTGAGGACACAGTGTGATTTTTCCCTTCCTGTTGATGGACTCTCTGACCACTCCTAGATCCCAGGCAGTTTTTCCTTTAACCTGAACCTCAAAGTAAAATCTGCCTGAAGAGAAACTCTGCTGTCCTAAAACACAAGGACATGGAGAAAATCTCTCTGGATTATCTAGAAGATTCTTCCTCTCGTCTCCATGTTTCACCTGTTTTCCATCATCAGACAGGATGAGTTTAGGATGTGCTGTTTTAGGATCCAGAGTCACATCCACTGCATACTGCTGGACCCTCTTCATCTCAGCCTCCATCATCTCCTTCATCTTCTCCCTGATCTTCTCCTCCAGCTGAGCCACAGCCAAATGTCTTGGGACCCAAAAGGGGTTTACATAAATTAGCCACCATTTATTTTACTTTAAGAAATTTCCCCCCAATCTTTAATTCATCTTTGATAAATATTAATTTGTGTGCGCTATTCCATGCACAAGACATAAAGCGATATAGTTTTAATTTGACCCTTGAACCACTTATTAATGATCTTAAAGTCCTTGAAACAGAGGGACTTCAAATTGCAACTTTTGAACATACGATTCACGGTACTGTAGTTCAAGTCACTGGCGACAGTCTTGGCTTGCATGGTCTATTTGGCTTTGTAGAGTCATTTGGGGCACGACATTGCTGTTGTTTCTGTCTCCTTCACTTTTTTCAAACTATTTTCTGTGAAGATGAGCCAGAAGTTGTTTTAAGACGTGTCGATGCGCATGCACAGCACTGTCAGACCGTACAAACAGATCCTCGGCTGCCTAATGTATATGGTGTGAAACGCAGTTGTCTGTTGAATTCACTGGAGTATTTCAAAACTGCCAACAACTTCTCTGTGGATATAATGCACGACATTTTAGAGGGGGTTGGTCAGTTTGAGGTGAGTGAAACTGATTATTAAGTGCGTTCAAGGCAACCTCCTAAGTGCTGAACAAGTGGTTGGTAGAATACATGCGTATGACTATGGTTTCAATCAGCAGCGAAACCATCCACCTCTGCCATCAGACCAGTTAATGGATGGAAGTAATGATTTGGGGTTGAATGCCATATAGTCTTGGTGCTTGTTACGTAATATGCCTTTACTATTTGGTGATTTAATCAAAACAGATGATAAACATTGGCATCTCCTACTTTTGCTTTTACATATTGTTAACATTGTATTTTCACCAGTCCTGTCAGAAGGCATGACCATATACCTCAAACATTTAATCATTGATCATCATCTGCTATTCAAGCACTTATTTCCTGAAATAAATCTCTTGCCCAAACATCACTTAATGATACATTATCCTTGTCATGGTTTGGTTTCTTTGCTATTATTCACTCCTGCAGTAATGTCTCTTTCTCCTTCCCTTCCTCCAGGCAGAGCAGTGGGCCTGGGGCGTGTCAGCACACCTGGACTCTATCATCATCAGCCATTTCAGTATTTAAGGACCAAACTTTCATTCATTCAGTGCCAGACGGTTGTCAACACCACATCTCTGACTACCCAGGACCACTGCCTGCCTTGGCTATTCCACGCCCCTTGGATTTTTGTGAGGACTTTGATTTTGTTTTTGCTCCAATTTATTATTTGTAATAAAACCTTTTGATTTTTCTGCACAGCACTTGTTCCCTGTTTTTCTGGGTCAGCATCTTGGGTCTCGTTCAACCTCCATCATGACAATCCTCGTAGCATTAAGGACATTGGTCCAGTTTTGCATACATGGTGCATGTGTTATGAGGCCAAACATAATTTCTTCAAGCAACAATTAAAAAGCTTTAACAACATCACAACAACATTGGCTAAAAAGCAACAAAATTATATGGCAATGGATCATGAATCTTTTAGCAAGGAAAGATTATTTGTTGGTCCAGGAAAAAAGATGACACTTTATGAGTTAAACTAGGGTGCAGCAATTGCTGAAAAACTTGGAACCGTTATGTCAACCAGTGTGTTTTCTGCCAAATGGATAAAATATCATGGTACAGAATACCGTTGTGATTTCAGTATATGTACTGAGGTAGCATGTGAGATGCCTGTGTTTTGTAAAATCAACACAATTGCTGTAAAGGATGACTTTGTTTTGCTCTGTGGAAAATTGATGGAAACTGTGTGTTTTGATGATCATTACCATGCCTTTAAGATCAAGCTACATCCAGACAAGGTTCTAAAAGTGTTGCACATAAATGATTTTCATTACTCCAAACCATTTGATGTTCAGATGAATTATGGTACGACAGATACCACCTTATATATTGTTCCATACTGCCATTTTATGCAGACTTGGGGTCAGTGTTCTCAAGTGGTGGCATTGTTAGGCTGACCAAAACTTAAAGTGACACACCACCATTTGGGCAAATACGCTTTATATATATATATATATATATATATATATATATATATATATATATATATATATATATGTGCATAATTGCCAAAATGGTGGCGTCTCACTATAAGTTCTTTTTTATGTTTTTATGCAGACTTGAGATCAGTTGCTCAGCACGACACTGTTACATGACCTTACTGTAACTGTTAGATTGTGGCATATGTTTTTCTGAAAGTGAATGTTGTTGTATTTTGGCACGGCAGGCACACCCATTGCACAACTATTCACTTTTAATTTTCTTTCTAAAGTTCAGAATGTCAACAGTTAAGTGCTCTTGTACAACTTAAAGTCAATTTACAAATGTTAAAAGATGCTTTTGTGAAATAAAGTGAGAAGTTAAATGCATTTTTGTGATAACTTGTTTTATTCAATGGTAGATTTTCAAAGTATTTTATTATGGATAGAGCAAATTTGACATAACACAAGTGTAGAAATAACACTACATATTTATCTGTGCAGTGTTAAGAATTGACTTGAGAAGCTTTTTTCACTGCAACAGAGTGAATCATTAACATGTTTGTGTGTTAAATGAACACTTTTCTGAGTTACATTAGCATCCAGTGTTAACCTTCAGTAACTCAATGTAGTGTTAAAAAGCACTAGAATCAGAGTTAAATTGTCACCACAGTACAGTAACTTTTATACACTGGTGGGAGTCATATTTACTCTCTCCAGAGTTATTCAACCTGCAGTGTTAACTTTCGTTAACTGTCCAGTGTTAGCCAGTGTTAATTTTTTACTCAATTTTGAGTTAATTTTACTCTGAAATTTTAACACTATGAAAAGAGTTAAATTAACACCAATTCTGATGAGGACCAAATACACTCAGACACAGTGTTAAATTTAACTCTTTAAGTGTTGATTTAACACTGCAAGATTTACTGTGTATCTCTACCTCTTCCTATCTCTCCCTATCTACCTGTCTGACCTGACTCTAACTACCTATAAACATATCTCTAACTGTAAGCTTTGTCAAAGAGGAACGTTTTTAAGCCTAGTTTTAAAGATATACAAATTATCTGCTTCATGAACCAACCCTGGGAGCCTGTTCCATAGGAGGGGAGCCTGATAGCTGAAAGATCTGCCACCCATTCTACTTTTAGAAATCCTAGGAACTACCAGTAAACCTGCAGTCTGAGAGCGAAGGTCTCTGTTAGGAACATATGGAACAATCAGGTCTCTTATGTATGATGGAGCTAGATTATTAAGGGCTTTATATGTCAGAAGGAGGATCTTGAATTCTATTCTAGATTTTACTGGGAGCCAGTGAAGAGAAGCTAAAACAGGGGAAATGTGATCTCTTCTTTTAATATTCATCAGAATCCTAGCAGCAGCATTTTGAACTAACTGAAGACTTTTAATTGTATTCTGTGGACTACCTGATAATAGACAGTTACAGTAATCCAGCCTTGAAGTAACAAAGGCATGGACTAGTTTTTCAGCATCATTCCTGGACAGGATGGTTCTAATTTTTGCAATATTCCTAAGGTGAAAAAAGGAAATCCTAGAGACTTCTTTAATGTGAGTTCTAAATGACATATCTTGGTCAAAAATAACACCGAGATTTTTTGCTTTATTACTGGAGGCTAATTTAATGCCGTCCAGGTGAAGAGGTTGACTAAGTAGTTTCTTTTTCAGAGCTTCTGGTCCAAAGACGACAACTTCTGTTTTATCAGAATTCAGAAGCAAGAAGTTTAGTTTACTCTGAACTATTAGAGCAGTTGGAAGTTAATCCAGAAAACCAGCTCAGTAAAGCTCCTATCTGCAATCATTGACTGTTTAAGATGATTTCTGATCATTATGATCACTGCAGCTGCTGTTTATTATTGTTGCAATGTCTCCCTCCTTCATCCTCCTCCTCTACCTCAGTGCAGAGTCTAACTGGAACATCCAGAACTTTCCTTTCATTCATTGATGAGCTCATACAAGTGAAACTTCAACCCTAAAATATTGTTCATAATTTTAACATTTATTTCAGTAATTCGTATTAAACTAATATATGATATAGAATCATTACATGTAAAGTGAGATATTTAAGGCTTTTATTTGTTATAAAGTTGATAATTATGGATACAGTTTATGAAGACCCCAAGTTCAAAATCTCTGAAAATTCGAATATAATATGAAGTCAATACAATAAGGATTATAAATAGAGAAAGGCTCCTTTTGCATCACTTCCTGCCTTAATGCAGCATAGCATGGATGCTTGATTAAATAAGGATATGATTTTAAAAATCTGATAATAAACTGCAGTGTATTTTGAAATAAAACATAAAATGGATTAATACTTGTATATAAATTTCAATTCAGTTTATTTATATAGCACCAATTCACAACAAATGTCATCTCAAGACACTTTACTAGAAAAGTCATTCCAATACAATCATACAAACACTTGAATGTGTTTAAAAGTTTCTATTTAAGGATTCCCAGCAGATTACATGGAGTTATTGGCTGGCAGCATTCACTCCTGATGGACCAACATGTAGCAAGAGTAGAGACGGAAAACTTCCCTTTAAAAGTTTAGACTAAATCCAACATGAATCAAAACTTAGTGAGAAAATCAGGCTTTAAAAGTTCTTTTGCCGTTATTAGAAATATAATCAGTTTGATTTTGATTTACAGCTTGTAATTTTTTCATGCAGGCGTAAAACTTCCAGATTTGGATCAGAAGCTGAAGATGTGTAGAAGCAGAGAAGCAGAATGAGCTGCAGCAAATAATCCAGCTGAGAACTGAACTGTTGACTTCCTGCTGAGGACGTTTCCAAGATCACCTCTCCACCAGCAGGACTTCACCTCCAGAGTCCTTCAGGTTCCTCCTTCATGGAGCTTCATCAGATCAACCATCATTAACAGGACAGATGATTAGAGGAGAACTGTTGCTACCTCCATCATTAGTACAGGGACTGAAGTATGGGTAGATGTTCTGATTGAAGCAGCAGCCAGTAAAGGAGTAGATCAGAGCTGCAGCATCTACATCATAGAAGGAGACCAGACCCTCCTCATAATCCACAAACACCCCCACCTTCTCAGGACCAGGATGGAGATGGAGACGGACTGAAGGGTCAGCAAGAGCTATGTACTCATTTCTGTTTCTCAACACAACAATCCAGAAACCGTTCTGAGGACACAGTGTGATTTCTCCCTTCCTGTTGATGGACTCTCTGACCACTCCTAGATCCCAGGCAGTTTTTCCTTTAACCTGAACCTCAAAGTAAAATCTGCCTGAAGAGAAACTCTGCTGTCCTAAAACCATAACACAGTAAGAAAATCTCTCTGGATTATCTGGAAGATTCTTCCTCTCATCTCCATGTTTCACCTGTTTTCCATCATCAGATAGGATGAGGTTAGGATGAGCTGTTTTAGGATCCAGAGTCACATCCACTGCATACTGCTGGACCCTCTTTATCTCAGCCTCCATCATCTCCCTCATCATCTCCCTGATTTTCTCCTCCAGCTGAGCCACAGCTCTCACCACAGTCTCCTCATATGATGGAGGATGAACTCTGACCTCTGTCCAGGTCTTGGTGGGTGGAGCAGCTTTCAGGGAGGAGAAGCTCTGGAGGAGGTGGAGGTGGTCTTCAGACTGTGAGAGCTGCTTCACCTCAGAGCTCCTCTTCATCAGCTCAGAGATCTCCTGTTCCAGATCTTTGATGAAGTCTTCAGCCTGTTTCTCTGCAGTTTTCTGTTTGTCTTCGATTTCCTTGATGAGCTCCTTCAGGCCTCTCTCAGCAGACTCCTTCAGAGCCGTGAAGATCTGAACACCTTCTGCTTTCTCTCTGTCTGCAGCATCTTTACTGATCTTCACCGACTCTTTCATCTCCTGGATCTTCAGTCGTCTGTTCTGGATCATCTCCTGAACTTCAGCCTCTGTCTTCCTCAGCTCTGCCTTCTTTCCTTCACATTCTTCTCTCAGAGGAACAAACTCGTGGTTCTTGTGGTCTAAAACAGGACACAGTGAGCAGACATATGTCTGGTCGGTCCTACAGAACAGCTCCAGAGGTTTATCGTGCTGCAGACACATCCTGTCCTCCAGGTTCTCCACAGGCTCCATCAGCTGATGTTTCTTCAGACGTGGAGCTGTCAGGTGAGGCTCCAGGTGAGTCTGACAGTAGGAGAGCAGACACACCAGGCAGGACTTCAGGGCCTTCAGTTTGGTTCCAGTGCAGACGTCACAGGGAACTTCTCCTGGTTTGGCAGCTTGTTGCTCTGATCTGCTGCTGGCTTCCTGCTGAGCTTCACGTCTGAACTGAGAAACCATCTCTCTGATGAAGGTGTTGATTCTCAGCTCAGGTCTAGAGGGGAAAAGCTCGTTGCACAGAGGACACATGTAGAGGACATTAACATCCCAGTGCCTCATGATGCAGGTCTTGCAGAAGTTGTGTCCACATGGTGTGGTGACTGGATCAGTGAAGACATCCAGACAGATGGAGCAGAGGAACTGATCCTCAGACCGCAGGTTGCTGCTAGAAGACATGTCTGAACTCTGAGGATAGATCAGGGAAACTTCAGTTAAATCACTTTAAATGTTAAATACTTCATTCCTTCTGTTTCTCTTCACTTCAGATGACCTAGATCAGTATTTCCTAAACTTTTTACAGTGGGTACCACCTGAGAAAACATTGAGCTCTCCAAGTACCACGATCATGACCAACCTAAACATACAGTAGAGAATTTCTACCCTTTTTAACTACGGGCAATTAACAAAGGAGGCTTATTTACTCCTAATAAGGATTATTTATTGGTAATTGTTGCTAGCCACACCCAGACTGTGTGTGAATGGTAAATTTTTTTATTAATTTTATTTTCAAAAATATTTTGAACTTTCCTCCAAGTACCACTAGGGAGAGCTTGTGAGACTGGTTAATGTTAGTAGCCTGGTAAAGAGTGTTAGTAGCTAGGTCTCCTAGTAGCTAGGAGACAGGTTAATGTTAGTAGCTATGCTGCTTTAGGCTGTTGGAGGACATTATTAGGGTCTGTTCCTACTTTCTCTCCTACTTCTCCCCAACTGCATGATGTGCTGTCAGTTCAAGCGCTAAACTGTTTTCTCTTAGTCTCAGCCTACAGTAGGTGCTCCTGTCCCGCCTGCTTGACGACCCTGACTAAGATGGCATTGCAGTGGAGGAACGTTCTCAACGTCCTGCAACAAACTTCTGCATCAGTTCTGTGTCTCTGTTCTGTGTCTCTGTTCTGTGTCTCTGTTCTGTATTCTCCAAACCACAGACGGTCTCTGCAGATGACCACTTACGCTGAGCCTGGTTCTGCTGGAGGTTTCTTCCTGTTAAAAGGGAGTTTTTCCTTTCTACTGTCGCTTCATGCTTGCTCAGTGTGAGGGATTGCTGAGAATTACACGACGCCATCTTCTGTGGTTCTCTAATTCCTAAATTAAACATTGTATTGTAATAACTCTTCTTATAAAGTGCCTTGAGATGACATCTGTTGTGAAACGGCGCTATATAAATAAGATGAATTGAAATTGTGTACCACTGGTGGTATGAGTACCACAGTTTGAGTATCATGCCCTGCATCCGAATTCTATAGTATTTACTACATACTACTAGTAGCTACTGCGTAGCAAACAAGTGGGTAGTAGGCATGAAATCAGACGTACTGCTCCACCATTTTACCAGGATGTTTACGTTACGTTACGTCACCTTTGGTCCCGTCCTCGGCATAGCCGACGTCACTCTTCTTCTACGATATTGGGGCTTCCGCTGCATTGTGGAGTGGTAAAAATCTTGGTGTCTGAGAAGCCTTGGATGTGAGAATAAGACAAAGTGTCAGCTATATTCGTACATAGTTTATTTTACGTGCACGGAGGGCCTTCTGCTGAGAACCCTGAAGCTTCAGCACAGATGCATGGGTATATATAGTAATCAGCCACACCCTATTGACTCAGTTTCTGACCGATCATTACATCATACAGATGATTTCATACATACTCAAACAGAAGAGAAAATTTCACTTCAGTAGTCAGCAGTGAACAATCAGGAGATAGTTTCACTGGACAATCAGAATATAGATAACAATAATGGACACTTTGTATAATGCTGAGAAAGACATTTACATGATCTGTCATAAATGTAACACCAGATAATGACAAGAGTTGTCATAAGTCAAGATGAGATGTTTACATACAATTGGTTCTTGTTTTTACCTTAGAATCAGAACAGCTATCTAAGGGCTGAGTAAGAGGATTGAATCTTTCTTGATGTCCCAGCATTAATAATTACATTTTCTGTCAGAGTGGGATAGCGTAGCATACAGCGGATTTTACTGTGGCGGTAGTACACATCCGGGAAATTTATGCCTACTTTGCCAATCCATACTAGAGATTTGGATCTACTACATCGCTCGCTTACTTATTTTCACCTGCTACGTAGTAGGTGTAGTAGGGGTACTCGGATGCAGCCATGGATCTAGAGACTTTTTCTAAGAAGAAGTGAGAGCAGTCTGTAACTCCCTGTCAGTTGTTGATCTGTTGGTAGAAACACAATAAACCAGGTTTCTGCTGAACTCACCAGAATCAGAATCTGTTGTTGAGAAGAAAAATATGAACTTATTTTGTCTCCTGCCGGTTTTTTCTCCACGTCGGCTCAGACTTCACTGTGACTAACTTTAACTTTCATTTCTGGAAAGTGACGTTTTAAACTCATGACTCAGTGTTTCTCCTCCCATCACCTTTGGCACCTAAAGACAGATACAGACATGTAGGATAAAATATTTTTATTATCGAGCCTTTGTCACTGATTTTATACTCGTTTCTTTTCTTTAGATCCTCAGAAAAACTGAATTCAAATACAAAAACTGGAATATCTTTATTATCCAATCAGATTCTGTTACTCTCACCAGGTGTGTTCAGTCTATTTATAGCGTCACTGAATCACAGGAAGTCCGTTTCTGCAGGTTTGATGTTTTCCTGAGAGCTGGTCCTATGCTGCCATCTGCTGGACAAAAAAAGAACCTCATGTTTAGGCAGGAAACCTTCACATCATAATTTGGATCAAAAGGTCTGAATTTTACATCAGTTTATTGATCCAGTTTCAAACAAAATATAATTAAGTTAAACTGATTATCTGCTTTCCACCTTTAGGTCAATGAATTTAAAAGAATACAAGCAGAGATTTCAGGAAGAGAGACATGTAATAGACAGGAGTCCAAAACTGCAGCTTGGAGCAACAATAAGAGAGGTTTAGGTAAAAGTTTAATTACAGCAAACTAAAACCAGTCCAGGTGGTGGGAGACAGAAGCACTCCGGGTTAAAATAACATCTCTGATGGACAGAATCTCCCATCCTATGCATGGAAATGTTCATGAGCTGTAGAGCTCCTTCAGTGACAGACTGCTGCATCCTAGATGCATGAAGGAGTGTTTCCATAGGTCCTTCCTCCCTGCAGCTGCAGCAGCTACACAACCAAAACTGCTCCTAACAAATATAGATGTTGTACAGCTGTAATTTGCACTAATTAACCAAATACTACTACTACTGCTGTAATTCTAATATTATTTTTTACATTAAATTAACTCTTAGAAATAATACATTTACTTTTTTAATGCACAAGTACAATGCACATTTTGTACATATTTTTAAATATCTTTAATTATTGAAACATCTTTAAGTATCCTTCTCTTTTGCACATTACAACCTGGATTTGCCACTTTATCTGTATGTTTTATATTAATAACTGCACAGTAATCAGTTTTTGTAACTATCTCTATGATGTAAATATTGTTTTTTGGACTCTTAAATAACGTTCGGTTCTTGCTTTTGCTACTTTTAAAGCTGAATTTTCCCTTGTGGTACAGGAAAGGATTATTCTATTCTACATTATTTCATTCTATTCTTCCATTCTAACTTGTTTAATCAAGTAGACTTAACAGCAGTAGGCTATTTTTACAGGTTAAAGTGAGATCCTCTAAGTGTGTAGAGCGCCATTTTCTCTCCAGTTTCCTTGTATTCTGCTTTAAAGTGCACAACTCTTTATTAAACCAGGGAGCCAGCCTCCTATGGCTGATTACCTTCTTTTTTTAAGGGGGCTAAACTGTCTAGTGCCAAACGCAGTGAGGAAGCAATGGTATGAACCATCAGTTTCTGAAGGGTTAGTGATGGATTTGCTGATACTGAGGAAAGTAAGAATGGAACAGGTTGTTTAACACTTTTCACTGCATTGTCTGATAAAGCTCTCCTATAATAATTTTTTTTCTTTCAGGTTAGGGATGGTCAGTTACAATGAATTCAAAAGTTATCCGAAATGGTCAGACATGACTGGTTTATATGGACTGTTACTTCCTCACACTCAATGCTGTATGTCAGTATGAGATCCAAAGTATGTTGATCCGAGTGGGTGGGTCTCTGTACTTTCTGAGTGAAGCCAATTGAGTGTAAGATAGTATTAAAGGCTGCATTTAGGCCGTCATGTTCACTGTCCACATGAATATCGAAATCCATCCATCCATCCCGATAGGGACACCCTGGACAGGTCGCCAGTCCATTGTAGGACAACATAGAGACCGACATGACAAAGCACACACACACATCCGTATGTGTAGAGATTCCACTTGACCTAACAGTCATGTTCTTGGACTGTACCAGGATTTGAACCCATGCAGCCACAGCAGGAACATGCAAACTCCATGCAGAAAGACCCTGGGCCGGGATTCTAACCCAGGACCTTCTTGCCGCAAGGCAACAGGGCAACCACGCGGCCCATATAAGTACTGAAAATCCCCCAACAATAATGACCCTAAATAATTCTTAATAGCATATCCTTCTGCTGCAGCCAAACTAAGTCGATAACAAAGTCGTTGAAGAGAAACATCTTCCATTTACCAAATTTAATTGTTCTGTTTTTTACTTTTATTGTTAAGTCAGAAGGGCATTTATCGTAATGATACCAAAGGAAGGTAACGTTGATAGAAATCTGTAATTTTATTAGCTGTTTGTCCGGTTACAGAACCTACAGGATGCAGACAGAAAAACCTTCACTGTCAATCAAAACCAAACAGAAACCATCCAGTGCTCGACGTTCATGTTAGGTTCAAATGTTCTCCTTACTTTCGGGAAATTTCACACAGCTAAGAAGAACTTTGATATTTTATGATTTGCAGTTTTACTCCTTCAGCCGAACCTGAACTGAGTTAAACAGGCGGTACCAACAGAGATCAGGAGGGGGAGGCAGAGCGCTGCCTGTGAAACACCGGTGATGTTCTGATGGATCCACAACTGGACCTGGTCTAACTGGGCCCAGGGAGGTAGGATGAGTGAACAGAACCACTGAGAGGATAAAAATCCTCACAAACAGTGGAATATGTCACATATAAAAGTCATTATTCTCAGGCTAAAGTCAGAATTCTGAACAATGTTTTATATAATTTTGAGATGATGAATTTTCCATCAGTGGCTCTTATCCTCTTCCTCGGGTTCGGACCCCGAACTTTCTGCTCCGCCTTCATCAGGAAACACGGCCTCGGGTCCTGGACTTCCTCCTCCTCTTCCTCCCGGATCCTCCTGCGCGCTCCCGCGGCGCTGGCACGTCGCAGCGCGGCCCCGCTGTCCTGCGCGCCCCCGTGGAGCGGTACCAGCTCAGATCTCCTGCCCGCCGGAGACGCACCGACCTCCGCCTGGATCCCGGACCTCCAGCCGCTCTCTCCGCTCTGCCTGCCGGACCGTTAGGGATTAATCCAGCGGGGAGAACAGAGGAGGTTCCCGGCTTGTTGTTTCCGGAGCTTTGGTGGAAGTTTGACCCTTTTTCCCCCCCAGAACTGGAACCATGAGGCAGAACCGGGCGGACCGCCGGAGCGCCGCCGGCTGCGGTGGGAGCAGCTAGCGGCCTGCAGGGAGCAGCGGGGCGGTCAGAGTTCCGGAGTCTCCATGCGGGATCAGACACACTCTTTATCCCACTTTCACTCACACTTCCCGGCTTAAGGCGCTCCTCCACACGCAGCAAGTTTCCCCGGTGGGGCATGGAGCCGGACTCGGTACCGGGGGATCTGGACTCCCTCCAGGGCGGACTGAGTCTCATGGATCCTCTGGTGGACCGGATCCTGGGGGATTCTGC
Source organism: Apricaphanius iberus (assembly GCA_028564705.1). Lineage (NCBI taxonomy): Eukaryota > Metazoa > Chordata > Actinopteri > Cyprinodontiformes > Aphaniidae > Apricaphanius > Apricaphanius iberus. Next base: position 332,991 of record JAPXFQ010000438.1, on the reverse strand, counting down.
GTCCCAGCAGCAGGGATGGCTCCGGGTCTACGGTAAGGAAACTCACCCGGGGGGAGGCAGGGAGGGAGGCTGGTACCGGTCCGGTTCGGTCCGGTCCATGGAGGTCAGAAACCACAGCAGCTGGACTTCATAGAGGCTTGACCCCGAAACTGGTCCCTGGCTCGGTTCCCACGACCGGATCTCTAAAAATAGACCCAGTTGGTTCTGGAACCGAACCACGAGATCCAGTTTCTGTAGACAGTGGAGTCCATGAGACAAACCATCCCGGAACCGAACCTGTAGAACCACAAACGGTTTATTATTTTACTGAGATGTGACTTTTATCTGCCTAAAATACAGAAGGTAACATAATCTTCTTTTTCTCTTTCATAGGAGTTATTAATTGTACAGGTTCTGGTCATAAAATTAAAATATCATCCAAAAAGATGATTTATTTCACTAATTGCATTTAAAAAGTGAAACTTATATATTGGATTAATTTATTACACACAGACTTATAGATTTCATTTTTTTTTTTTCTGTTTTCATGATAATATCTGATAATTAATGCACTCAAAAAAAAAAAAAAACTACTGGGTGGACATTATGCAGTTATTTAATTTTCCACCAAACTGATTTGGGTCAATTTAAGGATGAATTTAGTTGAATGAACTAAGTGGAAACGTGTTGGGTCAACTTCATACATTTATGTCGCTTTAAGGCACAGAAATAAAGGTTCCAAATCCAACCTTTATGCAGCAGTTTTCAGAAATATGTAACAACATAATGTTGCATATTTTTACAACATACTGTAAAAAGTGTTACTATATTTGAAAGCTATTGCATCTCTTTTGTTTTGTAATGTTTTGCTACGTTTTTCTGGAAACATAAATATGCCAATGAGCTGCTGGTGATTTATGTTTTTTTTTTTCTTTCTAATAATTACAACTGAAAGCTCATATTTGCCTGAAACGGTGAATAAATCCTGCAGTTCACACACACTTCTTCACATGGGGGTCCAGGACCGCAAAAAGGTTGAGAACCAATGATCTAGAACCTCTTGAATAGATCTAGAACAGGAATACGCGATCCACCTTTTTCGTTTCCGATGCCGATATCTGAGGTTCATAATCTGCTGATACCGATCCAAACAGGACTGAATTACATAAAGTGTTCTAGGGATGCAACGATGCAACTTTTGTCAAACCGTTACGATACCGATACTTGGATCGGAGTACTTGCTGATACCGAGTATCAATACCGATATTTCTACCACACAAAATGCAATGAATATGAAGACAGTTTTTTATTTTCTTCTCTGATTCTTACAAAAAATGATGGTGAAGTAGATAAAAAAGATGAAATATTAATAAAAAAATGACAGCAAAAGTAAAAAATAAACATTTTCTGTTTCCACATTTTAAGTATCGGTTCTGATACAGTACAAAAGAACATAATCGGCCCCAGTATCAGTATCGGTCCCGATCCAGAACCTCTAGAAACATCCTAGATCTAGAACCGATAGAACTGATGATAAACAGATTAACTGGGTCAGAGGGAACGTTTGACGATAACCAATCATATTTGTTCCTCGCCGTGTTGTCATGGCAATAATCAGGTCAAGAGGTCATCGGTGTTTAGTCTGAGACGTTTTTACCAGTAAGAGCCTGGGACGGATTCTGGAAGGTTCTGATGGGGAAGGTGAACCTGGCAGGGTTCTGGTCGGGTTCTGGTACCGGAATGTTCCTCCTGACACTCATCCTCCTCAGAACCGACCCGTCTGACGACAGCAGCTGCTGTCAGACGGGTCGGGTCGGGTTCTGGACCTTCCAGCTCAGTGAGTCAGAAGTTCTCCCCTCACCGGTTAGTCAGACGAACATGAGTCAGCAGAACCTCTCCTCTGGTCTCAGCCGGGTCCATGTGCTGGTTCTGATGACACGCAGGCGTTTCAATGATGCATTCGCTGCCCCTGGGAAACAGCAGCCTGTTGTTCAGCAGCAGTGTTTTATCCCAGCTGTCCTGAATGCTTCATCAGAGCCCGGTTCCGGATCCTCGACCCACAGGGCTGAAACTGGACCGACGCCAGCGTGCTGCCTTCAGGGTCCGTCTCCCTGAGGAGGATTTTCCTGCCTGAATGCTGTCAGGTTCTGGGTTCTGATCCAGAGTTTCCTCCTGGTGGCTCCAGGCCCGGTTTAGCCCGGCTTCTCCTCAGACTCTATTGAACTTTATAGTTCCTACTCATCAGTGTTTATGTTCAGGTCAGAACCAGGACCTGGTTCTGGAGAAACTCTGTAGTAGAAAACCCGGTTCTGCTGTCAGGTCCGCTCCGGTTCCGACCAATAGCTGTGTCTTTAATCCGTCGGGTCGAGGGATTTATCCCGGGAAGCTATTAATCGGACCTGGAGCGGCGCCTCGGCTGTCAACCGGGACCGAGTCGGGTCAGAACCTGTGTTGGATCAGAGGTTAATCCTCCAGAACCATCAGGGTTAGGCTGGGGAAGGAGCAGCAGCTACTGGACCTGGATCCAGATCTGAGATAGAACCGACCCGTTTGGTCGGGCTGTAGTGGTCCAGTTTGGTTCGACTCCTGTGTTAATTCATGCCTGAGCTCCCTGCTGATTGGACCCGGTTGGTTCTGATCAGCTGGGTTGCAACTCTTCCTTCCTACTGCAGCTCATTCAGCGGCGGAACATCAGGTCCGAACGGTTGGTTCTGTGTAGAACCAGAAACCTCATCTAAGCAACCTGCATGTTTTACTGGTTCTGGTACCAGTTGTTGACCAGTTTGTCCACCTTGACACGTTCCCAGTAGATCCGATAGGATTGTGTCTACTGAGGTTCTAGCAGGGTCCAGTTGATCCAGACTCTGGTTACTCTGGGTCATTGCTGGTTGGAATCCAACCAGAACCAGAACTCTGTTCCTTCAGGACGGCTCTGACTCCAGGATCAGAGTTGTGCCTGCTTGTCCGGCCCATCTGCAGGTTCTGCAGGACAATAGAGGCGGGTCGTGGAGGAAGTGGAAATTTGGTGTCAGGATTTCCCGTCTGAACAAACGGGTCATCCAGACCAAAATAGGCCCGGTTCTATTTCTGGACTCTGAGTTTAAAAACACAATGGGACCTCCTTGACTCTGCTGAACAGAACGCTCCAAACCACTGAGTGTTGGTTCTGTTTCTGAGAATCCAGACCAGGGTCCGGATCAACAGTTCAACAGACAGGACGTTTAGGTCCAGTTCTGGACCGGTCCTCAGCACCACGTGGTTCTTTGCGAGGAGGAGAAAAGCAGAACTTCCTGGCCATAAAATAACTGGATCTTTGGATCACCGGAACCACAACTGGTGGGGGGGGGGGGTCAACACAGTAGAACCTGTCTGTAAATGGACCGGTTCTAGATAGACAACTTCTAGATGTACTAGACCCATTCTAGATGGACCAGTTCTGGATGGACCAGGCCAGTTCTGTTCTAGATTGACAAGTTCTAGATGGACAAGGACAGTTCTAGATAGACAACTTCATGATGTACTAGACCCATTCTAGATGGACCAGTTATAGATGGACCAGTTATAGATGGACCAGGACAGTTCTAGATGGACCACACCAATTATTGATAAACCAGTTATAGATGGATCAATTCTAGATCTGCTAGACTAGTTATAGATGGACCAGACGAGTTGTAGATAGACCAATTCTAGATGTACTAGACCAGGTATAGATATACCTGCTTCTAGGTGGACCAGTTTTAGATGGACCACACCAATACCAGATCCAGATCGAGCCCTAAAGTCCAACACTGCTGTGGTTCTGTCCCTGTGGGACAGTCCCACCGGTACGAGTCTAGGGGAACTAAGCAAAATCCTTTAGGAATAAGGATTCAGTAATTCTGACTTAATCCTAGCTTGCAATACCTTCTCAGAAAGGTTTTTGTCTGTACTATTTGATATCATAACCTGCTCTTCTCAGCATTAACTGGAGGCAGATCTTTTAGTTATCAGGCTCCTCTCCTGTGGAACCAGCTCCCAGTTTTAGTCCATGAGGCAGATACTCTGTCTGTTTTTAAGACTAGGCTTAAAACCTTCCTTTTTGATAAAGCTTATAGTTAGAGTGGCTTAGGTTATCCTGAGTTATCTCTGTAGTTATGCTAGTATAGGTTTAGACTGTTGGAGGACAGACTCACCACTTTTCTTCACTCTGCTACTTTTCTCTCCTACTACTCATTAAATCGTCACTACTGAGAGAAGGGGGAATAGTTGTGTCAACAGTGCTAGAACTGTGTAAGTTGGCAACTGTACTAAAAACAAACATTGAATTGTTCTTATTCAACTCTATTAACAATGAAACATCAGATGTTCTAGCTTATTGAAGGTTTTTTTGATATATAAAGCAGTAGACTGTCCAGGTTAAGTAGGAATCCTCTTAGTGTGTAGAGCGCCATTGTCTTTTCAGTTTCCAACTATTTCGCATTTACGTACGAAGCTCTGAATTAAACCAGGGAGCCAACCTCCTCAGGCTGACTACTTTTTTTTTTTTAAGGGAGCTACACTGTCTAATGCCAGGCGCAACGAGGAAGCAACTTTATGAACCAGACCATCTACTTCTGAAGGGTTAGCGTTGGATTTTACACCCTCCACTGTGTCATGCTGAGACACTGAGGAAAGCAATAGCGGAACAGATTTGTTAAAAACGTTCTACAGCATTGTCTGATAAAGCTCTACTATAATGAGTTTGCCTTTCGGGTAGGGCTGGACGAACAGCAGACCTCTTGTGCAAAAGATTCGGCTAGAGCTTGCTGTTTTTTAGCTAAGGTTTGTTGGTCACTGTCGTTGCGTTCGTCGCGGATAGACGGGCATTTTTCATATTTGGCTGGATGCCTCTATTTCTGGTGGTGGAGTATGCTTTGACTGTGATTGGCCTTCTGCAAATGTAAAAGTGTGGGGTCTCTTGCTCCACGTCTGTTGCAGCAAACCCATACCAATTCGTCTACGGAAGCTCCGGGGAGACAAAAATGTGCCATTACAAAAAAACTTCATTTACTTTTTATTTTTAAATCCCCCACAACCAAAAATTCTAATTGATTCATTCAGTCAATTTTTTTGCCAAGGCCTACTTTCAGGTTTGGAATGATTAGTTCAAATCCAAATGTTATCAATAAATATGCAGACAGGATTGGGTTAGGCAGGTTTTTATTTCCTTACACTCAATGCGGTATATCAGTTCAAGGTCCAAGGTGTGTTGGCCCGAGTGTTTGGGTCCCTGTACTGTTTAAGTAAAGCTAATTGAGTTAAAGATAACATTAAAGGCTGAATGGAGACTTTGTCCACAAATATTGAAAGCCCTCACTATAATGACCTTTATCAGTATATAATACTAAATCAGATAAAATGATTTGAGCTCTTGTCTGACTTATTTATACTCACAGCCATGTTTCTGAGAGACAAACTAAATCAAGTTGATAATCAGAAATCGTTTCATTAACTAACAAAGCAGGTTAGTCAGGTCAGGTTCTGGTTCTGCTGGAGGTTTCTTCTGTTAAAGGGGAGTTTTTCCTCTCCACTGTCGCTACATGCTTGCTCAGTATGAGGGATTGCTGAGGAATTGCTGTGGTTGGAGTCTAAATGTACCACGTATGACTGCCAGTCGACGACTCGATGCAACCTGCCAGGATTTCTTGAATAGAAAACTTTAAACTGACTGTAATGTTTGTAGAATGACTTTTTCTGTAAAGAGGCTTGAGATGACATCTGTTGTGAATCGGCGCCATACTAAATAAACTGAACTGAACTGGACCAATAAAAGGTACCGACCTAAGGACAGGCCGGGTTCTGTTTGCTGCATCAGGTATGCGAAGAGGAGCAGCGGCATCCTCATCACACTCTGAGACGCAGGAAGCAGAAGTTCCTGTTTGTTTTCCTGAATCAGAACCGGAGCGGTTCCTCTGGGCTCGGAGGAGTTCAGAGACGTTGGGAAGGAGCAGAAGCTTCCGTGTTTTCCTGTTTCCTGCCTGACGCTGACTGAAGGAATCCCAGATACCAGGATCCTTCAGCTAACAGGCAGTAATCTGATTACTCCAGAGGTGGAGGAAAGGTTCTGCAGGGGGGGAACTGAAGCACGCTGCTTCCTCATCGTGTTCTGTTCTGACAGCTTCCTCCTTTCTAAATCTGACCCGGTCCGGTTCATCGTTCTCAGACCCTCCTCGGTTCCTCCCTCTCAAGTTCTCCAGCAGCAGATCTGCTCACCGCTGGAAGCTATTTATAGGCAGTTTCCAACAGGAAGGGGACAATGGGACGCCTGATAGAGGTCCATCAGCGTCCCCTGGGTCTCCTCCACCCACAGCCGTTCCCAAGGCCAAACCCAGAATCAGAATCAGAACCAGTCAGAATCAGAACCAGTCCTCTCTAGAGGAAGCTGAGAAAGCGATGATCTCATCCATGACATCATCAGACAGTGACTGAAACAGGAAGTTTACGTTTAGGCCGATTGTTGCTCGCTGGCTGGAGTAGTACAGGGTCGTAGGTTCAATTTCAGCTTCCTCCTGTCACATGTCGCTCTGCCCCTGGGCAAGGCACTTAACCCCAGGCTGCCTGCTGTAGCTCTGTACCTGCGTTAATGATGTGGCTCCAGTGTAAAGGTCTTTGAGTGGTCAGAAAGCGCTATAGAAGCTCAGTCCTTTTACCATCTAATGTTATAATTTGGTCCCTGGAGAACAAGTTGTGTTCAGGTGCAGTTTGACTTTCTGTCCCTTTATTCCTACACGTTAAACCTCTTTGTCTGACTTAAGCAACAGTTCAGTTTTGCTGTTTGGAGCATTTCTTAATCGACAAAAGCTTTGTTTAAAGAGCTGCTAAACTGTTAACACTAATCCGGTTTTACATCAGACTCCAACCATCCTGGCGTGTGTTACTGTTACTGGTTCTGTCTGCAGGGACCGATCCAGGACCGATCGTGTTCTCCTTCAGGATCCCTGAGGCGTAAAAACTTCTAAAATATTCCCATAAACTTCTTCATTTCGGCCGATTTCACGGTTTTTCCTTTTAAAGCATGAACACTTGAGACGAAAACAGGATGAGCTGTAAAAAGGAGGAGAAGAGTGAGGTCACTTCCTGGAACCAGAGTAAAAATATCACTGAGTCAGAGTCACACACCCCCCACCCCCCACCCCCCCACCCCCAGCTTCATCTGAACTTCTGTCTTTACTGGAAAACACAACCTTCATGGGAACTACAGCGAGTTAAAGCATAAATCCTGTTTACCTTTGAGGTTCTGGTTCCTGTTCTGATTGATCCGCTCCAATCAGCTCTGTAAACACCGAGCCGCTCTCCGCTTACATCAGCGCACAGACACGCACGGCAGCCCGGGCCTGACCTACAGCTGGAATCTCATTCATTTCCTGGCCTGGAGCCCGGAAGCAGAACATTCCAGCCCGTAGCCACCACCGGGACCGAGAACCCGACCGGCAGGAAACCTGGACCAGAGGTGGACACGGAAAAATCCATCCTCCAAGCTGTACGGCGCCAACTCACAGGGAATATTCCTGTTACATCCAGACAAGAACAGGAACGCCCGACCCAAACCGTCCACCTGGATCCTGATATTTTTCACCAAAACTTCCTGTTTTAAACAGGAAAATGTGATGAAATAAAGCCGGAGTTTGGAAACGGCTTCATTTAAAAGAAAAGAACTTAAAACCTAAAATCCTAAAACTCTTTTGGTTCCTGCAGAGATTTTACATCAAATCAGATTAAATACATACGTTTGTCATATCTGTTGCTGGAACTCACAGGTGTCAAAATGTCCTAAAAAAGTCTTTAGGTTCTGGAAAACAACATGTACAGAGACTTAAAAAGTAGCCTGTTGGTTCAGAAAAATAAACCTGGAAGTTTGAGGAAATCTGCCTGTAAGGTAGTTCTTGGAAACTTAATCTTCAGAAAAGATTTTTATCCATCTAGAAAAAATAATCTAGGAGTTTTTAGGAAACTGAACACCAAGACCCAAAAAACTAGCATGTATTAGCAGGAAGTAACCGGTTAGCTCCTAAAGGCGAGTGCTGAGTTTCCATTCAGCACAGAGAGTTGCTGGGTTCAAGTACAAGTTCCAGGGAAGCTTCATGTCACCTGTAGAAAGTAACATGAAGGTTTAAGAAATTAACTTTTCGGTAATTAAGAATAACATTTAGGTTCTAGAAAGTCATCTGTAAATCCCAGATTATAACCGGTAGGTTTGAGAAAGTAACCTGTAGATTCTGGGAAGTAACTTTCAAGAACTTGTAATAGCCCTTTTGCGCTTTGGTCAGCTCGGTCTTGTACGGGTTGGTTCGGTGCCGTTACGGAGCGTTTCATACTACCCCGGGTCGGGTCGACCCTTTTTTCGGACTACCTCCTGAGTGAGTCTGAAGCGACCCAACACACCGACCAATGGACTGATAGGTCCTTTACAGTGATGTCACTATCACTCCTACCGGCGTAGAGGTGGAAACTGATTGGCCGGGTGTAGTGATGTCACAGAATCCAGTAATGGCAACTTATTTTGCCTTTTAAACAGATCCACAGGCCGACAAAAAGAGAAAACCACACCTTCACGTCATCATTAATGACTTATTATTATTCATGATATGCAGATGTCTTTCTTCTGATTGGCTAACAGGACAGTCACTCCTAAACTGCCTCTGAACAAATACTTAACGTAACCTACTTCACTGGTTGTGTCACAGTATATATTACAACTAGGGCTGCAGCGATCCATCGAGTTACTCAATTCCAAAAAAAATCGCTTGTGGCAAAAACTCTACCTCAAAGCCTCGTTAAATTCTTAAGACGCGCACATTATACACGCATTATACGCGCATTATACACGCATTATACATGCATTATACGCGCATTATACACGCATTATACGCGCATTATATATGCATTATACGCGCATTATACACGCATTATACACGCATTATACACGCATTATACACGCATTATACGCGCATTATACACGCATTATACACGCATTATACGCGCATTATACACGCATTATACGCGCATTATACACGCATTATACACGCATTATACGCGCATTATACACGCATTATACGCGCATTATACACGCATTATACACGCATTATACATGCATTATACGCGCATTATACACGCATTATACGCGCATTATATATGCATTATACATGCATTATACGCGCATTATACATGCATTATACACGCATTATACGCGCTTTTATACGCGCATTATACATTTATTATACGCGCATTATACACGCATTATACGCGCTTTTATACGCGCATTATACGCGCTTTTATACGCGCATTATACATGCATTATACACGCTTTTATACGCGCATTATACATGCATTATACACGCATTATACATGCATTATACACGCATTATACGCGCATTATATATGCATTATACATGCATTATACACGCATTATACATGCATTATACGTGCTTTTATACGCGCATTATACATGCATTATACGCGCATTATACACGCTTTTATACGCGCATTATACATGCATTATACGCGCTTTTATACGCGCATTATACATGCATTATACACGCTTTTATACGCGCATTATACATGCATTGTACACGCATTATACGCGCTTTTATACGCGCATTATACATGCATTATACACGCTTTTATACGCGCATTATACACGCATTATACATGCATTATACACGCATTATACGTGCATTATACATGCATTATACGCGCATTATACATGCATTATACACGTATTATACGCGCATTATACATGCATTATACACACATTATACACGCATTATACACGCATTATACATGCATTATACGCGCATTATACGCGCATTATACGCGCATTATACATGCATTATACACGCATTATACATGCATTATACGCGCATTATACATGCATTATACATGCATTATACGCCAATTATACATGCATTATACACGCATTATACATGCATTATACGCGCATTATACGCGCATTATACATGCATTATACACGCATTATACATGCATTATACATGCATTATACGCGCTTTTATACATGCATTATACGCGCATTATTCACGCATTATACACGCATTATACGAGCTTTTATACGCGCAAGGATTTGATTGTTCTACACGGACCGTTGTTTTGGACGAACCTGTGCGAAGAACAGTAACGCGTGATACAGTTTGAATTTAGTTGGCGCAATGGGAATAAAGTTGCCTATAAACGGCAGAAAATCTGTAAAGTTTGGGATCGTTACATTGTAAAAAAGAAGAGAACAAAGTACAGCGTATTTACTGCAAAGTAGAGCTGGTGTACCACATCAGTACGAGCTCAATGATCCAGCACCAGGAACCATCGTGATGTTTCACCAAGCGTCGCTGAAACAAAGTTACCTAAAGCCTGTATACGCTGATGTTCGCTAATTTTATACTGTATTTGTAGAGATGTCATGATGCTGTTTGACTAAATATGATGTTTCACGTTCGATATTCACGTTCAATTGCAAGAGAGCCTCGTCCACACGTAGCCGGGTATCTCACAGAACAGATATTTTTCTACAGTTTGGCCCATCATTCACACGTAAACGCAGATTTTCGGCACAAAAAACTAATCTTTTCAAAACTCTGGCCAAAGTGGAGATCTGCGTTTTCTCTGTTTTCAGTATCTGCGTGTGGACGGATGAAAACAGTAACGTCACTATCTGGGAACCAAAATACTCCATTTAAAGTGACAGTGTGTAGTTTTTGCAGTACATCTTTGAAAATAGCCATTAAAATATTATGTAATAATAATTATATAGAGCACATTAATTGCAAAATATTGGCGATAGTGTAAAATATTACTTTAAAAATCAGTTTTAAAATAGAGGCGGGGTCCTCTTTTCAGGGGAAAGCCATATTAGATGACGTCTTTACTTCTACAAGAGCCCGGATGGACAAAGCGCACGGAACACGCACGCTATTAAAACATTGATTTCCCCTCAAAATGCTAAAAAGTTTCTCCATAAATACATTTTTACCTCTTGGCTAGTTCCAAGTGATGAAAGAGAGATTGATGTGCTCGTCATGTTGTCGCAAATAGATCATTCTCAGGGAATTGAGCGTTTGAAAACAGCACTAGTTGGACCTCCTGCTTGTGATAATTTATGTATGCACTGCCCCCTACTGGCCGAAAATTACACACTGTGCCTTTAAAACCAACAGACTTAATGCTGCGCTGCGACCAAAGTAAGAAAAAAGAGACATACTTTCTCACTCTCTCCTGACACAGAGACTTGTTAGTTTTTAAAATTAAAATGATTAATGAGTGACCATCAGCAGGGGCGTATCCAGGAGGGTAATAAAGAGGGGCTAAAAGGGGCCCAGGGTGGACTTGGGCTGTAGCACCAAAATAAAATCAGAGATGGGAACCCAATCTGAGCTGCTCACATTTTACAGTTTTAAACTCTTAAAAGGACATTTAAAGTTAATTTTGTTTTACTAAGGTTTATGTGACAATGTCGTCTCAAACTCTGCTTTCTTTTTAAACAATTTAAGTGATTGGCGAAAAATAAAAATCACTAAAGCGTTGCAACTTTTCACAAAAAAACTTTATTATATTTAATATATTATTGCAGTTGACTGTTATTTTGTCCAAAAAAAAAAAATACTGTAAATGGGTTTAGTTTTGGAGCCAAATGTTGGAGTTGGAGTTCTCTGTTTATTTAAGAGATGAAAAGGCAAATGCTTGATCATTTAACAGCCACAAAATTTTAGTAATGCATGATTTTTTGTGGTTGTTTAAAAACATTTTTAAAAAAATCGGATCAATCGATTAATCGAATCGATAAAGTGCTAGATTAATCGATTACAAAAAGAATCAATAGCTGCAGCCCTAATTACAACAGTTTCTTTGGTTAAAAAAATGCAGCAGTTAAGTCCACTGTATGTCCACAAAAGCCTGAAAGTGTTCGGCCATGTTTGGGAGTTGCTAATCGTTAGCTTCTGCTAGCCAAGTTGCTAATGGTTAACTTCTGCTAGCCAAGTTGCTAATGGTTAGCTTCTGCTAGCCAAGTTGCTAATGGTTAGCTTCTGCTAGCCAAGTTGCTAATGGTTAGCTTCTGCTAGCCAAGTTGCTAATGGTTAGCTTCTGCTAGCCAAGTTGCTAATGGTTAGCTTCTGCTAGCAGAATTGCAGATAGAAAATAATAGAATTCAACTTTACTGTCATTGTACGTCACAAGTACAAAGCAACGAAATGCAGTTTGCGTCCATCCTGGAGGGCTTTAACAAGAATATAGATAAATTACCCAATATAGATATAAAAAATGTGTTGAAAATGTACACCGTAATAATATATGTTATGACTATACCATACATAGGCTATAAGTGCAGTGCATGTACAGGCTATGAACAGGTTATACATATGTATTATAAATATGAAAGCCTGTAACAGACTATTAAATGGTTAGCTTCTACTAGCTGAGTTGCTAACATTTAGCCTCTACTAGCTGAGTTCTTGCTCTCCACTGTCGCTACATGGTTGCTCAGTATGAGGGATTGCTGAATGGATTGCTGTGGTTACTGGTCTGCATTAATGATTGGAATCTTTGTATAATTGTATTTTGTAATTTGTTGTGAATTGACGCTATATATATATATAAAGGGAATTGAGTTGCTAATAGTTAGCCTTCTCTTCTGTGAAGTAGATGAAGTTGTGTTTTCTAACTTGCTCTGTTTTGCTCTCTGTTCTTCTTTCTGAGGCTAATGCAGGCAGGGGGGGGGTTGAAGAAAATGTTCATGTGCAGCATGAATATGCCACATTGTTTCTTCGTGAACGCGACCTTTGAATGACCTGTAATGATCTGTTTGTCAGTAAATGATGGCGCTGTAAGGAGCTACAGCTTCGTCACATTAAAGGTTCCAGTAGAGCTTGTTTCCTCCACCCCAGCAACAGATTCCTCCTCCGTGGATGCTTTGTTCGGTTTTCATGGCTTCTTAGCACGCTGAGCATTCTGGGAACGCTCCCAGGTGATGCTGCAGGTGTGAAGCTCCTCATCAGAGAGGTGGGAATGATTTCTGTCAGGTTTGTGTTCCCTGTGGACTCCCATCAGATGCAGCGTCTTAGCCAGCAGGAACACGTTTGTGACGGAGGCTTCTGTGTCACAGTCTTCAGAGCATCAATAATTGATGATGAATGTGAAGGTGTTCCTGTCTGAATGAATCATTTATCCGCTGAAGAATCCCTGGCTTTCCCTGACGTCTGGACCAAAGTGTCTCTGATAAACATCCTGATCTTCTGGACTCTCTGCCAGGAGGACTTGGCTCTGCTCGGGATTCTTGGGATTATCTCCACCGGGTTTTAGCGCTGACCTAGATGCAGCGGCGCCGTCCAGGACACCATCAGCTTCCTTCTCCAGTCAGCTTTGAATGTGGGTCAGGGAGCTTTTCACAACCCCACAGGACACCTGCCCCCCCCCCCCCCCCTGTTTAAGGTGGAAGGAGAAGAATCCTTACAGTTCTCCTTGTTGATGGGAATCCTTCCAGTTTCCCAACATGAAGATCCTGGACGCGGATCATCTGGATCCACCGGGAAAATCCTGATTCTGCTTCGGTTTATAATGGAAAACATCAAGAACTGATGAAACAAAACGAGTTTAGATGCCGTCAGGATGTTGAGTTGGCAATAATCCTAAAAGGCTAATTAGCTGTGATGGATGGTGATTCTGTTGGCAGCATCAGTCAGGCTAGCAGTAAATCTGGAGAGGCTTCTGACTGAAATCCTTCGCTAACAGCCCATTGATCATCCTGACACGCTAACAGCTCCTTATGTCCTGGATGACAAGCTCGGCTAATCCACCTCCTTTGCTTTTGCCACTTCTCTTTAAACCCCTTTCTGGTCGTATGCTTAGAGAGATGTTGGAGTCGCAGAGATGAACGTTTGGACTTCCTCCTTCTCTCTCTGCTATCTGGTCTTCCTCTGCCTCCACAAAGCCTCTCTTTGTACTGGGATAAGGGGTCAAAGGTCAGGTGTTATTTGAGCTTCTGAGATGCTAATCAGCTGCTTCCAGTAAAAAAAAAAAAGACAATACATTGTTAACATGGTTACACATCCTAAAAACGTTCCTATCACTTACAAAAGTGATAGTAGAAATGGTTCCAGGTACACAGCACCCAGTGGTGATCCAGTCCAGTTCAGTTTATTCATGCAGCTCCGGTTCACAACACGTCAGTTAAAAGCGCTTTACAAGAAGAGTCATTTCAACACAATCATCCAGACAAATCCAATCAGGTTAAGGCGTCTCCAGGAGATGACGTTGCATGATTCCAGAATACAACCTGGAGATCATACTGGCAGGAAAAACGCGAAACAAGCTACAGTAGCTAACTGTTTATTCAACAGTTTTCCATCTTGGTGAAAATGGTTGCCTCGTGTTGTGCTGCTGGGTGAACGAACCACCAAGGTCGGGTTAAAGACGGATCCAGCTGGGAGGGAAAGATGGAGCGCAAAATAAAAAAACGAGCGTTGGAACCGTTTTGGATTTGGCTTTTGTAGTGAACATTTAATGTTCAGGTAACTTTACCTGAACATTAGAGGTGTCAGAATCAAAAATATATTTTTTTTTATCGAAATGGATCGAAATTACGTGACGACCTCGCACATTGAAATCTAAAAGACGATGGCGATCACCTCCTCCCATGTTTACAAACTGTAACGTAACTATAGTCCCACTGGGACTCCGTAGCAACAGTTACCAGGCAACTGTCTATTTACTCATATTTGTCATCACCAGGAACCACACATTGCATTTTCCCTAACAAGTAACTCTCACCAGTTCTCATACAGCTCACAACACCTAGTAGCATTATTAACCGCTATATCCCAATAAGAACATCCCCGATGAACACAGCACACATCTACAGAGCATATTAGCTGATGTTAGCTAGTAGCTATTAGCTAAGCTACAGTTAAACCACGGCTAGGAAGACAGAAGCAGAAGCCGCTGCTTCTTCTCTCAAATCACCAGTGAGGAAATATTGATTTCTCCATGAGGTGGGTAGATGACACATAAAGATGAAACAGCATTTTTTTTTAATTGCTTGAGAATTATATGAATTTGTAAAGTTCATATTGATTATAATTAAATTATTACAGGTTATTATATTTTTTTGCTCATTATGCAATTTATTAAGCTTTTCTCACATTTCCTGCCAAACTATGTCCTGCAGTGTGACATGATATTACTATAAAATTAAAATATCTACATATTTTTAATTTCAAATACAAATCAGGTATGTTTTAAGTTTAACAGGTATTCTTAAAGAATGATCATTCAAATTCTGAATATATTTATATTTTTTCACTGCTGTTTTTTTGACTATATTTTTTACTTGTGCCGTCTTTTACCACTCACTCCAGTGGAAATATTGTGTAAAATTGGAAAAAAAAATATTTGAAAATGTTTATTTTTGTTATATCTTTTCATCTTATCTTTTATATACATACAGATTATAATATTTATAAAGACTTTAGCCTTATAGCTCATTCTTTTTATTTTTATTTATTTTATTTTTATTTATGTTAAATGTTTTATGTGCACGATTGTACCGAGAAAAATTCCTAGTTTGTGAACTTGTTCTCAAACAATGGCAATAAAACCTATTCTGATTCTGATATATAGTTATATTATGCAATGTTTTCAAATGCATATAATGACTTAATCGAGTTAACATAGTAAAAGTTGTTTAATTGCCTTTGAAGTGATGTCACGCCCCAGGACGAAAGGAGGCACTGTATGAACATTTATGGTGAAATTAATTGAATAATTTTGTAACAAACAAATTCATTTGCATGTCTATTTAAACTTTAATGAAAATGCAAGACATCAGTACAATCTTCTTATTATAGTGTAAGGATTTAAACTAAAAACATAGTGAACAAGATTTTGGAGGCGTAAAATCAGAACCAGCCATAAAGACCATTCATTTATATTTTTAACTTAAAAAAACTAAACAAATATCTTGTTTCTAAGGAGAACGACATTAACATGCCAAAATAAATAAAATCATGTTAAAATCATCAATTCAGCACTTTGAACATAGATTCCAGTGAACAAGAGAAATCTTGACATTCTACCTCCTTGTCCTTTTTTTTGCCTTTTTTTGTCCTTAAAACAGACAAAAATCACTGAGCAGTAACTGTTAACATACACATACAACAAACAAATGAAGACGCACATATATTTATGCTTTATATATATATATATATATTGTATAATTTAGTTATATTATATATAATATGTGCACAATTTGTTTAATAAAGAGAGAGAGAGAAACAGAGGTATATTTATGTTTAATATTGCAAACATAACAGACGAGAATCTAGCTAGACATTTGACTTAATTATGTCACACTACAGGACTTTTTCACCTTTGCAGCCATTTTGAGTCGTTTCATTATTAGACTGACCTTTGGCATTACAGTACCTGAATAAGTTCATTGTTTTAACCCTGAATATGATTCTTTTTTTTATATATATATATTTCTTTTTCCTCAAACTAGATCAGTCAGATCACAGGACTACCAAAAATGGACCATTCATGGCCTGACAGAAATTATGACATTTGTCAAATAAGAGATTGACACTCACTTTGTAACCTCCTTAGCACATGCAAACATCTGGCTGACTTCCTGGTGGGGGGTTTTGACTAAAGGACCCCTGTAGCTGTCCATCTAACTGTCAGTACAAAAATCTAAAATCCTACGTCACACTGCAGGACAGTATTTGTGCTACAAAACTAAATGTACTGTAAATAGTATTTTAGTACTTTTTAGCATTTTTAAAACTTGAGTTAATTAATAAAATACATACAAGATACTGCCATGGCATTTATTAGCTGCTCCAAACATCTGCTTTATTTTACTAATATTCACATTTGATAAGTCACATGTTGGTCACACCGCAGGACATTTTGCTATTCACCTAGAAACATGACACCAAATAGATTTTGCATCCTAAAATCATCATATTGAAATAAAATGTTCTATGCCCCACTGGGATGTGTTGTTTAAGTCGAGAAATGCATTTCTGTAAACATTTCCACTTCATTACAGAAAAAAACAGGCGTCACGTCATCTAGCCGGTATCAGCAGTCAGGTATTCACAGCTCCGTTGTCTAGTTAAACCTAAACAGAGGAAGCAGATGATAGCTCACTTAGAAGTTATATAAAATTAAACATTACAGAAAGTTCTAGCAGTGGATTTTGCTGTAATACGTGAATTAAAGACGAATAAAAGAAGTACAGGTGACTTTAATTTGCTGGGTAAGAGAACGGGTTTAAAACGGCCGACTCACTGAAAGCTGAAGGCTAGTACAATGTGGCTCTGTAGCTCCGCCCCTCATGTGTGTGCACAACGTGAAATGAGTATCAGCCGACTGAAGAAGCAATGAAAACAGATAAAACTTGATTGCAAGTGAGTAAATTATTTTAATGCATATATTTTTAGTTTCATAAAAAAAAAAAAAATTCCCTTTCAATTTTCGTTTCAATTTCTACAGACATTTTCACTACTTTGATTTCAGATACAAAGATTTTCAGTTACAATTTTTTAATGCCAGTTTTTATCTTCAGTGCCAATATATGTTTTCAGTTTCATCTTAAGCTGGTATCATTCTAACCCAATAATACAACAACAAATAAAGATGACTTAATACTTTGCAGAATCATAATCTTTGTGATGTCTGCATGCTGCTGTTTACATGTCTTCTGATCGTAACAAGGAACAAACTATGGTGTGATATATTTTTTTTGAAGCAATGATTATGATTCAGATATTGGCCCTCGGATGAGTGGGACGGGGGTAAACTGACCAGGAAGGTGTACATCATTGTATGGTAAAAGTTCAGCTCCGACAGATTCTGAAGTCTTAAAAAGCATCCTGAGTGCATGGTAAGGGTCAGAAATGTGTCATCTTTTTAATTTCCCGGCATATGAAATAATATCTAAAAATGGAAGTAAACTCAGACGTAGTAAAATCCCAGCCAGCGACGTTCGTTTTTACTTACATTCATTCCTGCCAACATGGCGGCTACGCTCTGAGAGTCATGTGACGTCTAAAGCTCCATCGCACACTTCCAACAGCAGCGTCATTTGGTAATAAAGAAGATGACAAAACATTTGATTCATAATTAAACAGTACAGAAGCATAAAATACAACCTTACAACTAAAACAGTGATTCAGCATAAAACATATGATCCACAATGAAGCATAAGTGTTTAGTGAAAGGCAGCTGGAAACAGATTAGATCTTTGTAGGGCTGCAGGACGTGATGTGTGATAACGGTGAATGATGATGCGATGACGACATGACTTGCAATAAATGAAGAAATAACAAAACAACCCCAAAAACTATTCCATACTTTCCATTTCGCTGCCAGAGTTTTACTTACAGAAATGGATGAAGCCACAGCCGATGTGTTAGCAGTGGAACCACGAACTGCATCTTCACAGTGAAACATCACTCCCATCAAACATTTTCTGTTCATTCAGAAAACCATCCCCTCTTATTATATCTGCAGGGCTGTTAATAATCAGGAGTGGGTTTTTGTTTGTTTCCCCCCCAAAAAAAAATCATCTGATCCATGATTTAGCAATGATTTAATCCCCCCAGAGGTCCAGGTTGGTTTGGAGCTTTTTTCTCCCATAATGAATAAAATCATCTGATCCATGATTTAGCAATGATTTAATCCCCCCAGAGGTCCAGGTTGGTTTGGAGCTTTTTTCTCCCATAATGAATAAAATCATCATGATCTTTATCCAATATTAAAATATGTTTCATCCGAAACATTCAAGCAAAAACAGAAATAAATATCTGTGTTTGGGTGATTATGTTTTTAAAACCCCTGTAAATCCTCTAGCAAACATGTAGAAGATGGAGATCCGTCTGTTTTTAGCCTCTATAATAGTTGTAGTGAAAAAGCTGTGTGGTGTGTTGTGTGTAAATAGGTTTAATGGAGTTTTAGGCAACTTTTTTCCATCTGCTTGTCCTATTTATGACTTTAATATGTTGTCTGCACACACAGACGTTAATATTATTAATGAGTGTTTACCCTCTGCATAAACGTCTTGATTGGTTGGGTTTCAGGAAGGAGTGTACAGTGAGTCTGGACCGAGTCGCCTGCTCTCTATTATATCTATCTATATAAAAACTGCTTCCTCTTACATTTATTCATATAAAAAATGCTTCCTCTCAGCTGTAAATCATCTGCTGCTCCAACCATAGTTTTTTCCCTGCTCTACTCGGCACATTCTGTTCATATTTCAAAATATTTGTAATTATTTAAACATCTTTGAGTATTCTGCTCTGTTGGGTGTGCCACTTTATCTGTATTTTTTTTATCTTAATAACTGCACAGTTCTCTGTTTTATAACTATGTCCATAATGTAAATATTTATTTTTCTAGACTCCCTATTTATTTTCTGTTCTTGCAACAAAATTTCCCCTTGTTGGACAAAAAGGGATTATTCACACCAAAGAACGCTCAATAACTCACTGTGGATTCCAAATAAAGCATCATTTACCATCCCCCCTCCAAAATAATTACAAAATTAAAAATATTTACCATTTTTTACCAATAGGCGATAATATCCATGACCCCCTTATTGGCTGATGATATAATATTGGTCGGGCCCGCCCGAATCAACAATGTCAAATGCTGCGCTGTGGTCCAACAGAACCAGAACTGAGGTTCTACCACAGTCTGTGTTTATGCAGATATCATTGAAGACTTTGACTAGGACCGTCTCAGTGCTGTGATGATCACGGAAACCAGACTGATAATCATAAAAGCGGTTAAATCTTGCTGATTAATTATTTAGAAACGTTGCCTTGTTTTAAAGTTTTCTATCTAAAGAATCCCATCAGATTATTGAGTCCTTGACGGCCAGCTGTGTTCCTGTTTTAGTAATAACCCCCCCCAACACACACACACACACAGTGTAGCAGGGGGAGCGTTGTGTGTGTGTTTGCTGTTTGAGGAAATCATTGTTTCTGAGGTAAAACCACGCTGGGTTCTGGTTTTCTGTAAAACTCCTGTTTTCTGCCGGTTCTGGAGTCTGTGGGCCAGAACCGGACCTCTCCACCTGATCCCAGAGATGCGCTCGGATTAAGAACCCTGGAAGGAACCGGACCTCCGAGCCAGAACGGGATCGTACCGCGGCCCCCGCTGGAAGCCCTACACCAGTTTCTCTTCTGGCAGGAAACCACAGTCTGCTGGTTGATGGTTTGCTGCCATCTGATTGGCCGACGCTCTGCCTTCGTCTCACTCTGACTTCCTCCCAGGAAGACGCTCGTTCGCTCGCTGCCTGTCGAGAATCGGCAGCATGACGACGACCTGAGGAGTTTTGGACCAGAACCCTGCCGTCGGGGTTAAACTATGACCCAGCTAGAACCCAGCTAGAACCCAAACGGAACCAGCGGCGTTGCTGCTTCCTGAACCGAGTCTGTTCCGGACTATGAGTGGAAGTGGAAGTCCCCCCGAGGGCCTCCAGGGCCCGGTTCAGCCCAGTCCGCCCCGCTGGAGGCGCTACAGAAAACCCTGGAGGGTGTTTGAGCCTCAGCCAGGTCCTGAGCAGCCATTGGACCGGTACCAGTGGAGCACAAATGAAGACCAGAACCTGGAGCTCCCTCATCTGTTTGGACTGCTAAAAACCAGCACTTTGCCTCGGCGCCAGAACCAGAACCAGGAGCATGGATCTCTGCGCAGGATCATTCCCTTCTTCCGCTCCATGTCGGAACCAGGCGCCACTGGCGGCTCGGATGGACCTCCTGTCCAGAAGGCCGGATCGGTCGCCGAGCGGAGAACGCCGTCCATCAGCAGCTTCATGAGGACTCTGTCCCGCAGGCTCAGCCGGGTTCTGAGGGATGAGCCGGAACCGGAGTCCGGTAGGAGAATGCAGCCGCTTTATGTTCATGTTTGGTTGTGTGACGATCCGACGGAGAGATCAGAGGAACTGGTGGTTCCCCTCCTGCTCCCATCTCTTTGTCAAACACAAACAAACATTATCGACTCGTAGTACCAGAACCAAACTGGTCGGGACCTTCAGAGTCTCTCAAAACGTTCTTCTATTACCTATTAGAATATCAAACAATAAACTCATGGTTATTTCTGCTCTATCCATATGAAACTGCTGCTCTGTTAAAAAGCTGCAATAAAATGTTACAGAAACGGAAATAACTGCAACCAAACCACCAGGAATCGATCAGGAAGCTTTGAATTCCCGTTATCGCTTCATCTTTTCCTTAATTAGTGGATGTTTCCTCCGTGGAAACGTTCAGATGAGAGCTAGACTCCTCCCTCATCGATATCCTCTCTTTAAAGGTTCATTCTTCCAGACTTTGATTTCACAGATTTTGTTCGTTTTTCAGTCGACATTTGACTGAATGCAGAGAACGAACATTTCATCCATCACTCCGTCCAAGCAGATCAACCAAAGAGTCGACTGTCCGACTGTAAACCCAACTGGATTATTTATAGTGTTTTTCGTCCTTCCAGAGTTCTGGGTCGGTCCGGTTGTCTCCTTACTGTGGAAAATGGCGGAACCCCTCAGGTGATACCATGTCAGACAGACTGCCTCACCTGAGACCCATCCAGTAGTTCTCCTGGCCCGTTCAGGTGCAGTGGGGAAATTAAAACTATTTAGCAGTCACCGATTCTTCAAGTTGTCCCACAATGAGAGAGGTCTGTCATTTCTTCTGTAATACTTTGTTTGTACAGCTTTGGGGCAACTCATGTTGCTAAAAATTTGCTTTATGGATCAACTTCTACTTGTAATTTTTTATCGTAGCTACACTTCCACTGTGAGACACAAAATGTGAAAAAATAAAGCAAAAATCCAGGAAATCACATTTCACACGCTGTTGCTGGTATTTTGGCCCATTCCTCCATGCCGATCAGTGATGTTTTAACTTTTAGCTCCCTCCCTCTGGCTAGGCAACTCCAGGACCTTGAAATGTTTCTTTTGAAGCCCCTCCTCCTCTACTTGTGTCGTGTGTTTGGGACCATTGTCATGCTGAAAGACACAGCCAGGTTTCGTCTTCAGTGCCCTTCAATGGAAGGTTTTTGTCCAAAAGGTCACCATGGATTTTGGACAAATTCATAATTTCCTCAATACGTATCAGCCGTCCTGTGGCGTTTGCTGAAAAACAGTCCCAAAGCATGACGCTTCCACCCCCATGCTTTATGCTGCATTCAGACCAACCCCATGCGTCAGCGTCTGTTGCGGCAAGATTACATGTAAAGTCTATGGTAGAGTACGTCAGAGGTCCGTCAAGGGCTCTGCGTTACGTTGAGTACGTTGGCTCCATCAACGACGCTTGCGTTTCATACGGCAACGTACCAACAGATGCGTCACAGAAGTTCAACAAGCTGAGCTTTTGATGGATCCAACTGAGTTAACGCAGTACGGCATCCAATCAGAGTGTCTCACTGACAGATGGACAGGCGCTCCTAAGCAGGAACAGAGAACCTGTAGTTGGTGTCCTGGTAGGAGATTTAAGCTCCGATGCGGCCCAGGAGGTCGTAAAATTAGGCGCGGGACAGACGGAAGTAGCACTGAAAGCGAACCTCATCCATAAGCAGGTCCTGGTTAAAAATGGGTTAAACTCCCCAAACTCAGAACGGATATGAAGAATGAGCGCTGATGCACCCGATGTCAACGTTGTCTAGCTTTATCTAGCTAATAAAGCCAAGTCACTCTCCCGTTACGATCCACCATGGTTCAGAACGTACGGCAACAGAGGAAGCCCCGCCCATGCGTGGTTTTTTCCTCAGAAGCAGGCTATGGAAGCCAAAAAGTACATACGTCAAACTTCATCTGTTGAATGCGTTGCCTGATGCAGACCAAATGTGCGGTGTGAAGGCAGCCTTACAGTACGTATGCTGTTCTTGGGGATCCAACTCTTCACAGCATTCTTCCCCTCCCAACATGGTGAATGGTATTTATGCTAAAGACTTCTACTGGTCTCTTCTGACCATATGACATTCTCCCCATCCTCCTCTGTATCATCCAGGTGGTTTATGGCAAACATTTAATGGACCTGGACATGTGCCGGCTTAAGCAGGGGGACCTTTTGAGAGCTGTCGGATTTCATTCCATCTTGACGTAGTGTGTTACTAATAGTAACCTTCGTTGCTGTGGCTCCAGTAGAGGGTGACAATTTTTCGGTATTCCCATGGGTCATGTGATTCCTGCGGGACTCCCGCACGACGGGAGTCCATTTCACGGGACAGGAAAGAATCCACGGGATCGGGCGGGAAACCGGAAATTATAATTAAAAAAAAAATTTTTTTTTACATTTATGTAGTCAGATATCAAGGAATTAGCTTTAACTGAAACTCCTACGTTGTTGCTACACCACCTCGATAAACTGGTAAGCATATGATATCAACTGAAAATGCGTGTATCTTAATAGTTTGGTAGTCAGACGAGTCGAGTCCATTCTTGACGTGGTAAGGTGGCCAAACAACGAGAATGCAGGATATGGTTAAAGATGGCGGATAAAGCTAAATAGATGATCTTTGATATTGTGCTAGGCTATGGTTTAAAGGGGGTCGGGGGGAGCGAGCGCCATAGGAGGTCAATTATTAATCTACGGGATTCGGGTCGGGACGGGAGTCTTTCTCTCTGGATTTTTTCGGGACAATAATTTTTTGGGGGGGCTGTCACGTGATTGGGACGTGACGGGAGTATTTTTTGGGGATCGGGACGGGAGCAACAATTGATTCCCGTGTCACCCTCTAGGCCCCAGCTCTCTACAGGTCATTGACCAGTTCCCCCAGTGTAGTTCTGGGCTCCTCACTGTTCTCTAGATCAGGTGTTCTCCCCACCAGGTCAGATCTAGGCACACTGTTACTGATCTTCTATTTATTCCATTTTCTAATAAATCCTCCAACAGTTTATCTTTTCTCACCAAGCTGCTTGCCTTTTGTAGATTGGCTCATCTCAGGCTTGTGCAGGTGTACAATCTCAGCTTTCTGGTCTTGGCCGTAGTGGAGGTTGGAGTCCAAATGTTTAAAGGTGTGGACAGGTGGCTTTTATAAAGTTAATGAGTTCAAACAGGTGCCAAATAAGTGGAGGGTAGAACTTCTTGAAGAAGTAGTAACAGGTTTGTGAGAACCAGAATTCTGGCTTGCTTGTAGGTGATAAATACTTTGTGCACCGTTATACAAATACATTCTTTAAAATTCATGCAGTGTGACTTCCTGTATTCTTTTAAATTCTGTCTTTCACAGCCGAAGTGTAGCCATGAAAAAAAAAAAAATATACAGACCTCTCTCATCTTTTTAAATGGGACAATCTGACCAATTCACAGCAGCCAAACTTTTTCTCTCCACTGTAGTTTATTTAGCTTCTTGGCCGCCTTCGGCTCGTTTAACTGGACGTCACACACTAGATGTTTCTGTTCAGAACTCCTCAACGTGTTTGCGACTCCCTGCTAGCTTTGACTTCTTTGCTGTTTGGGGCCCCAGAGCGTGTTCCTGCAGCTCTGTTTGTCCACACCTCAGTGCTGTTTACCTGCCAGAACACACCGTCCCTTTAAATCGCCTCATTGTTTGCCCGCCACGCTCTGCAGACTGCAAACACGCCGTAAATCATCATGTTCAGACAGACCAGAGGCTGAAGGCTTACGCAAAACCTCTGCTCCTCCTCTGGGTGACCTCTGACCTCAGATCAAGGTTGTGGCGAAGCCAACAGTATTAGTCTGACGGATGGAATTGTGGGAAAGCTGCCAGCATCTGGAGCTGCTGATTCCCACCAGTGAGGAGAAGGAACACAGTTTTGATGAAGGATTCGGAAGGTTTTAATTGATTCGCTCTGACATGCGATCATGTGAGCTGGAAGGTTGGAGCTGGGCCGGGATCACATGTCCTGTTCATGTTACGGTTATCCGCAGATTCAGTCACTTCAGCCTAGAAATGCTTCATCCCATCACATTCAGAACTTTTCTGATATCCGGTTCTGACATGAAGACGGCACATCATGGCTCCTGTTAAAGTCATAATGGAGGGCCTTCCTGCAGAATAGCTGCTCACAAACGGGATGTAGACTAAGATGGCTGCTACTGAGCCGCTTTATTTGGACACAATAGAAAACCGAGAGTTTGACCTGTTATATTTCCCTGTTTAGCCATGGGACTGTCCTCTGGTCTACCTGGTCCTGATCAGACGTTCTTTTAGGTTTTCTCAAGATTTTCTTTGGTTTCTCTCTGCAGTAGATGACGGATGGAGCAATCAGGTTCTTCATCTGGTTCTTGTTGGTTTACTTCGATGTTTAAAAACCTCTACAGGTTATCTAGAACTTTTTGTGCTGATGTGTAGCTAGTAGGGGTGTGAGGAAAAATCGATTCACGTCTGAATCTCGATTCCTATTTAACAAGATTCGGAATCCATCCGAAATGAAAAATATGTTTTCTGAACCTTTTTACATTTTCGCTTCGCCTAGTGCTTGTCATGCAAAGGCCACCGTCGCATTGACAGGTCTGTGATGCGCCGTTGGCTAGCTAGCACTAGCTGCTAGCGCTAGTTAGCGCTGTAGCCATTAGCCGCTAAATCTTCAGCATGAAAGACGAAAGAGAAATCCAGCCCGCCCCGTCTTTGCTGAAGGTAAATGTTTGGGCCGTCTAAAAGGTCTTCTCCATGCTAATGACACCCTTGGCTAAAGTTTTATTACATTTTTTTTATAAATCTGCAAATATATAAGAGCGATCTTTCTTTATTAGCTACACATAAACATCCAGCAGCGCTGCACACCTGTGGCGCTTTCAAGGAAGTCCGAAATATATGCTGAGTTCAATAACGTTAGGACTTTTAAAATTTTTCTACCACGTACCAAAGAACAAACAAAACACATATTATTATTTTTTTTTCTTCTTAAAATATATCAGCATTTTTTTTTCAAGACTAGAAATTGTATTTAAAAGGTCTTGGATGTCCAGTTGCAATTTCATGTCATGTTACTTTTGAACCAGTTCCTTTCTCTCAGCATAGATTGTAAAATCCATTTTGTGTTGATGCCCTATTATATTCATGGCTCACTTCATCACAGACACTTGGCAGATCAAGTTGTGTGTATTACAAACATAAATGATGAATGAAAGAGTATTGATTAAGAAAAAAAAGTGTATTTGAATCAAGAATCGCTTCTGAATCGAGAATCGTTTCTGAATCGAATCGTCACCCCAAGAATCGGAATCGAATTGAATCGTGAGATGTTGTAGGATTCCCATCCCTAGTAGCTAGCTCTGTTAACTGGGGTATAGTCAAGTTAAACATGCTAACATTAGCTGCCTAAGTATTTTTTGTTTTCTTGCTGCTAGCATTAGCCATCTCTCTTTCATTCACGTTAATATTAGTATAAATATGGTAGCATGTTCCATGTGTCATTTTCTGTTCATTTCCTGCTAACTTTAATTGTTATATTTGGTGTATTCGACCCTAACATGAGTGCAGTGAGATGATTGATTGATGCTTTGTCATTGCTTAAATTACAGAGTATCAACACAACAAAATTAAAGTTGCTACTCTTGGTCAGTGCTTTTTTTAAAAAATACAATAAATAGAGCATAAATAAAAAAGTAAGAAGTTCCACACTCACTCTACCCTTCACCCCAACGCAGCTCAACATTTACTCTCAGAAATAACCTCCAGACTCTCCCAAACAACAAAAACACCTTTCAGCACTCATATGTAAAATAACCGCAGCTTAAAATGCAGTATTGTGCAGAGGTGTTAGTGGTTGATCATGGCACGGAGGGGGTAGCCAAAGTTTGCAGAGGTTCTTATTCTGATTTAGTGAAGGCATGGCCCAGGGAGAGCAACTGTTTTTACGCTGCATTGAGCCCTGTCCTGCCGCCCTGCTTCTCGAGCTTAGTGAAACCCACTATCACAAACCTTGGTGTGATTCTGGACCGTGAATTAAGGATGGACTCTCACATTAGCCAGGTGGTGAGATCCTGCTTCTTTCAGCTCCGCCGGCTGTCAAAATTGAAGCCCATCCTGACTAAACGTGATTTGCATACTGTAATTCATGCACTTGTGATTTCACGCCTGGATTACGCAAACTCTCTTTTTTATGGGTCGACTACTGCTGCAACTGCACGCTTACAGCTGGTACAAAACGCGGCTGCTCGCCTTTTGACTGGCACTAGACGAAGGGAGCATGTCACCCCCGTCTTGGCCCGGCTCCACTGGCTCCCGGTACGTTTCCGTATTCGTTTTAAAATTTTACTTTTTGTTTTTAAGTCACTTTACTTGTACGCGCCCCCGTATTTGTCTCAGCTGGTTCAGCCATATCTACCAGGCCGGTCACTTCGGTCAGCAGAGCACCGCCTCCTGCAGGTCCCACGGGTTCGAACGAGGATGCGAGGGGAACGTGCATTCTCGATCTGTGCACCTCGCCTCTGGAACCAACTCCCCATGGCAGTGAGGTTGGCCCCCTCACTTTCTGTTTTTAAATCCCGCCTGAAGGCTCATTTTTATTCTCTGGCTTTTAATGTGGCATAGTTTTGCCTTATCTTAATGTGTTTCTCTATTTTATTGCTTGGTTGTGTTTTCTACTGTTGTTTTGATGTACAGCACTTTGGTCGGCCTCGGCTGTGTATAAACGTGCTTTATAAATAAAGTGGTATGGTATGGTATGGTAAAAAAGTAAGAAGTTCCACACTCACTCTACCCTTCACCCCAACGCAGCTCAACATTTACTCTCAGAAATAACCTCCAGACTCTCCCAAACAACAAAAACACCTTTCAGCACTCATATGTAAAATAACCGCAGCTTAAAATGCAGTATTGTGCAGAGGTGTTAGTGGTTGATCATGGCACGGAGGGGGTAGCCAAAGTTTGCAGAGGTTCTTATTCTGATTTAGTGAAGGCATGGCCCAGGGAGAGCAACTGTTGGTTACTCTAGCTGTGTGTGCGTTTATTGTACAAAAACGCCTTCCGGATGGAGCAGGTTGAACAGGTGGTGGGCAGAGTCCTTGAGAATGGATCTGGACCTGATGAAGCAGCGGGAGTTGGCGAGCGCTTCCAGGGAGGGCAGAGGGCAGCCTATGGTCTTTTGGGCTATGCCTATGAGCCTCTGCAGAGGCTTTCTGTCTGCCGCTGAGCAACCCATATACCATGCGGTGATGCTGAAGCTGAGTACGCTTTCAATGATGGACCCGTAGAAGGACACCAGCCGCTTCTGTTCAAGATGGGAAAGTCTCAGAAGTGTAGTCGCTGTCTGGCCTTCTTAGTTGTTGCTTTGGTGTTGATGGACCAGGTGAGATTTTCGGTGATTGACACTCATAGGAATTTGAATGTAGTCACCCTTTTCCACGCAATCGCCGTTCAGGTGGAGTGGAGCTAGTTTATTGCGGTTTCGTCTGAAATCTATGATGATCTCCTTGGTTTTGGAAGTGTTGAGAAGAAGCTTATTGGATGAGCACCAAGCTGAGAGTTTCTTGACCTCAGCTCTGTACCACCTGAGATGAGACCAACCACTGTGGCTCTTTGTCATTCTTCTAGTTGACTTTAGCCTACTAGCTATGCTAACTTGTGTATTTTTCAAGCTAATTTTAGAATGCTAACTATGATTTCTTTCAAATGTAAATTTTTCCACTGATTTTAGGTTGCTTACTGTGTTACAGTTGGTATATTTAACCATAACATTAGCAGACTGACATTAGCTGTTAGTGTTTTTACTATATTTGCTTTGTTTTCTTGCTGATTCCGGATTGGTTCTTGGTATATCTTCTTCATTATTGTTCTAGTTAACTTTAGCCTACTAGCTGTGTTAACTTATGTATTTTTCAAGCTAACGTTAGCATACTAGCTTTGATTTCAACATTAGCAGGCTGATGTTAGCTGCTGGCATTTTTTTTCTGTAAAATTCTGTGTATTTGGTGTACTTTCGACTGAAGTGGATACTGTCTGATTAGCTATGTTTGTTTTGGCATGATATGTTGATTTATCAATAAGCTGACCTGATTAAGGTCATTATGGTTGAGTAATGATGTGTAGCGGCTACCCATGTTGCGGTGAAGATCGTGAGAAGTTTTGATCATGTCGATCCTGTTTATTGAGGTGTTTTTTTCTCATTCTGTTAGCGGTTTGTCAGAGTCCTGGGTGGCAGACAGCGGCCATGACATGAGACCCTTCACCATTGCGTGGGGTGTCCATGCTGGCCTCATTCTAATGCTGCATTCAGACCAACCCCATGCGTCAGCGTCAGTTGCGGCAAGATTACATGTAAAGTCTAGGGTGGAGTACGTCAGAGGTCCGTCAAGGGCTCTGCGTTGCGTTGAGTACGTTGGCTCCATCAACGACGCTTGCGTTTCATACGGCAACGTACCAACAGATGCGTCACAGAAGTTCAGCAAGCTGAACTTTTGACGGATCCAACGCCGTTAACGCAGTACGGCAACTAATCAGAGCGTCTCACTGTAGTGATGTCACTATACACGTATCATGAATGAAGTGCGGGCCCAGTGAAAACATTTTCAACAAACGCAGATTTAAAAAATCAGAAATAACACTTACCGAAGACAGATGGACAGGCGCTCCTAAAGAGGAACAGAGAACCTGTAGTTGGTGTCCTGGTAGCAGATTTAGGTTCCGATGCGGCACAGGAGGTCGTAAAATTAGGCGCGGGACGGACGGAAGTAGCACTGAAAGCGAACCTCATCCATAAGCAGGTCCTGGTTAAAAATGGGTTAAACTCCCCAAACTCAGAACGGATATGAAGAATGAGCGCTGATGAACCCACTGTCAACGTTGTCTAGCTTTATCTAGCTAATAAAGCCAAGCCACTCTCTAGTTACAATCCACCATAGTGCAGAACGTACGGCAACAGAGGAAGCCCCGCCCATGCGTGTTTTTTTCCTCAGAAGCAGGCTATGGAAGCCAAAAAGTACATACGTCAATCTTCATCCGTTGGATGCGTTGCTCGACGTAACCAACCAATGCGGTCTGAATGCAGCATTAGCCTATGACCCGTTTTCGCTCTCATTAACCTGATGATTGTTACTGCTCCACACTGCCAGCTGAGATCAGAGTTATTTTAGTGCCACAAGATATACAGTTAAGACCAAATTATTTACATCTTTGTTCGAAAATAAGAGATAAACTAGTACCCAGAAGATTTCTTAGAAGAAATCTCAGAGCACCAGTTTTAGCTCAGTTTTGATTTGATTTAAATATGAATAAAAATGGGGTTTGGCGTTGCTTTTATTCTTTGTGAGGATCACAGCTATAGAACCCTCATTTTTTGGGGGAGATTCAGAGTTTGAACTTGGACTGGGCCACTCCAGAACCTTGGTTTTACTTCCAGTCAGGGGAAACATTTTATCTTAAACCTTAATCTGCAGGAGATGTGATTAATGTTGGTTTTTACTGTACATTCATCATGTAATCCTGCAGAGGTTCTGGTTCAGACCCGTCCCTGCAGCAGCCAGCCGGGTTACTTCAGCCACCGGTCCTGAACAGGGTGGGTTTATAGTAAACATGCAAACAGAGACTCTCAGTGAGAGTTTCTCTGGGCAGCAGCAGTGCATGCTGGGTAACAAAAACCACAGAGTTCTCACTTCTCACAGACGGAGGCCTGAGTCAGCGAGCTGCTGCTGTTTTCATGAGAAAACCCACAGTGGGAGCGGAGCGAGACGCCACAGCCGCTCCCTCACACCCAGCTGGCTCAGGGAGGCTGGTGTGGTCGGGTTCTGGTAGATATTAGGTTCTGGTTCTGGTAGATCTGGGAATACTGGGCCGTATTTCCAGGGTTCTGGTCTGGGAATGTCTCATCCTTTGGTATGGAAATGATCCTTTCACAATAAAAGCCAGTGGGTAACAAAGGGAAGCCGGGGCTCATTAACCTTTCACATTCCGGTGGGAACGCCGGCATTCCTGCTGCCGGACGCATTAATGAGGACAGGCTTTGTTCCGTCAGCCAATCAGCAGTTTGCTTTCACTCCCAGGAGGAGGAGGAGGATGTTTACTCTTCCTCTCTTACCCATCTCATCTCCTCCATCTGGAAACACTGAAGTGGTTCTGATGGGATCTGGGAGGTCCGGTTGGGGAACCCCAGAATGGATCAGAACCATCTGGGATGTTCTCCGCTGCTCCTTCCTCGAAACACGCTGGTTCTGCTTCGCTGCTCTGGTCAGCCTGATCCGTTGACCTCTGACCCCTGAGGTCGCCCCGCCCCCTGCTGACTGACAGCTGATGGACAGAACCACTGATCCGATGGGAAAGGTTCTGTATGCATAAAAGACAATCTTCCGGAAAGTTTTAAGTTTTCTGAAAAACCGATTCAAACTTATCGAACTTGAATATATGGAAAGCAGTTAAACTATTTAATGTGCACCAACATGTCTGTTCTGGTTCATATATATACATACACCCTGCTGATGATTGGATAAAAGTGCAGCAGAAACCCGGCTCTGATCCGGGTCGGTACCATCCGGCTGGGTTCAGTAGAACCCCCCCATCAGCTGGATAGTCTGAGGATCCGGACCGGTTCTGTAACTGCTGACTGCACCTCTGCAACCAGAGTCCAACGGTCCCATCTTGATAAAACGCTGACGTGATGTTGCTGCACCCTGATTGGCCGGGGGGGGGTCGGCTGTATTTACACGTTGCCGCGGCGACGTGCCTGCAGACAAAGCAGCCTCTGTTGTCCCGTCTGTGCGGCAGCAGCCGTTAACCCTTCGGGAGCTCCCCGTGGCGTTCCCTGGTTCTCTCTGGGAATTCTGCCGTGAGCGTAGGTAGAACCGGGAGCAGGTCGGGCCAGAACCAGAACCCCCCCAGGCACCAGTAAACCCAGAGGCAGCAGCTGGGAAGAAGGGGTTTTATTCCCCGAGTTTGTCCTGCAGGCTCACAGCTGCTCTTCCTCAGGATTCCCAGCTCCAGATGGGTTCTGGTTCTGCCTGGTAATGAAACCAGAACCTGATCCCAGTGGGTCCCGCTCCACTTACACGGAAACACAAACAAACAGGTGGACGGCTGACTCCACTCTCACATTCCCTTCAAAGGCTCGGCCCGGGTCCAGTTTCCCTCCTGTTCCTGCAGTGGTTCTGCCTTGCTCATGGGCCTCTGGGTTTTTAACCGGCAGCTGAGGGTTTTATGTTCCAGCTGGGAACTTTGAGGAACATCTCACTGGTTCCGCTCTGTCTGCTTTGTTCTGCAGCCTCTTTGAGGTTCTGATGATCAGACAAGACTCTGGGCAGACGGATCAGAACCAGGGATGACTGGACCTGACCGGTCTGCAGCTGCTCAGGCGTCGCGTCCCGGTTCCCTGTCCACATGTCTCTGCTGCAGGACCGGACCATTTTTGGGCTAATTATCCGGACCTTGAGTCCCAGTAACCAGAACCGGATGGGTTCTGAGTGCGGTTCTGCAGCAGCTGGGACTCCCTGCGTGTCTCCAGGGATTCTGGATGAATTACTGCTCAGCCAGAAATAACCTGAAGGCACGCCGCGCTCTCCCCGTCATTCCGCCTGTGCTATGCCTGCAGCCACCAGGAGCTGCGGCCATGTTTCCTGCTGCTGCTCTAACACGCCGTGACGTGACCTCTGACCTCTGCTGGGGCTGCTCGCCGTGACACGTCGCCTCACATCATCGTCGCCTTCAGGCCTTCGTCCTGCAGGGCGACGGCGCCCTCTGCTGGAGGAACAGCAGCCCTGCAGCTTCCTCCTCTCCTCAGACTCTGGACTAACCAGAACCATCTGATCCAGAACCATCTGGACCAGAACCATCTGTATGACAGTTTTGACCTGCCGAGTCTGTTGGTCCCATAATTCCTGACCTCTGCAGCGGATCGGTCCATCAGACCA
Organism: Apricaphanius iberus; assembly: GCA_028564705.1. NCBI lineage: Eukaryota > Metazoa > Chordata > Actinopteri > Cyprinodontiformes > Aphaniidae > Apricaphanius > Apricaphanius iberus. Next base: position 300,187 of record JAPXFQ010000438.1, on the reverse strand, counting down.
GCTGAGGGTCTGGGTGGAGATAGTCCTGCTCTTCTAGGTAATCTGACCACCTGAAGGCTGGTTCTGGTCCAAATGCTGCTGGTTCTAATCTGCTCTGATCATTTCCTCCCTGAGCTTCTGGGATCATCCCACAGAATTCCTTCTGCTTCCTGTTCCAGCATCATAAACATGGAGCCATGAAGGAACCTCCATGTTCTCCTCATATTTTTCTCACGTTCTTCTCTAATTTTTCTCACGTTCTTCTCATGTTCCACTCATTTTCTTCTGGTTTCTGTTCATGCTATTTGATGATCTCATTTTTATTAAACATACAGAAAACTGGAAGCTTTGTTTCTGTAATTCTGATGGTTCCCGGTCAGATCATAAAGATCAGATCAGGCACCAGGACAGACTGTTGTTCCCAGGTTTAAGACTGCAGAGCGTCTCTCATATTTTAACCATGGAGAAGATCTCAGGTTGGTGTTTTTTGCGGCGTTTTTCCGATGTTCCTCACGTTCCGACTGTAGCTGCAGAACATCTGGGTGTCTATAGGAAAGAATTTCCATTAATGGACCAGTTGTTCTGAGAGAAAGCTCAGATTAGAGCAGCTGGTCGCCCGCAGGAGTCAGCAGAGAAGCTCCGTCTGATCCTGGGAACGTCGCCAGGGAAACCTGGAGGCCGTGCCTGGAAAAGCTCCCGGATCAGGAGCAAACCAGAACCTCTTCAGACGCTGTAGATCCCTTCTGATGGTTGGGATGCTCCTGGAGGAGCTGGAGGGAGGAACGTCTGGGTTGGTTAATGTGATCTCAGGTTGGGATTTCATCAGACCCTCGGTTTATTTCCAGATGTTCTGGATCAGGATGTGCTGTTAATCGTCTGAACTCCAGGAATGTTTCCTGTGTTCCTCCTCCTGATCTCCTCTTGTTCTCTCCTCAGACGTGAAGGGTCCTCCGGCTCACCGCTTCTCCTGCGGTCAGAGTCCGTACGCGGACGGCGCCGCCTGGGAGAGGAAGTTCTGCATCCTGACGGACAGCCAGCTCATCCTGCTCAACCGGGACGAGGAGGTCCGAACCGCTCCGTCATAAACCCCGCCCCCTCACCGCCTCCACCCTCTAACATCCCCCGTCTCCCCCGCAGGCTGCAGCAGAACCCCAGGAGGCCCCGGCCGACTCCTCCAGGGGGCGGAGCCTCCGCCGGACCGTCAGCGTCCCCTCAGAGGGACAGTTCCCGGAGTTCCAGCCAGAGGGCGCCGCCATGCTGGGTAAGCAGCAGGAGCTGGGGGTTACCGTGGTAACGGGGAGTTGTCGCCGCAGCAGCAGGGTGATTGTGTAACCAGATTACTGTGTGTGTGTGTGTGTGTGTGTGTGTGTGTGTGTGTGTGAGGCCAAACCCAGCAGTGATTATCAGGATTAAAGGAACAAAGAGAACGGATGATATTCTGGTTCTGGTTCTCTGACCCGAGGGGACGTCCCTTTGAACGGAAGGTTCCGGTAGAGTTAAAGGTTCTGTGGAACCGGTCAGAACCGAGGAGGGAATCACTGCAGGAAGTTACTTCCTACTTCCTACTTCAGATCCAGGAAGTGTCCATGAACCGAAAGCGTCCAAACTAGTTTATGTCCCGACTTCTGCTGATGGAAAACCAGGTCCACAGTAGCTTCCATAATCATATCAGGGTCATATTTGTTCCATGAAAGCTACAGGAAACACTTCAGTCATTTCCTGTTTATGTAAAGAAAATTTCTAGCTGCTGGGATCATCGTCCTGTCCTCCCTGGACATGTCCACCTCAGGTGGAGAACAAACTTCCGTCCTACCGTCTCTGGTCGCGTCTAATCAGCGCAGCGTTCCTAGCTGCAGATTAATTTTTGCCTGTTGTTCACACTGATGCAGAAACCATGAACGACGCTGAGAAAGGTCAGAGGTCGTCTGTTACACCGACTAAGGACTGGAGTTTACACTTTAAGTGTCTTTGGGATTATTTGTATTATTACTTTCAAAGGAAAGCACTAGTTATGTATTTAAAATATAATTTTTGTTTAATTATCGTCCTATATGAATTAAAATGACCTATTATTGGTATATAAGTATTTTTATTATTACAGAATACTTGTATTTACTAATTAAAGTCATATGTGGAATGGTTGACTGTAAAAGCTGATCTGGAGTTGATTTAATTATTCTTTCTAACCATATATAGCAACCAAAGCTTTAAATATGTTTGAATCTAAATGTTATATATAAATATAAATAGTACAGAAGATACATTTCTGTAAACCTTTAGGGTTAAACAAATAAATGTTTCTATTGTGTTCTAAATATTTACTGTAGTTTGTTGATTTCATACTGCATGGCTGAAACAGCAGCAGCTGCCATGATGGTTCAGCCGGTCCGTCCCCTAAAAATGTCCTGGTAGCTCACTGGAGTTTTATGGTTCTGTCATTTTAATTATACTGAAAAATGATTACTTAGAACTTTTTAATCGTTTGTTTTAAATAACAAAAAATGGATTTAGAAATGAATCGGAACACCTGGACTTTGAGTAAGTCCCCCTCTCCCTGTGGCACGGCGGACCGAGGGGATTCCCACACAGAGCTGCAGGGGTCCTGACCTGGTTTAACTGGGAACACTGGGAGTCTTAAAGAGGTCTGAGTCATTGATGAGGTCATTGATTGACCCTTCTACCCCTGGCTCCGCCCCTTTAATCCCCTCTGTTGAACGTTGGGTATCATGACGTTCCTCTGTTTCTGCTGGAACGTTGGGTATCATGACGTTCCTCTGTTTCTGCTGGAACGTTGGGTATCATGATGTTCTTCTGGTTCCTACTGGAACGTTGGGTATCATGACGTTCCTCCTTTTCTGCTGGAACGTTGGGTATCATGACGTTCCTCTGTTTCTGCTGGAACGTTGGGTATCATGACGTTCCTCTGTTTCTGCTGGAACGTTGGGTATCATGACGTTCCTCTCTGTTGAACGTTGGGTATCATGACGTTCCTCCTTTTCTGCTGGAACGTTGGGTATCATGACGTTCCTCTGTTTCTGCTGGAACGTTGGGTATCATGACGTTCCTCTGTTTCTGCTGGAACGTTGGGTATCATGACGTTCCTCTGTTTCTGCTGGAACGTTGGGTATCATGACGTTCCTCTGTTTCTGCTGGAACGTTGGGTATCATGACGTTCCTCTGTTTCTGCTGGAACGTTGGGTATCATGACGTTCCTCTGTTTCTGCTGGAACGTTGGGTATCATGACGTTCCTCTGTTTCTGCTGGAACGTTGGGTATCATGACATTCCTCTGTTTCTACTGGAACGTTGGGTATCATGACATTCCTCTGGTTCTACTGGAACGTTGGGTATCATGACGTTCCTCTGGTTCCTACTGGAACGTTGGGTATCATGACGTTCCTCTGTTTCTGCTGGAACGTTGGGTATCATGACGTTCCTCTGGTTCCTACTGGAACGTTGGGTATCATGACGTTCCTCTGTTTCTGCTGGAACGTTGGGTATCATGACGTTCCTCTGTTTCTGCAGGAACGTTGGGTATCATGACGTTCCTCAGGTTCCTACTGGAACGTTGGGTATCATGACGTTCCTCTGGTTCTGCTGGAACTTTGGGTATCATGACGTTCCTCTGTTTCTACTGGAACGTTGGGTATCATGACGTTCCTCTGGTTCTACTGGAACGTTGGGTATCATGACGTTCCTCTGGTTCTACTGGAACGTTGGGTATCATGATGTCCCTCTGGTTCCTACTGGAACGTTGGGTATCATGACGTTCCTCTGTTTCTACTGGAACGTTGGGTATCATGATGTCCCTCTGGTTCCTACTGGAACGTTGGGTATCATGACGTTCCTCTGGTTCTACTGGAACGTTGGGTATCATGACGTTCCTCTGGTTCTGCTGGAACGTTGGGTATCATGACGTTCCTCTGGTTCTACTGGAACGTTGGGTATCATGACGTAGCATGTTGATGAATGGACACGATGAGGCGTTCAGGTGCAGTCTAGGATTTAGCAGCTCTCTCTCTGTGTGAACTCTGAGGAATGACAGAGGACAAAGCGTCCCCTGTCCGTCCCCCCCTCCCTGTGGCACGGCGGACCGAGGGGATTCCCACACAGAGCTGCAGGGGTCCTGACCTGGTTTAACTGGGAACACTGGGAGTCTTAAAGAGGTCTGAGTCATTGATGAGGTCATTGATTGACCCTTCTACCCCTGGCTCCGCCCCTTTAATCCCCTCTGTGTGTATGCCAGTTTAAACTGGGTTCTACTGGTTCTGATTGGACTCAGTGAAGTGTTACTGGGATGAACTCCACCAGTATTGCTTAGTTAGGGCCCATACTGGGAGCAAGGCTCTGCTGTTACTGGCACCTGTTGCTACTGGATACTTTGAGGTTTATTCTGGTTAAACTGGTTCCATTACTGGTTTCCTGGTGAGTTCATACTGGGAAACCAGCAATCCGTTGTGGGTGGAATCTGTTATGGCCTCTTTTACTGGTTCTGCTTCATTTAAACTGGGTCTAATGGTTCGGTTAGAAACCAGTGGAGGTTTTACTGGTTAGGATTTTTGATATAAACTGGATTAAAGCGTTCAAACTGGATGGAAACAGGAAGCAAAACCTTCCCCCTTCTCCAGGTGTCATTTTGGTTCCCGGCTCGGTCTAATTACAGTTTCTGACCGTCTGACTGTCCCACCACAGCGACTCTTCCTCCTCCTCCTCTTCATCATCATCCTCTCTCTGCGACCGCAGCTCAGAGGAAATCTGCTCCCATCGGGAATGTTGAAATGTGACGGATCAGCCAGGAGGAACCTTCCGTGAAGTTCCAGGAACTTTATCTTGGTGGATTCGTAGTTAAATCTACAGATACATTTCCTGTTTTCTGTTTTCCAAACATGGAAACCTTCAGGAGGATCCCCGATCGCTCCCAGGAATCTGCAGCTCCAATCACGCCCACCGACTGCTCCAGGATCGCCCTGGAAAAGCGGGGAAAGCTTCCCGTTCTCCCAGTGAGACACTTTGTCTGGTTTCTCTAAACAAAAATCTGCTTCCGGTCACTTCCTGGTTAACGGACAAATAAATCACTTTGAGTTTTTGAGACATGAAGTCTGAAGTTCTGAAAGAATCAGAGATTTGATCTGGAAACTGGAACGTTCTGGTCCCAGTTTGAAATCATCCTAAAAACCCGAACCAGGAAGATCGTTTACTGGGACCGGATGAATTGGTCATCAGGAATTTAAACCTGGAAAAGTCTGGAATAGGGTTTTCACGGTGTGAAAATGTAACCTCATGGTTATTGTGACCAAAATTATCACAGTTTTTGGTATTTTAGTCTTAATATGTTTTAAAAAGCACCGATAGTCTAACACAAACTGAAACAGTTTAGAAAAAGTGTAACAACTTTCTATTATATTTAAAATAAACAAAAGTCTAATCAAAAGTGCATCATTATTCTGCCGTTCATATAAATATACATACCAGTTTGACTATAGCTGTTTTGTTGCTAAATTCAAGGAAAATGATTGGCTGAAAAATTAATTATCTAACAAGGGATGTTATAACAAATTAAAGCTATATTTGCTGTTGATGCCAGTATTTCATGATAACTATGTGTTGTTGATCGTTTGGAGGATATTATATGTGCTAATTAAAGCGCCAGAAGCGTGCTAGAATATATTCAGACCATTAAATAAACTTTCTATATCAGGAACATATCATCCTCAGTTTGTTTCTTTCCCGTGAAATTAGCAGATTTGGGAAAATGTCAGTCAGTAATCCTTAATAAATTCATAATAATGCGGCGAGAGTCGATCTAGTACTTGGTGACCAACTCTTATCTGCCCCCTGGAAGCCCCATAATGCATAGCGTCATTTCAATATGGCAGGGGGCGCTGTGGCTGCACTAAAGGGCGACTCGCTGCATTCTTGCTCAACCCAAAAAGTGTTCCCATCATGCTATAACGCTAACGTTAGCGTAGCTTGCATTGACTGTAGAGTTGTGGCTGATATTCACAAAGATGTGTGATGAGGTTAGAAGTGTTGCTGCCTTTCCCAGAAACTTTTTTTCCGCTGTCCCATGCCTACACCGCGCTAATCCACCCAGATAATGCGTTGGTTTTTTTTTTAAAAACAAGACAGTAATAATTATCGTCAACATTTTTACCGGGGTTTACCACCGGTTACCGTCACATCCCTAGTCTGCAACTTTGACATGGAAACAAACCCTGGAGATTTGGACCTGGGAACTTACTGAGGAACTCTGAGGTTCTGTTCCAGGAACTCATGGAACCACCCGCTCTGTTTGCAGGGACGTCTGGGAACGTTTCTGTATCAGTTTTAGGAACTTTTGTCAGATTGCAGTTTTCTGTTGTTAATAAAGTTGTTAGGTTGATGCTTACTGCCCCCTGTAGGTGGGAGGAGCTTCTGCCAGCTTCACTTTGCATGTATTTACGGTTAGACGTCCAGAACCGGATGGCTCCACAGGTTTGACCTTTAAATGCTCCTCTGCAGCCCTGCTCCTGACCCCCCCCGCACACGCACACATCCTCCTGCAGCCTTTACTTTCTAAATAAAATCACCACTCAGTCTTAAACTTCAGAATAAAGGTCGGCTCTACGATCTGATCTCTCAGCAACGCAAAGATGAACTTTGAGTGAGATTTTCTTTTCATTTCAATCTGATTTTAGTCTTCAGAACCGTCAATGTTCACTACAAAGTCCATAAGTAATCACACCCCTGCTGTTATTAGAACTTTTTTTTCCACTCCTTATGAAAAAAAAAGCCTGCTGCTGTTTTTTATCCAATCAAAAATCCTTTATTTGTCCCTAATCATCACCGAAGTTGCTGTGTATAGTGATGCTGTGGGCTGGAAGGATCTCCAGTAGCAGTCAGTATTGAAGAGGCCTCTGCCTGAAGACTGTAGCTAGCAGCTCACCATCCAGGCAGCAGAGATTATGTTCCACAGTAGCATGTCTTGGACGACATCATCAGTTGTTGCTAGCTCTGCTAATCCACCTCATTTGCTTTTGCTGTGTGGTCGCACCTTGATCAACTTCCTCCTTCTCTCTCTGCATCCGTGAAGCCTCCTTTTCACCTCCTCTGGGATCTGGGAATCAAAGTTCGGGTGCTATTTGAGTTTTTGAGATGCTAATCGGCTACTTCCTGGTTGCCAAAACAATACACTATTGCCATGGTTACAGGGCATAATAACTGTCCAGAAGTAGAAGGAGAAAAAAGAGTTACAGCCATTTAGTCCGTTAATATGCTGTAACTTGTTTTTACAAGCTGTGTTTAAACACACCTTCAGCGTAGACCTGCTAACACTGGCAGCAAAATGCAAAAACGAGCTGTAACTTGAGTTATGCTGGTTTATTCTCATAATGTAGCTTAATGATGACTAGTTAATACATGTCGGTATATCATGCTTACATACTCTACTAATCAGTTCATGCTGGGGTTAAACCCAATCCTCTTTCAGTTCTGTACAGAACTTGTGATCACAGTTTCTCTCCACGTATTTAAAATAAATCGTTTATGCTAGAATAGAAAGAACCGAATCAGAGAGGATAGATGAGAGCAGAGCCTAGCAGCAGGGAAGATGACTCTGGGTCTTCACAGGTTATCTCATTTAAATTTTTTGTTTTGTTGTTATTTTTATTCATATTTGATTTTTTTATCTTTGGTATTCTGTATTCTTAATCGATATCCCTCTTAGGGATGCAGCTATACCACTTATTTTCAAACCGATATAATTGTTTGGATCCGAGTACTTGCCGATACCAAGTGCCAACGGAAATACTTCTTCCAAACACGAAAAAATACAATGAATTGAAAGAATTGAATTGAATTGAAAATTTTATTTTGTTTTCTGCTTGTTACAACAGATGATGGCGAATGACATAAAATGAATAAAAATGACCACAAAACTAAAATTTCACAGAAATTTTAGTTTAGTTTTTCACAGAAATTTTAGTGGAACTCTGCGATAATTTCTGTGAAATTATCGCAGAGTTCCACATTTTTATCGTGGTTCATGATATCAGAGTACATTAGATTAGTATTGCCCCTGATACCAGTATCGTTGCATCCCTAACCATTAATATTGATAGTTATTAGCTGTTTTTAATTCATTTATAGTGCAACAGTGGATAAATGGTCCTTTATGCACTGATGAAAGGAGCAACTGAAAGGAAGAGGATAAATCCCTGATTAGACCTCTGAAACATTTGTATATGTTTGACGTGGTTACGGCCCCCGTCTTCCTCCGTTCTATTCTATCATGAAAGTTCACTCTGCATCCGAATCCTTACTGCGTACTACATGCTACAGAGTAGGTACTACTCGCCCGCTGATGTAGTGAATACTGCGTAGCAAACGAGCGAGTAGTGGGCATGAAATCGGACATACTGCGTCACCATTTTGCTGGATGGTTACGTTACGTAAGGTCGCCTGTGGTCCCGTTAAACAATAAATCAACAACTTAAATGTTTAATCAGTTGTCAAAAAACAATTAAAGTAATCAGTAACATCTCTGCACTTTTACATTTATACACTGAAATTGTTGCGGTGTCAACGGCTGATAGTTCCTCTGTAGCCGAGGTCACTCTTCTTCTATGATTTCGGGGCTTCCGCTGCATTGTGGGATAGCGTCCACTGGCTGCTTACTGTGTCAGTAGTACACATCCAGGAACTTTATGCCCACTACTCTGATCCATACTGGAGATTCTACTACATCGCTCGCTTACTGGTTTTCATCTGCTACGTAGCACGATTTTTACAGTCTATGATTGTATATCCACAGCATAAAATGGAAATTGAAAAAAGGCTGTTAATGAAAAATCTAACTGTAACTGAATTGAAAAACATGGAATTTTTTTTTCACTTTCAACAGAAATTTTCATTACATTTATTTCAAATTTAAAAATTATTTTCAGTTACAATTATATTTTCTAATGCCAATTTTTACTCCAGTGCCAATCATTTTTCCAGTTTCGTTTTAAGTTGGCATCGTTCTGATTCCATAGATCTGTGGGAGCTTTTATATTGTAGACGGTTTGTTGGGCTCTTATTGTGAAAGCCCGAGCGGAAGTGAGAGCGCTGAATCGGCGGAGCCTCTACTACTACGACTTGAATGAACATGTCACCGGCTCGGGACACGTCCGGACCTCGGTTCTGATGGATCTCGTAGGTGAGTCCCGTTCCGTCCGCCGCTCCGTGCCCGGTGTCCGGTCAGCGGTGCGCGGCCAGCCTCTCCGGCCGCCTCCGGGCTCTCTCCCTCCGGCTGCTCGGCTCTCTGAAACCCCGCTGAAGTAGTTTGTGTCCCGGTCCGGCTGCAGGAACCTGCTGCTTCCAGCCGCAGGAACCGAGCCGGTACCGGTCAGGAACGAGATGGAAACGACACTAACTAGCAGTTATCGAGCCGTTTGATCAGAACCGAACTTCGGGTTAAATCTGAGCTCCAGAACCGGGACCGATTAGTGAATGTTTGGTCCGTTAGGGAATTCTGTTGGGTTTTGATACGATGTGGAGTTTTCCAGTTTAGGCAGCAGTTGGACCAGTAATCTGACAGTAACCGGTCCCGGTTCGGCTGGATTGATCCAAACTGATCGGATCCGTTCAGTTGGTTTCATTAATCAGTAAAATATCAGCAGGATTAAAATAAATGTTTGTTTCCTGGGATCACATTCCCATCCTGATCAGTCCTGGGAAACTTCCTGGGAAACTTCCTGGGAAACTTCCTGGAAAAGAACCGTGATAATTCTGCGATAATGTCTCATCCAGATTTTATCTTGAATTTTTTCCACTTAGAGGTTTTATTTCTGTTCCGTCTCTGATTTATCTCATTTTTTATCCCTGATTTATTTGGGTTTTTATCCTATTTTCTTTATTTAGGTTCATTCCCTATTTTATCCCAGTTTAAATCTGGTTTCATTATATTTCATGCTGTTTTATAACCGTTATATTTATTTATTTTTCTCCTGAAGATGAATTTTAATCCCAGTTTGTCCTGATTTATGTGATTTTTTTATTTTTCTACTAGGGTTCTATTTTTATCCAGCCCTATTCCTGGTTTTATTGCCTAATGTTCGTGTTTATAGATTTTGATTCTGATTTATTTCTGATTCTATCCTGGTTTTGTTCTGGTTTTTCCCCAGTTCCATGCTGGTTTTATCCCTTCTGTGTCCAGGAGCTTCCCAGTAATGGGTTTGTTTTATAAACTAAATATTAATATTAATGCTGTTAATCCAGATTTTCAGCTCGGTTAAAATCTGTTTCAATATTAATTTCTAGTTTCTGTGAGTCTGAGTAACAGAAAGGAAATGCTTTGACCATCTCCAGAACAGAACCAGAACCTTTTAGTACCCAGAAGCTTCCAGTTGCAGCTGATTTCTGCCCAGTCGGGTTTCATTGTGAGAAAAAAAAAACAAACCCTGAATCATTGTTTTTCTCCGTCGGCGTGACGCTGCGCTCACCTGTCAGCCAATCACAGCAGGGCTTTCATGATGTCAGCTGCAGCAAGGTGTGTCTTATCTGATCTCAGGTCAGTTGGGGGTAAAACTCTGCGTGTTTCGTCTGGTAGAACTGATCCCAGACCAGCTCTGTGTGGCTGCAGATCATCTCTTCCAGCTCCCTGCACTAAGATGCTCTTCCTGTTAATGGACGCGGCTCACAGTTGCTTCTGACAGTCCAGCTTTCTCTCGGATCGCTCTGGTTCTGTTAGGGAACACCTTTGGGGGACCTGGTGGAACAGAGATACAGCAAGCTAGTGATGCTGCGGGTCGGCTCTGATCCCAGATCAGTCCGACTCCAGCGACTGTTAATAAATTCAGAGGAGTGTCTGCAGAGGCAGCAGCAGAGCCGGTTTCTTTCAGTGAAAAGACATTCTTTGAATGTTTGTCGTGAAAGCTGAGCTCTGTGAGGCTGATGATGATGAACGTTGAAGAAGGCGTTCAGAGCTGCCGTTTGTCTCTTCCACTGTGAGAAACGTCGGCCTCTGGAGGATCCGAGAAGAAGGAGAAAGTTCACTAAAGTTCACGACAAAGAAACAAACAGTCATTTTAGCTTGTGGCCCCTGAGGAGCTGTTGACCGTAGAATGAAAATGTTATGCAGCCTTTTATATCACAGACAGAAACACCACAGATGTCACGTTTAGCCAAACACGTTCAGCCTATGAACGGCATCAACGCTGACAGATGTAGCGTGCTGCTTTAAAATGCCAAAGTTAGCATCAAACAAATCAAAGATGACACAGTTAGCTTGTTATAGTGGCAATAAAAATACCGTAACTCATTTGTTTTTCTCAAATTAGTGTAAAAATGCCAAAAACAACCTGGTTTTCTAAAGTTATCTTTAAAATATTAAATATAAAATAGCACAATGAGTATAGCAATTACCAAAGTTAATTAAGTGCGATAAAAGTATTAAAAATGGATACATTTGGTTTAATATGTTAGCATACCACAATTAGGATTAAACATATCCAAGATAAAACAATTCGCTTTCTGCATTTGCAATAAATATACCGAACATTTTGTATAAAAATACCAAAAATAGCTAATTTAACAATGATGTTTCAAAGTCTGCTTTAAAAATACTAAATATTGGTGCATTGCATTTGTAAGTGGAACTTGGACATTCAGACCTCCGAGTGAAAAAAAATGAATAGTGAGTAACTTAAAGTAGAAACTGTGAAGTAGAGCTTATATTGATGTCTATAAGCTGTACTACCAACAATGGCTACCCGGGCCTCGCCATATTGGAACCCCGTTTTTTTCCGGCTTTGTTAGTGGAACGCTGTTTACCTGGGTGTGACATTAAACCCAACTCCGACATGCTAACATTAGCTTGGAAATTACCGAAATTGGTCCAGCGTGATAACAATGAAAAAATAGTTAGCTTACAACATTTAGGTTTATACATTAGCATGCCCAAATTAGCATTAATGCTATGTAAGATAGCACAGTTAGCATGGCCTAGCATAAAAATTTGCCGTGTTAGCATAAACCCAGTGCTGTTCAGCGTAAAATGGGTAAATTAAACACAGCTTTTCGTCATTAGCTTTTTACTATCACTAACAGTTTTACATTAGTATGTTATAAAAGATATAGTGTTGATTACAGCTTGTTAGAATTAGCATCAAACATGCCAAAGATGAAAACAAAGTGCATATATTAGCAGATAAAATAACAAATTTTGTCATAGCACCATAATGTTTTTAAATACCAAGAATAATCCATTTATTTTATTTTCATGAACCAAAATCAGCAGGGGAAAAAATTTATTGCCAAATGCTACCTAAATCTAGCATGAAAAAAATACCAAAGCTGAAGCAGTTAGCCCTTTAACGTTAGCATTAGAATGTAGATATGACAGCGTGGGCTAATGTTAGCATGAATTATACCAAATATGGCTGTGTTATTACTTCTTAGCTTATTCAGATTAATATGTAACATATCAAATATTTACTTTTCTCATGACAACATTAGCACTTTGTTTGCATGCTAAGGCTAACATCTTTTGTTCCTCAGTAAGAAATACAGAGCTACAATAATCTCCTGGAGGTTTTAAATATTTAATGTATTAAATGATAATTTATCAGAACTAAACTTTGAAGGGTCTAACTAATAAACGTTTCTAATAATAATATACATGTTTTTAGCTAAGTGTTTCTAGCTTGTTGACCTGTAAATTTTTGTTTTATTTTTTATTTTTATGAAACGGATTATTTTTCCCCTTTAGTTTGTCCTTAAATGATCCAGACGACTTTACCAGGTCACAGAACCGTCTGGATCAGGAGTTTTTAATCCTGCCCTACAAAAGGAGGGAACAATGGGAGCTTTTCAGGTGTTCAGGTGCAGACTAAGGTGCAGCGCTGTTGTTTTAACTCCACCCAACAACAAAAAGGTTTCAGTCGGCCGCTGCTTCCTGTCTGGGATTCTGAATGAACGAACAGGAGCGTCTCTGACATTCCCAGCGTTCCTGTCGTCGCTGCCGGCTAACATCACTCCCTATTTTTATCCTCTCTGCAGCGTCAGACGAGCCGGGCTGAGTCACAGCTCCGCCCACCTCCAAGGTCAAAGGGTAAACAGGTGAAAGATCAGTTTCTCATCGTGGGAAAGCTTCAAGTGAAACAGAGAAGGAGAAAGATGAGAGAGACGTTCTACGGTACGGACGGGTGAATTCTATCAGCAGGTGCTTTTCCTGGGAATTTGCTGATGAATCCAGAATTTAAACTGTTGCCTTCAGGAGCAGAAAAATGTCTCGTTTTTTTAGTATCCTATCAAAGTTTTGTTTGAAGGTGTCTGACAGGAATGGTGCGGCGTGTTAACGGCTCAGAGGAATATGAACAGAACCTCTAAAGCTTGGTTTGTTTTAGTCTGAGAGACGCTGAATTATCCCAGCCTGTTCGGTGGGACCTGAAGGCAGCAGCTCAGGCCCGGTGGACCTGAAACCGATTGTTTCGGACCCACATTCCTGAGCGTTCCCCGAGCCAAAACCACCTGGTGGCGTTGGGAGTTATTTCCGAATGTTTGTCTCCACAGCAAACAGGAATGTAATGACGGGTTCTCTGGATAACTCGTGTGTCCCGGTCAGATCTCTGACTGGTTCTGGTTCTGGATCGGCTCCCATTCCCATCCATCAGAGTCTTTTAGGGATAATCACTGAGATGTTGGGTCTCCAGGGATGTGAAACATGAAGACAGAGCAGCAGCAGCAGCAGCGTTTCTCCGGCGCCGGCTCTCTCTGGTTTATTTTTAGCAGCTCTTTTCCCACGGATCCGACAACAATCGGTACCAGCAGTCAGAGAGACGTTCATCCCTAAAACCTGTTCTGTCCCGTCGGACTCTGCCGGGTCTGAAAGCCGGAGCACGTTACACAGAAACCGGAGCTGCTGCCGGGCTCAAATCTGTCCCAGCTCCTGTCTGCGGCTCTGACCCGGTCTGTGAAGGTCAGGCGGTCTCTGGGTCGGATCGATGCCTCGTTAACAGCTGCAGGAGGAGGAAGATCATTCAGAGAGGATCAGAAACAATAAACTCATCTAATAACATGATAAAACAGTTCTGTCCCAATTCTGAGAGACGTTCTGGTTGACCCATTTACAGTCCAGCTGGCCTCATCCTCAGGTTTTAGTTTAGTTTAGTACTGATAACGCAGAGAGGAAGGAGTTTATTAGTTCATTCCCCCCAGCAGACGGCGAAGGGTCAGTGGAGAACAGAAGGATTTCCTAAAACTCGTCATCTAGCCACAAAGACGAAGAGTGGCGACCGTCAGGGCGCGGCTACCAGAAGAGCGCCACCTATCGCTCTTTTCTGCTCATAGACTAGAGGAAGGAAGGTTCTGTGGAGGAGGCATATCGTCTTGGGTTTCTTGTTCGTAAGTTACCAGCTCCACACAGAGCTGCTTTTATACTTCACAGCGACAGAAATCCAGGCTGAGCTGGTAGCAAACGCTGATTCAAATTCAAGTGCCGTGCAGTGTAAAGTTTTTACCAGAAGAGGGCACTCCACCAATGGTTTTGGTTAAAAGAAAATGAATATTTTTACTAAAATAACTAAAATACATTTAGAGTTTATCAGCTAAAACATCGAGTTTTTTGTTGTGCTAAACCTTAAAATAATAATTAACTTTATCAGGACCAGAGGCGACATCGCAATCTTTGGGATAGGGCTGGGTATCAATTCAAATTTCAACAATCAATTCGATTTGGATTCTCAAGAGTTAGAATCGATTATCACAGTCCGATCCGATTCAATCTGATCCAGTTCCATATAGATACGGGTCAGTGCTATTAGAAACATTTTTTTTGAGCTGTTATCTTCATTACATGCCTGTTATTCAGTGACTCAACACTGGGAAACAGTTTACCAGGAAAAAAAAAACTGCATTACAAACTATGTTAAACAATTAACTGATTTTTAAATTTGTGAATCAATTAGATTCTTAGAATTTTTATAACAATCGATTCAGAATAAAAATAAAATAAAAAAAGTTTTCTTTCAACACGGTCCTAGTCTGGGAGCTGCTTAAAAGGATTCACTCATATTTTTCAATCATTTTAAAACCATCTTTAGTTCTTAATCTTAGCAGTTAGGGATGTGTATTGGTAATAATCGGTGGAACAATATGTATCACAATATGGTTACGGTATAATATATTTTGATATATCGCGATACTATGGTTCAGACTATTTAGTGATTTTTAAAACAGAATTTATCTTTAATAAAACGGTCACGCCAGTTTTAAACACATTAACCTATTTTATACATAACACATCCTATTTCACATATTTTTAATGTTACTACAAAATTACAATCATCAATTGTTCCACTCAAAAAAAAATAATAAAATAAAATATCAATGCATTGCATTTGAATATCGATATAGTATCACAACGGAAAATATTGCGATCTATAGGCTAATCGATGTTTTCATAAACCCCTGCTAGCAGTTACAGCAGCTAGCGTTAGTAAGAGTCTCCATGTTTGTTCCTTAGAGAGTGTAGATCCGTTCTTCCCAAAGGCTGCGCTATTCCCAATCCAGGCAGAAGTTCTGTACTCTGTCCAGCCTTTCCGTTATCTGCTTGAAGGCCTGCTCTCTCTCGCTCCGCTGCAGCCTCAGTCGTATTTTGGACTCTGAAGAGTCGTCAGCCTGTAGCTGCGTGAAACGAACCAGACTTTTTTTTTTATTTGCTCTCTGTGTTAAGAGACCGTGAGAAAGTATTTTTTCTGACTTCTGGTCAGAGCGCAGCATTGAGTCCTTTGATTTTGTTGCTGTAACTTTGGTTTCTGCTGGTAAACAAAAGCACCACCAGATGGATCCTTGGAAGCGAGACTTGAGTTCGGTCAAAGCAGTTTTTAACCCTAAATAACTCGGCAGATCTAAAAAAAAAATAATTGAAACTACAGCTTCTCTCAGTCACATAAAGACTTTTCCTGAAAACTCGATGCTCGCTGTGTCTGCGTGTCACAGATTATTTTCTCCTCTGACATGAATCATGTAGGTGACCTATTTTGGAATCAAGAGGGCAAATTTCACCAACAGGTGATGGATTTCCGTGACTGGAATGAGGAAATTGTTCCGTGTAGCTCCTTCCGTGGTAAAATGCAAATGTAACATGTTTTATTCTCAGGGAGTGTACATAATATGCGACGCTGTCGGATGTAAAATAATGAAAGGCAGAGCCACAGTTGGTAAAAGTTGCGTCGGTTAGATAAAATTACAAGCCGTTCAGTATTTGCGTTAACAGTTGAGATCCCAACATTGCGAGATCCTGGATGGACTGTTTTTGAGTTTTTATCCAGGGAAACGGGAAGTTTAGGATGGGTGAGTAAAACCTGATCTCTGCAGCATCGCTCTGCTTCCTCCTCCTCTTCCTCAGTGAATCTGAGCCACTGGGTTGATGTGTGCAGCCTCCAGAGCTGCGTCCCACATCAGGGTAACTTATTTAGTGATTATCCAGCGAGAGGAGGAGGAGGAGGAGGAGACTGCAGGGAGGGAGAGAGGAGGAGGAGGAGGGTGAATCTTCAGGATTGATCGGATAAATGCGGTAAAAGCTGGAGGGTTAGAGTTACTGCTGACTGAGAGGAGGAAGAGGAGGGAGAGGCTGGATGTTGACGGGACGAAGAACGATGTTTGCAGCCTGAGCTGATTGGCTGAGAGGCGGCGGCCGCTCCGGCCAATCCCGTCTGACCGTGTGTGTGTGTGTGTGTGTGTGTGTGTGTCCTCTCCTCAGATGATGGGGAACAGCTGTGATCGAGGTATGTCTCTGTCATGTGACCGCGCCGCCTCACTTCCTGCAGCATGCTGCCTGAACTTGGTCTGCGGGATGAAGAGCAGCGCCGTGGCGTCTCTTCCTCCTCCTCCTCGTCCTCCTCCCTCAGCTGCCTTTGTGTGTGTGTGTGTGTGTGTGCATGAAAGTTGGCTGCGCTGCGAGCGTCCTGCTGCATGCTGCGTTCGCTGCAGCTCCGACGCTCCTGTTGCAGGACGTCTCCATCGCATGTTAAACACCACGCTGACTCTGCTCGCTGCTGATTGGACGTTTCAGAACCAGATCTGGGCGAACGTGTTAGTGGCTGATGGGGATCCGTTTAGTTTCCAGCCGTTTTCCTTCAGCAGTGGAGCGTTTCAGGGATAAAAACCTGGTTCTGATAGAGGTTCTGACCAGGTGGTTTTACCCTGAGCTGAAGCAGATAAACAAGAACTCTCTACTTGGACTTGATTTGGTTACGACCGGGTCGCCTCCAGAACTTTTCTGTGGAACTGGAACTGAAATGGATCTGAATCTCCAAGGTTTCCTCATCAGGAACCAGACTGCTTCAGTTCAGGAGAAACATCTGCAGCATCGGCTCGTCCAGATGTTGGAGGTTCTGGATGTGAACCTCTGTGGCTCCGCCATAAGTTTTGAGTCCTGGTCCTCAGGAAGACGTCAGAAGGTCCAGAACCTCTGAGGTCTTCCACCTAACAGTCCATCTGTCCCGTGTCCTAATTGTCCTCCATCATCACTGAAGGACATGGGTCCGTCCTCCATCGTCCAGAGATGATGATGATTTTAATAGAGGTTGAAGTTGGGGATAAAACAGTCTGCTTTAGTTAATCTGAACTCTCCGTCTCTTCGTCTCCATCTGTCTCTCCAGAAGTGTCTTCGGAGCGTTCTCCGAGGAGGAGGAGCATTTCCGGGCTCGGAAGCTCGGAGAAGAACCTGGCGGTCGACAATCCCAGCTCGTCTCCCTTCAAAGTCCCGGTGAGTTGAACACCATCGTCCCCGTCCTCCAGGTCCTCCGGTACCGGGCGGTGCCAGGTGGTACCGGTCTTCCAAAGCCAATATCATCCGTCCAGCAGCTAAAAGGAGCGTATTGGTTTGCAAATACCACCTCCTTCTTATTCGCTCCTGAATTGTAACTTCGCATCCGGTCTCAATCGATATTTTCATAATTACTATTAATTAAGATTTATCAAAAATAAGGGCAACATTAAAAAATCACGGCAATATAGTCTGTGATTTTTATTTTAGGTTTAGGCCTCAAAATCAATGTTCACCTGTGACCTTTAAGGTGCGTTCAGACCGCAGGCTTTGTCAGCGTCAGGCAACGCTCATAAAGCGACGAGTTCGACGCATAAACACAGGAGATCCATTTTTAAGCTGAAGCTAGCAAAACTCGTAGGCGGGACTTTCTCTGCTGGATGTTTTAAACACTCCCGGATCGTGGTCGGCTAGGCAACGCCACTACAGTGATCCGCTCTGATTGGTTGCCGTGCTGCGTCGACAGCGTTAGCACCGTCAAAAGATGAGACGCTCCTCCAACCGTAGACTTATCATTTAATCTAGACGCTGCTGACGCCGACAAAGCCTGCGGTCTGAACGCGTGGTTTAGTTTAGGCTTGTAGGAAATTAATTTCAGATTGGTTCAGGCACAGTTGAAGAATAGATTTTTAGGTTTAGTCATTCAAAGAACTGTTTTTAGGTTTAGAACAGAACTTTATTTAGACGGATGTCCAGCAGCGGAAATGACATATTTTGGTGCCCCTTCTGAAATGCTGCTGTAACCCCGCTAAGGCGTGCTTGTAACGCCCCCCCACAGCTGGCCCGACCCTGCTATCTAGATCGGGTCGTGTTCTAGAACCTACAGGACCAGACCGGGTCGGTTAGAATCTCTGGAGTCTGGACTCGGCCCGGTTCTAGTCAGGAGTCATTGGACCACAGGTCCAGCTCGGTTCTGCTGACCCATCAGGCTGTTACCTGCCGGTCCGGACGGCGCTGGTTCTGAAGCGGTACCAGACCCGGTAGCAGCCTGCCGGGACGGGGCTGATGTGTTTGAGGATAATAATATGTCAGGAAACGAGGACGCCGCCTTCCTCCGCTCAGCAGCAGCCTCTGTAGTGACAGACGGTTTGATCCGCTCATCAGCAGAACCACGCGACCCGGTTCTGGTCCTGCTGCTGGCTGTGATGGAGCTCAGAGAGATGAACTGATGAAGCTGGTGTTGGCTGCTGCTCCAGAACCACAGAGACCACAGACGGGGGTTAGTGCAGTCTTGACTGGATAGAAAGGTTCTGATCTGGACCCAGAACCGAAGCGGTTCTACAGTCTCCCTTGTTTTGGTCCACTGTAGATGAGTAGATCTAGACCTGGAGGTCGTCCTGGACCCGGTTCTGGTCGTCCTCCTGGTCTCACCTCTGATTTGGTGTAACAGAGCCAGGCCTGAGCTGGGGGTCAGAGGTCACCAGCCTGCAGGTTCCTACAGGGTCTGAAACTTTGGAAGTAATTCTGTAAAAAGTCTTAAAATTTGTTCTGTTTTTAACTTCCTCGTATTGCATTTTTTCCCAAGAGTTTAATTTGTCAGCCACGATTACTTTGATTAAATAATGCAGCATAAATTGTGACGGAACCAGTAATCTAGAAGCCCAGAGTCAGAAGTACCCATAAAGCGTGATTTCAGCAGTAAATGAAGGTAACACAAAAAAACCACTTCATGTTTTCAGGGAAACGTTCTCGTAGTCTGCTGAAATGTCTTTTACACATTCCATATTTCTCTGAGGAGTCATTTTGCTGGTCGCACTGTGATATCGGTATTCATTATTTTTGTACAATAACTTGAAGAAAGCCGTAGGAACCGTGTGGTTCTGCTTCTGTTTCAGGGCTTCCTCAGCAAACGCCTCAAAGGCTCCATCAAGAGGACCAGGAGTCAGACCAAACTGGACCGGAACCCCAGCTTCAGACTGCCGTCGCTGCGCCCCGCTGATCCAGACAGGTACCCGGCCCGGTTCTGACCGCTTCATTAGCGTCCCAAGGTCCCTCATACCGGAACCTCCATGGTTCTGTATGAAGGTTCTGAGTTATACTCAGCCATGATGTTTCTAGAAGGATCTGGTTCTGGTCCGATCAGGCGATCACAACCCAGACCTGCAGCAGAAAGTGCTGACTGCTACAGAGTTCCTTCAGTCTGTGGTTCTGATCCATGTTTCTGATGTTTGGACCGGACTAGAACCAACAACTGAAACCAGAACAGAATCAGAATCCTGGTTCTGGAGCAAATCCAGTGCTCCCAGTGTACCGGACCGGCCCCTCCCTGCAGGGATAACATCCCTTACCCGGACTGGTACCGCCTCAGACTGGACTAGTTCTGGCCATGAACCAGGTCCAACAGAACCAGTTTATGGGATTTTACCTGAGGTTCTGCTGATCCGAGGATCGGACCTCTGAGTTAGTAAAAAGAAGAGAGTGGAGGAGTAGGATACTCACTCTGGATCGGATGGTTCTGGTTTGGATGGTGCTGGGTCGGATCTCGGCTGCACAGCTCAGGTTCTACTGGTAACTGTGGGGAAGGATGGCAGTGTTCCAGCGGTCCATTTGGCTCTAAAGGCCGTCAGTCTGGACCGGAACCGGAGCTTCAGGCTGTTCAGATAAAATGTTCTGATCCAGACGGGACGAAAGGATGTGAGGGTTCTGGTTTAACTTGGTTGGTTCCGTTTGTTCTCTGTTCAGAACCAGCAACCCATTTTCCTCTATGGACAGAACGAAAATGATCCAACCCATCCTCTGGTTCTAACGACCGACCCGGTTTCCTTCACATTGGATCCAGACAATAGTAAAGATTTCTGGATTAGACGGAACCGGCTCCAAGCTCAGTTTTGGATCACTTCTGGTTCTGGTTCTCTGGGGTGTTTCTTGTTTATGTTGATCTCAGGAGGTTCGACCCGATTCTATAGGTGCAGCTAAAGAAAAGGGGCGGAGTCGGGGGCTAGATGCTGTGTCAGGGGCGGGGCTAAGAGGCGGAGTCAGTGGTTGATAAAGAGTTCGAGTCAGTAACATAATTAGGGCCGAGGCTAAATGTAGCGCTAGGGGCGGGGCTAAATGTAGCGCTAGAGGCTAGGGGCGGAGTCAGTAACATAATTAGGGCCGAGGCTAAATGTAGCGCTAGGGGCTAGGGGCGGAGTCAGTAACATAATTAGGGGCGGGGCTAAATGTAGCGCTAGAGGCTAGGGGCGGAGTCAGTAACATAATTAGGGCCGAGGCTAAATGTAGCGCTAGGGGCTAGGGGCGGAGTCAGTAACATAATTAGGGGCGGGGCTAAATGTAGCGCTAGAGGCTAGGGGCGGAGTCAGTAACATAATTAGGGCCGAGGCTAAATGTAGCGCTAGGGGCTAGGGGCGGAGTCAGTAACATAATTAGGGGCGGGGCTAAATGTAGCGCTAGAGGCTAGGGGCGGAGTCAGTAACATAATTAGGGCCGAGGCTAAATGTAGCGCTAGGGGCTAGGGGCGGAGTCAGTAACATAATTAGGGGCGGGGCTAAATGTAGCGCTAGAGGCTAGGGGCGGAGTCAGTAACATAATTAGGGCCGAGGCTAAATGTAGCGCTAGGGGCTAGGGGCGGAGTCAGTAACATAATTAGGGGCGGGGCTAAATGTAGCGCTAGAGGCTAGGGGCGGAGTCAGTAACATAATTAGGGCCGAGGCTAAATGTAGCGCTAGGGGCTAGGGGCGGAGTCAGTAACATAATTAGGGGCGGGGCTAAATGTAGCGCTAGAGGCGGGTAATGTGCGCTAGAGGCGGAGTCAGTAACATAACTAGGGGCGGGGCTAAATGTAGCGCTAGGGGCGGAGTCAGTAACATAACTAGGGGCGGGGCTAAATGTAGCGCTAGAGGCGGAGTCAGTGGTTGATAAAGAGTTCGAGTCAGTAATATAATTAGGGGCGGGGTTAAATGTAGCGCTAGAGGCGGGGCTAAATGTAGCGCTAGAGGCGGAGTCAGTAACATAACTAGGGGCGGGGTTAAATGTAGCGCTAGAGGCGGAGTCAGTAACATAACTAGGGGCGGGGCTAAATGTAGCGCTAGAGGCGGAGTCAGTAACATAACTAGGGGCGGGGCTAAATGTAGCGCTAGGGGCGGAGTCAGTAACATAATTAGGGGCGGGGTTAAATGTAGCGCTAGAGGCGGAGTCAGTAACATAATTAGGGGCGGGGTTAAATGTAGCGCTAGAGGCGGGGCTAAATGTAGCGCTAGAGGCGGAGTCAGTAACATAACTAGGGGCGGGGCTAAATGTAGCGCTAGAGGCGGAGTCAGTGGTTGATAAAGAGTTCGAGTCAGTAACATAATTAGGGGCGAGGCTAAATGTAGCGCTAGAGGCTAGGGGCGGAGTCAGTAACATAATTAGGGGCGGGGTTAAATGTAGCGCTAGAGGCGGAGTCAGACGGCTCTGGCTCGTTTTCTCCAAGCATTTCTACTTCCTCTCTCCTGCTGAGGTTCTCCTGCGGAGCTCGACAGCTCCTCCCAGCTTCCAGCTGGTTCTGATCCGATCCCCTGGGTTCTGCCGCAGGTCCATTGGTCTGCCCAAGCTGAAGGAGACAAACTCCCATGAATCCCTGCTGAGTCCAGGCAGCGCGGTGGAGGCCCTGGACCTGAGCATGGAGGAGGACGTGTTCATCAAGCCTCTGCACAGCAGCATCCTGGGCCAGGAGTTCTGCTTCGAGGTTGGCAAACACACACCACCAGAACCGCCAGAACCTGCCGGGTCCACTCACCAGCCGTCTCTCCTGCTAGGTGACCTACTCTGGAGGCAGCAAGTGCTTCAGCTGCACCTCGGCCGCAGAGAGGGACAAGTGGATGGAGAACCTGAGGAGAACCATCCAGCCCAACAAGGTGAGAGCGGCTGTAGTACCAGAAAGGTTCTGGTTCTGTTGGACCCCTCTTTAGAAGCTCTTACTCTGTCCCTGCAGGACAACTGCCGGCGGGCGGAGAACCTGCTGCGCCTCTGGATCATCGAGGCCAAGGACCTGCCGCCCAAGAAGCGCTACTTCTGCGAGCTGTGCCTGGACGACGTCCTCTACGCCCGCACCACCAGCAAGGCCCGGCTCGACAGCCTGTTCTGGGGCGAGCGCTTCGACTTCGCCGGCCTGCCCGCCGTGCGCAGCGTCACCGTGCACATCTACCGCGACGCCGACAAGAAGAAGAGGAAGGACAAGAACAACTACGTGGGCCTGGTCAACATCCCCGTGGCCGGCGTGACGGGCCGGCAGTTCGTGGAGAAGTGGTACCCGGTCAGCACGCCGACCGCCAGCAAGGCCAAGGGCGGCGGGCCGTCCATCCGCATCAAGTCGCGCTTCCAGACCATCTCCATCCTGCCCATGGAGCAGTACAAGGAGTTCGCCGAGTTCGTCACCAACAACTACGGCATGCTGTGCTCCGTGCTGGAGCCCGTCATCAGCGTCCGCAACAAGGAGGAGATGGCGTGCGCCCTGGTGCACATCCTGCAGAGCACGGGCCGGGCCAAGGTCAGAACCGCCCTCCTTCCTCAGCACAGTCTCATGGGAAAATAATTTATTCTCAGTAGTAGGAATGTCTCCATCAGGTTTCTCTGCCCTCGAGTCATTTGATTTTGAGTCCCGATCCGATTCTTCTACGGGTGATGCATAAAAAAAGCACAAGGCATTTTTATTTGTAAAAGGTGCTTTACACGATTCAGTGGTAAAGAAGCCAAACATACAATAAAAGCATGGAAGGTAAAAACAGATATAGTAGAAAATTAAAAACAGAAAACTTGAGAAATAATTAAAAAAAAAATTTAGCATTTGATTAAAAACAGCAATTTAGGAAAAACGTAAAAATAACATTTTCCAAACACAGCTATCAGGTGGACACATCCTATCCCAGCATGCACCAGTATCCCCAACCAGAACAACTCAAAACGGTCGTCTCGACAACAAACGGACTCAATCAAAAAAATTCGTAGAAACCCGACAGAAAGCAAAGGTTCTAACCTTAAGTTCATCCGCAGGTTTATTTTTCCTCAGGCGAACAACAAGAGTCTAGCGCAGACCTCCAAACTAAACTCAAGGTTTCTTTCTTAGGCGAAAACTGGAGAGAGGAAAAAAAAGGAAGAGAAAGAAACCAGATCCAGGATGTTTTAACATTTAACAAATCTTAACTGTTCACAAATAAAGCACTTCTGTGAGGAAGCTTGAACTACCAAGTCATAAATAACATAAATATAAAAAAGTCTTATAGGTTAAATAAACTTCATAATTAGGGTGTATATAGATATCAGGGTCGCGTTAATTTTCCCGATTTGACGGGTTCATTAGAACTGTGACGGAAACAAAACGGAGGGTTTTGGTCATTTTACAGATCGGGTTTCAGACGTGTTGCAGATGCGCAGCAGACATTTTAAACTTTACGCACAGATTCCAGATGAATTAACCGACTAAAGAAAAGATTCCCAGACACTTTGTTCGAGGCATGTTGCTGAACGTTTCTGACACACTTCAGAGTGTGACTGCAGCCTGTGTGGCTGGTTAGACGTGCTGCTGCAGCTTTTCCTCCCGCATGCTTTTCTGCCACTGAAGCGT
This sequence comes from Apricaphanius iberus, assembly GCA_028564705.1. Classification (NCBI taxonomy): domain Eukaryota; kingdom Metazoa; phylum Chordata; class Actinopteri; order Cyprinodontiformes; family Aphaniidae; genus Apricaphanius; species Apricaphanius iberus. The sequence goes on along the minus strand of JAPXFQ010000438.1, from coordinate 275,877 downwards.
AGTTTACCCATCAGGAAACTGTTTGTTCAGTCTTCTAGACTTCTGATCGGTTGAAGCGACGCATAATTCCCGTGTCCCGTGCTGCAACACGTGGATACAGCATCTAAACCCTCATTATAAGTCGTCTGAGGAAACCTGATAACGACAACCTCTGCAGCGATGCCACTATTTGATAACACACAGATAGACTAAGTGCTTTATGCTTCCTAAGTGCTGCTGTTTAATTTACTTTAAGTAGGTTTCTGTTCAGCTTGTTTGGATTGAATATTATTTAAAGTGAATAAAGTATAAATACTATTGAATAGGCATTAACTCCTGGTAGTAGAGAGCGACACTAGCCCCACCCACATGTATAACCTGATAGGTAGATAATTATCCGTGTCCTGCTACGTGATCACATCGGGACATCCATTCCCTACTAAATAAAACTACTCTTGAAATAATTTTCCCATAACAACCATCATTCTCTGGTCTTATTCAGCATTAAATTAAACTTCTGATCATCCTTTGGATGGATGAACCACAATAATTATCTGTTAGAGGACAATTATTGTCTTCATGTGATGGACCAAATTAATGCTGAATTATATTTTAAACGTTTGTCATTCCTTGAATTATTTGGTTTAAATCAGACAGAGAAGCTGCTAGTGGAAGTCCATGCAAGTCGTGTTCAAATTTGTTTCCAAAACGTTTCTTTACGTTTGAGATTTTAAGTAAAAGAAAAGATTTATGAAAAGAATTTAAATTGGTTATAAATCGAGACTATACATTGTTAAACTTCAGTTTCTCAGTTTTACATTTAAAATATTTGTTAGTTTTAGTTTTTTATTTTGTGTCTGAAACTCTGAACTACTTATAGCTATAAAGTTTAATCAAATTAGTTCTTTAATTAACCCAAAGTAGAAATTCAAACCTATAAACTGTTTATTTTATTCACGCTAAGATGATTTTATGTAAACGACCGGCTGATGATCTATGCAGGCGGCAGTCGATTGGTTTAGTCTGGAGGAATAAATCCTGGGGTCAAAAGGTGACTTCCTGTAGGGTGGAGTCTCTTCACAACAACAAGCGTCATCCTAGCAATGTGGGGGAAATAATATAACAATAATAATATATCACGATATAAAACATCACTATTTCTGTCAATAATCAACATTTCCTGGTTCTGTTTGAAGAAATCAGAGGATAATTATTTACTCAACGATTTATTATTTAAAGTTGAACGCATCATCAGAAATTATACAACTGTTTTAAAAAAAAATTGAAGGAGGTTAGGGCTAAAACATATGGATTAAAAATGCTATTTTTCATGCAAAGTTTTTTTTTTTTTTTTTATATGAAATGAATATATTTTCTTCTTTTCTGTTCTTAAAATGAAATTCGTAAAAAACATTCCTGGAGTTGACCCGAATTAAATTCCAAATAAAAACAAGCTGTAAAGCAAGTTGGAGGCTTTGGATTGTCTGACATAAACTTTGAACTATGGAAACCCAAGAGATGCATTGGTGACATTTTTTTCCTCAATATTCTCAATATTTCAAAAAAATCATTCAATGAATGAATAGAAAGTTAGATAAATGGGTATAGTCAGTAGGGATGCCCCCGATCGGAAATCGGCCCGATCACGCAGTTTCAGACTCGATCGAAATCGGGTGTTACCTCCCGATCAGGACTCATACATATGTACCTGTCAGTTTTTTTAATTCCTCGTGGGTGGGGCTATTGTCTATCTCTACTCCTGTTCAACAGTATTTATCTTTTATTCACTTTAAATAATATGCAATCTAAACAAGCTGAACAGAGAGCTGCTTAATAAGCTGAGATTAAACAGTTAGAATCCAGCTGCTGCGGTTCCTGCTCCACATGGAACCGTAATGCCTGTCCGTGTTTAATCAGGACAGGATCGCTGCAGAGGTTTTTATTAATCAGGTTTAGGATTTTTGCCTTGGACAGATGACGTCTCATGGGGGTTCAGGTGTATTCCTGGATTCTGTATCTACGCGCCGCCGCACTTTAGACTGTAATTACGCGTTGCTTCATCCAAAGTTTTAAACTGAGGAAATAGTTCTCCAATCAAACCGATCAGAAGTCTACAAGAGTCTGAACAAACGGTTTCCGGAACCGTAAAATACGCTTCAACTGCATAAAAATCCGCCGTAGGAAAGAAGCAGCAGCAGCAGGTGTTTGGCACATCGTAGCGCGTCGGACCAACCGGAAAGGCTGCAGTCGACTGAAGTGTCTCACAGAAACTTGCAGTAAGCTCCCAGTCAGCCATACGCCTTGTTTAAAGTGTCCAGGAATCTTTTGTTCAGTTGATTTATTTACCTGGAATCTGTGCGTAAAGTTTAAAATATCTGCGCATTTCCAACACGTAGTCAATTCATTTTAATCAGTAAAAATTACAGACAGCATTCAGATTTTTCTGTCACCGTTCTAATAAACTGGTCAAATCCAGAAAACATAAAGTTAACATGACCCCTGATATGTATATATATTCTCATCATTAAGTTTATTTAAGCTGAGGTAGGCCTACTTTTTTTTAAATACTTTATTTGATGTATAAGCAACTTTTGCACTAAAGTCCAAAACTGAATAATTTATTTATTACTTGATTGTTTAAGCTACCCCACAGACGTGCTCTGTTTGTTAACAGAATTGTTAAATGTTAAAATAAGGTTAATAAAAAAGATAACTTCCTGGATCAGTTTCTCTGCTCTTCTTTATTCATTTTTTAATGCATTTCCGATAAAAGTATCGGATCGGGACTCTGTATCGGCGGATAATCAGAATCAAATAACTCTGACTCAGGGTCAACCCTAATAGTCAGTATATTATTCAGTCCTACATCATCGAGGAGAAGCTAAACGTCTTTAAAAGTCTAATAAATTAAACGATGGCCGCTGCCACTGAGATCCCTGTGTAGGAAAAACCCAATCTACGCACAGATTGATGACATCATCAAAATGCGTAATCACGGTATAGTCAGAATCTCTACCTTTGGCTAAATTTGTATCATTTCTACCTTTTATATTGCCCACTAATATAAGAATCGGTTCTTGTTTCTGTACGGTCGGACCTGTTGTAGACCGAGAGCTCATCCCTGAGGAACGCCCAGAGCCCCACTGATAGCTTCTGTTTAGCAGCCTGGCGCCGACCCGTCTGAGGTCCGCTAACCATCTCCGCCTCTACTCCCCGTCCAGGACTTCCTGACGGACCTGGTGATGTCGGAGGTGGACCGCTGTGCCGACCACGACGTCCTGATCTTCAGGGAGAACACGCTGGCCACCAAGGCCATCGAGGAGTACCTGAAGCTGGTGGGACAGAAGTACCTCCACGACGCCCTGGGTGAGTCCCCCGCCGAGCCGCTCGGAGGGACCCGGGTCGGTACGGTCCGGTTCTGACGAGGTTCTCCGTGTGTCCAGGCGAGTTCATCAAGGCTCTGTACGAGTCGGACGAGAACTGCGAGGTGGACCCGAGCCGGTGTTCCGGCAGCGATCTGTCGGAACACCAGAGCAACCTGAAGATGTGCTGCGAGCTGGCCTTCTGCAAGATCATCAACTCCTACTGGTGAGGCCCGCAGAACCACAGGTTCTGATCGGGGAGAAACATTCTGGTGGTTAATACTCGTTAAGGTTCGACCAATCAGTGATGAGAACGGATCAGTCTGCTGATCTGATCTCTGATTGGTTTCTGAAAGAGGAAAATCAGAAGTTTCAGCTTTGTTTTAGAACCAGCAGAAGCAGAGTCTCCATGCCTGATCCGGGTCCTTCCCTTCCCGTCTCTCCAGCGTGTTTCCCCGGGAGCTGAAGGAAGTGTTCGGCTCCTGGAAGCAGCAGTGCGTCGCCCGCGGCCACGCCCAGGACATCAGCAAGCGTCTGATCAGCGCCTCGCTCTTCCTGCGCTTCCTCTGCCCCGCCATCATGTCGCCGTCGCTCTTCAACCTGATGCAGGAATACCCGGACGACCGAACGTCCAGGACGCTCACGCTCATCGCCAAGGTCATCCAGAACCTCGCCAACTTCACCAAGTGAGTCTCTTCCCCGCTCCGCTCCGCTCCTGGCTTTCCGTCAGACTGAGAGCCGTTTCCTCCGCAGGTTCGGGAACAAGGAGGAGTACATGGCCTTCATGAACGACTTCCTGGAGCACGAGTGGGCCGGGATGATGCGTTTCCTGTCGGAGATCTCCAACTCGGAGACCCTGTCCAACACGCCGGGCTTCGAGAGCTACATCGACCTTGGCCGCGAGCTGTCGGTGCTGCACGCCCTGCTGTGGGAGGTCGTCTCCCAGCTCGACAAGGTAACTGTGTGTGGTTGTACTGGTCTGTCTAACCACCAACCGATGGGCTGGTCCTGATGGTGGCCCCGTGTTTCAGGGTGAGGTTAGTCACTAAAGTGAATGGAAGTCATTTTAAGGTCCTTAAATGAACCTTTGATGAACTTCTACACTGAATTAGAAATAAAATCAACCAAAAACGACAGTAAAAGTAACTTCTGCTTTTCACCGGACGTGTCAGCAGCGTATGACATAATAAACACGTTTTAAGCCCAGTTTATGTTTCTCTGACCGAAAATCTGCACTCAGACGCAGATTTATTGACGGAGACGATTTCTGTTAATAGTACTCCACTCTTCCACCCCATTCTCTATTGTTTTTTGCAGCGTTGCTCAACCAGGACAGCAGGGGGCGCTACGACTAGAGAAAGACCTTTTCAGAAATTGTTTGCATTCCTTCCGTACAGCCATATGAACTCGAAGCAAACTAATGGAGCTCAGACGTTCCCCTACTAACGCAGTGGACATAACAAGCTATGTTGTGTTTGGGATCAGCGCATAAACACATCAACAGTGCAAATATTAGAAATCACTGGAGGCTTTCGCACATTTCACACATGGCTGGGTACATGATCTGCACACATTTCAACCTCAGGACTGTAACAACACGTCTCTGCCAAGGTGAGCTAAACTTGGTTTAAGTGGATGTTATTGGTGGACATGGTTATTTTTCAATTCACTTTTATTTATATAACAATAATTCACAACAAAAATCATTTCTATCCAATTATCCAAACATTCCAATCAGTTAAAAGTTTTCTATGTAAGGAATCCCAGCAGATTGTGCTGAGTCATTGACGTGAGGTTGTGTCCTGATCATGCAGACTCCAACCAGGGCAATCCCTGATAATGAGCAAGCATGTAGCGACAGTGGAGAGGAAAAACTCCCATTTAACGGTAATAAACCTCCAGCAGAACCAGAACCAGAACCTGGATCAGTACAAGCGGTCATCTGCCACGACCGTCTGGGGGTCTGAGAAGACAGAGAATAGACAGCATGGAGGATGCTGGGTAACTTTGAGCATCATCTGGACTGATGTTCCCCATCCAGCAGGGGGCGCTGTTGGCTTTTATTGTATGATTTGCTACACTTCTTTAACCAACGACATGAACGAGCCACATGCATCAAGCAGTGCTGTCTTCTCTTTAAAATGATTGAAACTTTGTCCTTTCTGAGACGGATGCTAGTCACCAACATTATCAGGGATCCACTTTCACTGGAGACCAAAACCAACCAGCTGGGTTATGGCGAGGAAAACGGATTATCGTCCTGGGCCGTATTCACAAAGAATCTTATGGCTAAAAGTAGATCCTAACGGCTGAATTTAGGAGTAGCTCCTAAAAAATTAGAGCGTGTCACTCCTAAATTTAGGATTCCTAGTTTCTTAAGATAAAAGTAATTCACAACCACTTTTAGGCCTAAAAGTAGCTCCTAAGTCTGGGAGTCCTTAAAAGAAGTCAAGAGGACTCCTAACTCCCTGAGACCTTTTCACAAAGACTCCCAGCCAGACGCAATGTGTTGGACACTCTGGATGATTCTGAATTAACCAAACGATACCGACGAAATCGTTGATTGCAGATGTGGTGCGGGATGCAATCACGACCTGATCAGTCCAGAAATGAAATGTTTAGCGAAACTAAGATATTTATCCACAGGGAAAATGCAACTTTGCAACGCGGACGACTTGGGTATATCACAACCATCTATCAGCCGATCAATCCACCAAACTCTTAAAGCGCTCTGTCGACCACACATTATCCAACAATTCATCCGTTTCCCATTAGACATCCAGCAACTTCATCGAATTAAAGCCAATTTCATGGCGATTGCAGGTATGCCGGGGGTGCACAAAGAAGAAAACGTGCACATCTTCCAATTAATGCAACAGATGTAGGGATGCCTATATGACGGACATTGCCTACCTGTTGCAGCAGCATCCTTTTTATAAGCGGCGAACTCGAGCCGACACTGGGACTGTAGAGAATACCATCTCTTCTCACAATCTTCTGACGTCCGAGGAACCGCTGGATAAGATGCATTTATGTTTCTGCTAATTTCCACCCATGCCTCCCTTTTCTTCTTATTCGTAATCCCGGCTGGAGTTCATCCCAGTTATCAGCAGGCGTTAGGCAGGGTAATATGATGCATTTCACGTTTTTAAACTTCACCCTCTCTGTAAGTAGGCTATTGTGTGTAAGTTGTATGAAGTGTCAGTCTCGTGGCCGACACAAAGATGTCATCATGCATTATTTCTGCTATTTGCGCTGTTCATAATTACGCTTTTATCCACATTGAAGTTTTCTATTTCCTGGTTTCACACGTGTCATTCATCAACCAATCACACTGCTGTCCGTCTATTTACTCATACATAGGAAATTACGTTTTCCATAGCGGTAAGATAAGAGTCTTTGTGAATACGGCCCCTGGTTTATTAACTCTACAGACAAAGCGATGGAAAGCTTTTGTCGTTGTTTTCACTCAACTATCCCATCATGCAACACGCCTACAGCTCCCGATACACCCTCTGACAAAGACCGATAAACATCCAGGTAAGTTTGAGATTGTCTGCTAAGGTCCAAGATGGAGCTTGTTTTGTCTTCAATAAAGTCTCTCAGTGGTCTCCATGGTGTCGAGTCAGGGACAGTTTCCTCTGTTCTATTTCTGCTCGGACTGAACCGTTCGATTCTGGACTGGAAACTGGAATCAAACTCCAAGTTCAATTCCATTTTACGTACGAGTTCTGAAGTAGAAATACCAGGTTGGCAGTCAAAACATCCAATCTATTGCATTTCTGCATGAATCTGCCAGCGTGGCTCATCCTTTTGTTTAGATCGGGTAGCTTGTTAATTGCTACCAACAACTCACAAAATGTGTGGTAACCCAGGAATCCAGCTGCTCCAAACAGCAGAAAACCGATGACCATGAATCCCATTACATAGATATCTCCCAGATCCTCGACAGAGAGCAGCGAGAGGAGTTTCCACTTTGCCCAGGAATACAAACCGACATCTACGCAGGAACGTTCTGCTAGGACAGGATGGTTCATCAGGACACGCTTTACTATTAGGAAACATTTGATGAATTGCATTTAGAGACCAGATTAATGGTTTAACTTGGTTAATTGGGAGGAAAATGCAGAAAAAGTTCCAGATAAACTTGATGAGTATGAGCAGCAGGGAGCGAAGGGAGAGAAAAATAAAGCATCTGTCCTAAACAATAGCAGGAAGAAGGAATATGCTGGAAGAAATATGTAATTCTGTAATAATAAGTAACACAAACTCATCTCATGACTGCAGTTTTTTTCCATGCCTTCTCCTTTTTCCTTGTAAAAATGATTACTGGTATCATATAAACTGGGTGATTCTCCAATTCAGGGATTTTGTTTCTCATCGTTCAGGATAAAAACCAACAAACTGTCCCCCAGACTGACACAACCCCGCTGTTACATGTTCGGACGTTTTGTTTCATATACAAGCAATCAGAAATCTGCACCTCTTTCATTTCTAAATATTCAGGATGCTTTAATTCAGTTCACCGATTCACAACATATGATCATCCGAAGGCGCTTTACAAGAAAAGTCATTTCAATCAGTTAAAAGTTTTCTAGGTAAGAAGCTCCAAGCACATCGGGTTGAGTCGTTAACATGTTCCCCGTACATACAGACTCCAACCCTGATTCAAGGATCCTGTATCCGATTTCCTGTCTGGTCCGACACGTTTTGGGAGCGTAAAGCGTAAAAAAATAGACCCAACGTGTAAATTTAAGAGAGGGAAGCGACACAAAGCGCTTCGTCTGATTAACGACGCTTCACGCTCTGGGGGAATGAACCCAGGTCCAGCTACGTATTACTCCTTCTTATGCTTCTGGTGGAAAGCAGGATTTAAACCTTTACTAGAATCTGCTTTATTATTTGAATTCAACAAGGAAGTCAGACGTCTTTATATTTGTTTTGGTTACAGATTTTTTTTTTATATTTTATTTTAAATACATTTTTATACGACAGCAAACGAAACCAGTTTTTAAAGCCTCACAGGAACACTTTATTAATCCTGTAAAGTAATTCTGTTTTTATCAGTTCTGAGCAGCTTTTTCAGGAAGGATTAATTTTTAGATCTATAGAAATCTTTTCCAGAATGTGAACCGTGAGTTATTGTTAAACTGTTTTTAGTCTTTACTGAGTTCCATAACTGAATCTAGTTGATGTTCAGGTCCAAAGTGAAAATAACTGAAATGAGTCGAGATCAGATGTAAAATCCTCCTCCGGGTCAGAACCAGGTTCAGCTTCCCTCTGATTACTGTGTTTAAAGTGATTATTGATCGGTGATCAGTTGGTGTGTTTGAGATCACTAGACTCCATCTAACCTCATTAACACCGCCTGACTGACCCTCACCGCATGAAACCCCACCCACCCTGACCCCGCCCTCTCAGCATGGCCCTGCCGTGTTCTGGTTCTGTTCAGTAGAAGCATGATGTTCTAGTTGGTTTTGTTCTACGTTAAGTTCTCCTCTCGTTTTCTTCCCGCCTCTCCGCTTCCCGCCTCCACCTCTTACTTGTCCCGCCTCCACCCCCCGCTCCCCGTCCGCGCTCAAACACACCAACGCACGGCGACCACAGGGTGAAAATTCCTTCCTGCAGGCCACCGTAGCCAAGCTGGGCCCGCTGCCGAGGATTCTGGGAGACATCTCCCGCTGCCTGGCCGCGCCCACGCCCGTCCAGCAGCAGCTACGCCGTTTCCAGGCCGACAGCCCCACCCACCACATCGGCGGAAGCGTGTCGTCGGGGCTGCAGCGGATCTTTGAGGACGCCGGAGACAGGTAACCAATCAGCTGTTAGAGTCCAGCTCTGTTTGATGATGTCATACTTACACTGGTTTTCTACAGATTGTTAAAATTTTACTTAAAGGTTGATAGCGCCATCTAGTGTGTCTAGGTTGTAGTTACAACAATAAAAACATGATTCCGGCTGTTGGGTTGCCAGGTTTGCTGCCGATACGCCCAGTGACCAACCTGAACTGTGAGGAGTTTAACTGACGGTTACATCACTATCTGCTCGTCCTCAATAGAGGGTTCTGGCCTGTGGGACCCCAGAAGCAGCTGATAGGTACCGGCAGGCCAAGCTGAGTTCCGCTCGGATGGTCGCTGAGGCAAGAACATGGGCGTTGGAGGACTCTTGATAGACCATAGAGAACGACTTCTGTATGGCTTTGAAGCGATTTTGGACCACCATCTGGTGTCTCGGGGGGGGATTCCGGGGACTCCAATCTCTGGTGTTTAAGGTCATTAAAAAGCTCCTTGATGGCAGGACTCCGGGGTTGGATGAGATTCGCCCGGAGTTCCTTAAGGCTCTGGATGTTGTAGGGCTGTGTTGGGGGCAGTTCCCTTGGATTGGCAAACCGGGGTGGTGGTCCCCCTCTTTAAAAAGGGGGACCACAGAGTGTATTCCAACTACCGGAGGATCACACTCCTGAGCCTCCCTAAGGTCTATTCAGAGGTTCTGGAGAGGACGGATAGTCGAACCTCGGATCCAGAAGGAACAATGCGGTTTCCGTCCTGGCCGTGGAACACTGGACCAGCTCTACACCCTCATCAGGGTCCTGGAGAGTGCGTGGGATTTCGCCCAACCGGTCTCCTTTTTTTTTTTTTCTGGACTTGGAGAAGGCATTCGACCGTGTCCCTCCGGGAATCCTGTGGGGGGTTCTGAGGGAGTATGGGGTACCCCGCCCTTTGATACCGACTGTTAGGTCCATGTATGACAGGAGTTTGGTTTGCATTGCCGGCAATAAGCCGGACTCGTTTCCGGTGAGAGTTGGACTCCGCCAAGGTTGCCCTTTGTCACCGATCTTGTTCAAAACATTTATGGACACGATTTCTAGGTGCAGCCAAGGTCTTGAGGGGATCCGTTTTGGTGGCCTCAGGATCGGGTCTCTGCTTTTTGCAGATGATTGGGTCCTGTTGGCTCAAGTGGAACGAGGTCTACAGCTTTCACTGGAGCGGTTCTCGGCCGAGTGTGAATCGGGTAGGGTGCCTTCTTCAGGTCGGGGATGGGGTCCTTCCTCAGGCGAATGAATTCAGGACTGGTCTGTCGTGGTGAAGAGAGAGCTCAGCCAAAAGGCAAAGCTCTCGATTTATCGGTCGATCTACGTTCCTACCCTCATCTATGGTCACGAACTCTCGGTGGTGACCGAAAGAACGAGATCATGGATACAAGTGGCTGAAATGAGTTTCCTCCGAAGGGTGGCTGGGCTCTCCCTTAGAGATAGGGTGAGAAGCTCGGTCATCCGGAGGGGGCTCAGAGTAGAGCCGCTGCTCCTCCACGTTGAGAGGAGCCAGTTGAGGTGGCTCAGACATATGGTCAGGATGGACGCCTCCCTGATGAGGTGTTCCAGACACGTCCCACCTGGAGGAGGCACTGGGAGCTGGACAAGTAGCTGGGAAGATGGAAGTCTCTGCCAACCCCAGGAGGGCCCTGCACTGGGCTCAAGCCTCCTTCTTGCCTGAGGAGTGAGCAGGCCCTTCTTTTCACCTGAAGGGGCCGGGTTTAACCAGCTGGACATAGCGCGTGGAAGGATCACGTTATTCCAGCCAGATCCTCCCCAACCCTTCAGGCCAGGAGGGGGCAGTATACAGCCCAAGACTGGTGCATGTTTTTGTGGGAGTAGCTCAAGGGAACACGGATAGAACATGCAAACTCCACACAGAAAGGACCTTTTGCCAACCCCACCCAGGGTGTGGGTGCTAATGATATGGAGGAACACACACACCCTCAACACCCACAGCATCCCCAGCGGGAATGGAACCCGGGACCTTCTTGCTTTGAAATGAGCTGTGCTACCAGCTGCTCCCTAAAATATAATTGTTTTAAGGAAATGTACTTTCTTCCTGCACCACTCTAAAAGCCCTGTGGAGGTATTTTTTAAAATGTAGCTTTTCATGAAAATGTTCCATATACAACCTTTAAAAGTTTAACTAACGTTGAATAACTGGGAAAAAAATGATTTTAAAGATACTCAGAACTGAGCCCTGAGGTCCACCAAAAGAAACACAGAATTACTTTTATTAGAAGTTGAATGTAAATGTTTTGTTATTGTTCTGTATTCAGATATTAAAAGCTGGTAGATCAGATCAGTTCCGCCGGTAGAATTGCTCTCCCTGGTTACTTCCTGTCTCTAACATCTGTGACTTCCTGTAGCCGCAGCCTCCAGTCTGCAGCCGCTGAGCCGGTGGACGGTTACGGTCGAGTCCAGCGCCCCCTGCTGGCCCAGCAGCATCAGGAGGAGCGGGACAGCCTGCTGCCGAACGGTCGCAGCGTCTCTCTGGTGGACCTCCAGGACTCTCAGAGCCTCCATGGACCCAAGGGGCCCCCGACGCACCATGAGGCTCCGCCCCGCCTCAGCAGGGTGGGTTCTCAGGCCTCCATCGGCCACGGACCGCTTTACCCCCACTCCAACCCGGCGACGCCCCAGCCGGCGCCGCACCAGCCTAAAGCCCCGCCCAGAGACGGTCAGCCGCAGAGCGCGCCGCAGGTGAGGCGGCCGCTGCACCCGTCCCTCAGCCAGCAGCGCAGCCTGCAGCCGCTCTCCTTCCAGAACCCGGTCTACCACCTGAGTAACCCCGCCCACGGCCCAAACGCTCGCTCCTCCCACTCCCTGTGGCAGGACTCCAGCTCAGAGAACCTGAGCACCGAGAGCTCGCACAACAGCCACAGCAACTCGGACGACTTCGGCAGCCAGATGGGGGTCAAAGGTCGCGTGGCGTCCAACAGCAGCCTGGACGAGGTCGGCAGCAGGCGGAGCACGCAGAGCGAAGACTGCTCCACGCCGCGACGACTCCCGCCGCCAGACCTGCCACTGGGTGGCGCCACCGCGATCGCCATCCCCCGTCAGAGCACTACGGCGGTCACCGCCCACATCATCAAGGTGGAGCAGCACAGCAGAGGGGGCGGGGCCAGGACGCCGCGCTCGCAGCCTCAGACTGCCTCGCTACGAAGCAGCAGCAGCGCCAACACCGAGCCCACGCCCTCCACCCACCAACCGTCCACGAGCGCGGTGGAGAACGTAGCTGCGCCTACTAGGAGCGCAGCTAAACAGGCCCCACAGGTATGCTCAGCTCCGCATCGCAGGTCTCTGATTGGCTCAGCTCGGCCTGTGATGATGTAACCGTGTGTGTACAGGTGGGAACGCCCGTGGAGGCGGCGGCCATGTCTCCGGTGGAGAGGACGGCGGCGTGGGTCCTGAACAACGGCCAATATGAGGAGGTGGAGGTGGAGGAGGAGGAGGGAGGGCGGAGCAAAGAGGAAGGCCGGAACACGGAGAAGGTAGAAAACACCTGGGTGGGCGTGGCCAGAAACTGGTCCAAGTGGTCCTAACTGGTTTTAACTAGTCTTGACTCTTCTCCAGATTGTCTTTTACAGATTTTGACTGTCCTCCAACTTGTCCAACTAGTTTTAACAACTTTTCAACTGGTTTCTAAATAGTCCTAACTGGTCTATACTGATTTTATCTTCGTTTAATTATTTACAGCTGGACCAAATTGGTTCATTCTACATTTAATTAGTTTCAACGTTAACTCTCTAACTAGCATAAACTACTTTTAATTAGCTGTAACAAGTAACTTCTCTTAACTAGTTTTAATTTGTCTCTGCTGTCCTTGACTGGTTTTAATTCGTGTTAACTGGTTTAGACTTCATTTAACTAGTTTTAACTGTGCTCTTATTGGTTTTAACTAGACATAACTACTTTAACTGGTTTCTAACTGGTATTAGCTGGTTTTAACCAGATTGAACTAGTTTTATCTCTGGTCTCTAAAAGGGTTTAACTGGTTTAATTTGTTGCTGACTGGTGTTTAATTGGTCTCTTATTGTTTTTAATAATGGTTTACAAGTTTTAACTGGTGCAGCCCGACCCCAGATAAACTGGGGGTTGGATGATGGATTATTTTTAACTGGTCTTTAACTGCTTTTAAAGGTTCAGTAGATTAAATTAGCCCCCCCCCAAAAAACAGTAGTTAGGCTCTACAACCGAAACCAGAACTCAGTTGCACGTTTGGTGACGAGGACCAGAGGTCAGGAACACATCACACCAGTTTTAAAGTCGCTGCATCGGCTCCCTGTGTATTTTAAATCAAGGTTGAAAAGGTTTCTTATTAGTTTGTAATAATATAATATAATTCTGTATGTTATTTTTTAATTCTGTGTTCACTTATAGAGATAAGAACTAATCAAGCAGTGTTCCTGCACTGAAGTGGTGCTTAGATTTTAACCGGTTCTGTTTGATTGATTTTGCTTTGAATGTGTTTTGTTTGTTTTACTGTATTCATCATTTAAAGCACTTTATGCTGATTTTATCACGTGATCTACAAATCAAATTAGACTGATTGATTGAAGCTGCTCCGCCCCCTGCAGTACGAGCTGGAGATCTCCCGACTGAAGGAGCGCCTGCGGGTGTCGGGCCGCCGCCTGGAGGAGTACGAGCGGCGGCTGCTGGCTCAGGAGCAGCAGATGCAGAAGCTGCTGCTGGAGTACAAGAACCGTCTGGAGGACAGCGAGGAGCGGCTGAGGAGGCAGCAGGAGGAGAAGGACGGCCAGATGAAGAGCATCATCTGCAGGTAGAGACTCACCTGAACGACACACACCTGGCTGGGAGTCGGGTCGTAGCGTCATGATGAGCGTGTTCCTGCAGGCTGATGGCGGTGGAGGAGGAGCTGAAGAGGGACCACGCGGAGATGCAGGCGGTGATCGAAGCCAAGCAGAAGATCATCGACGCTCAGGTACACAAACACCATCATCATCCCCATCATCATCATCATCAGAAGGCTGTCTGATGCAGCTGCTGCGTCACATGATCAACAGTCAGGGTTTAGTTTGCTTCTCACCGTCTCTCCGCTGATTCCAGGTCAGTAACGGATGTGAAATAAACCAATCAGGCAAGTACCTGTAGCCCCGCCCCCTCCACTGCCACCACGCTGGTTTTCTTTCATTTGATTGGTTTTAATTTCATATAAAAGCTGAGTTCACAACAAAACGCCAACACGCCTCCAGACTGCAGCCAATGAGACAGCTCTCCCTGCTGGACAAACTCTGGAACTGCTAGCAGTTTAATATTCCTGCTGCTGGAAGTCAGAGCTGGGAATGTCGTCCAGCTAGAGCTGATTGTGATCTAGTTTTAAGTCAGAGAAAGATAAAGTTTCATTTTCTGAGGCCAATTTCTGCTAATAACAATATTTTATCCCCATTTAATGAGTTCCAACACAAAAAAAACACGTTTATATGTTTACTTTTTAGGAAGACCTGTAAGGACGCTGTTGATTAAGATGAACACATGGAGGAGTTTCCCAAGGTCCCTTTGTGACGTCAGTCCTTTAATCCTAGAAATGTTGTTCAGGGCATAGAAGGCTGACCTTTTATTGCCTCTATGTGACCCTGGAGCACTTTTTCACAGTTTTTACTGTGATACTAGATACTTTAGCAGGGATGGTGCTTTCAAAGAAAAAGGCAAAAATGATCAGATAATGATCTCTGGAATACAGAGATGTTGGAGATATTTAAACCCTTGCTAATAACTAAATCCAAAGTGTGTTCTTGATTGTGTGCTGGGTTGTTTGACATATTGGGTCAGGCTGAAGTTAGTCTTAGTTCGTCTATCTTGGGAATTGCCAGTAGGGATGTTGAACTCTCCCACAATGATTAGTTGGTCGCAGTCGATATATAATACAGAAAGAAGGTTGCTGAACTCATTAAAGAGTTTGGGTTTTGAGGACTTTCACGAATAAAACCTTGTTTGGCTCTTTAATCTATGTAGCTACGTATTCAAACGTTCAGTAGGTTATGATAAAAAATAGTGCCTATCTAGACCCTCTTTGCTGTTTCCTGCTCTCTCTTAAAAAGTTGTAATTCTGAGAAGTGGATTCTATCTGCATATGTTTTAGTATTTACGTCTAACCAAGTTTCAGATAAAAACAGGGCATGAATATTATTATTATAAAGTCATTACTTAGAAAATACTTTCTTGACAGAGATCTGATGTTTAATGATGCTAGTTGAAGATATTTGTTGGTGATGGGCAGATTCTTCTGATAGGTGATAGTTTTTAGGTTTAGTTGAATCCGGCAGAGTTTGATTTTATAACCGTAAGATTTCCCAGGTCCGCACTAGTTATTGGTTCTCCTGTTTATAATCACTGGAATCCTCCCTTCTAGGTAATCAGGGTAACCAGACGCGTCCTGTTTGGCGATGGGCCTGTAGACAGTGTCTGGTCCCCCCTTACATCAGACGTCAGTCATTACCAGCGGTGGAAAGGGAGAACTACAGCTATCGGTTCCAGCGGTCTGCTGTAGTGCAAATCTTGGAGTTAATGGAGTTTCTCTCATTATTTGCTCATTCAGTTTGTCTGAGAAAACTTCTGAATGATGATCCGTTTTTTGATGACTGTGTAGATGATGCTGAAGAACGACATCTTTGCTGATCTTGAACGTTTTCAGTGACTCTGCTCTGTGTCATAGCAGCTCTGTTAATCTCTACAGGTTGTTTATCTGTCAGCACCTGGTTTGTTTGAGGAGCTGTTTCAGCAGGCCGGGCTTCAAGGTCAGCCTTTATCAGTCGGTTTAAGAAACCCCACGCCTTCATTATTACATAACAAAAAATGTTGGAGGCCATGAGTCTCATTCTGCCTTTGTTGAGATGGTGCTAATTTTCCTTTGAACAGATGGTTTAAAGAACCAAATACTCTGAAATTGTTTACGTAGGTGATCAATTTTTCCAAACATTTTGTTTTCAACCGTCCATGGAGCATGCAAACAGTGAAGACCAGTAATTGAAGGAATTTGTTTTCTGTGATTTCATTGACAGTAGTCTTTGTGCAGCTGAATACACTAGAGTTCTTGCTACAAAAGTTTACAATCGCATTTATTCAGGATTCTTAGTTTATTATGTGTCCACATCATGTGGCTGGATTATTCCCTTTAATCTTGGCTGTTTGTGGAGCTGAGTCGTCATTCATTGGGAGGTCAGAGATGGTTCTGTCCCGGTGACATCTTCAGAACCTTCTAGATTTATCATTTATAATTGTTCTGATCCTTTCTGCCCGTCTGATGAATCAGTGATGCTGCGGGCTCCTCAGAACAGAAAATCACCATAGCAACGAGGAATCTGCAGTGAGCTGCAACCCAAACAGGCTCATGGTTTTAAAAAAGTTAGTAAAGTTTAAGATAAACAGTTTTGAAATCTACTATTTAATTAGAAACAACAAACCTCTGTAGTTCTGACAGAGTCCACCAAGTGTTCACAGCTCCCTCTGGTGGCAGAATCTATAAAATATTTTTTTAATCTGTAGAAGATAATCAGTGAAATAATTGATTCTGTTTCCTGGTTCAGAAATCTGAACTTCAGTGTCTGCAGTCTGAACCATGGAACCTGTTGATCTGAAGCAGGCGTGTTGGCGTGTCGCTCTCTGAGCGTGTTTGTTTTCTGTTTGGCTGCCGACCCCCCCACCCCACCCCCTCCCTGCCCCCGAAACCATCAGAGCTTCACCTTCTCAGGTGGAACCGAGGCGACAGCAGCAGCCGTGGAGCTGAAGCTGCTTCAGCCGCATTTTCTCTTTAGTTCTGCTTGGTTTCAGCTGGTTGGCCTGCTGCTTCATTTGATTGGCTGCTGCCTTCAGACTGCTGCTGTCGGGTCAGAACCACCTCACTGTTTCACTAAATAACCTCAAACACTGTTGATAATTCGATGGACTTCGGTCGCTTTAACATCTAAAACCTGTTAATATTCCAGACGTATAAATATCTGTTTAATAATATTATTAAGCTTCAATTTAAACTTGTGTTACAGGAAGAAAAAGGTTTAAACTCTTGATAACTTTAGTTTGATCTCATCTGTTTCCATTGATTAAAGGAAAACAGCAATAATAATAATAATCCATGAATGATTCTAATTCCATATAAATTCTTCACCAACGATCCAAAACAAAGACTTTATGCTCAGAACAACCTGCTGCTGTTAAACCTGAAGGCTTCTTATTTAAAGACTAAATCATTTTCATCTTAGATGGGCTGAATGATGTACTGATGTAATTTTCTAGTCAGGTTTTATGTAGGGATGGGCGATATGGCCTCAAATCTATATGGTGATATAATGTAAGGCATGTGTTGTAACGATATCTATGGCGATATGTTCATTTTTTTCTTTATATATGTCAAAATGATTTTTTTTCTCACTTTCCAGATACATTACATCAGAATAACTTCCCAAATGTTTAAAATCCCATTGCAAGAAAATTTACTGTGCAAAATGAATAAAAAAATATATTCAAATCTTTTTCCAAAAGTTTACAAAAAAATCTCACTAAATAAAGATAAAGATATTTCAAATAAAATGAAAGGAAAATGTTATAAAATGAAAGTTTCACATTGTCTGCTATCCTGGTTACTTCTTGCTAAATTAAATATCAAAAAGGATACTGGCACATACTTAAATGAAAAAATGCAAAAACATCAAAAGGGTTTCTTTTCTGTTAAATTAAAAACAAAAAATGTTACAATATTTAGAATAAAGAAAAATACTGAACTTCAGTATTTAGCATGATGATCATTGTAGAGCGGTATAGTTATATTCTCTACTTTTGGCTAAATTTGTATCATTTCTACCTTATACCTTTTATACTGCCCAATACTAGCTTTATGTTTATTTATTAAATCATATAATCTGTTGTTTTTATTATTAAATGAACTAAATTTTAACATAAATGAAGACTAAATCGTTTTAAATGACATTAACTTTTAAACCAGTTAGACGTTTAATTATTTCTCACTGTGTGGTTTTAACCCAACAGATTTATTTTTCAATCCTTCACAAACTTTTATTTTGAAGGTCTGACTTCCAGCCCCGCCCCCTTCTTGTCTCTGTCCAATCAGGAGAAGCGGATTGACTCCCTGGACGCGGCGAACTCGCGGCTGATGGCGGCGCTGACGCAGGTGAAGGAGCGCTACAGCGCCCCCAACATCCGCAACGGCCTGTCGCCAGGCAACCCCACCAAGCTGTCCATCACTGAGAACGGAGAGTTCAAGAACAGCAGCTGCTGATTGGTCCCCACAGAATCAGAGGCGGAGCCTGGACTTTTAAAGAGACAGAAGCCATTAGTGGACTGTGTAAATACTGACGGTGGAGCTGTTTGTTGTACAGAGTGTGTGTTTGAGTGTGTGTGAGTGTTTGGAGGCTCGTTGCAGCGTCACAGAAGCACAGTGAGAAAGAAACCAACCAAAAACACAACCTGAACTTTTTCTAACCAACTTTTTTAAGCTTTTTATTTCCAGCTTCTGGTTTTTGTTTGAAGCTTTGATTTTCTTTTAGTTTCCCTCTTTAATGTTTCTGACTGAATTTAGGTTTTTTTACCCGACGAGTTGTTGTGGGTTTAATTTATTCCTCCTTGTTCTCGTCCCGTTGCTGATCTACTGAACAGACCTCTGAGGGATCAGGGTCAAAGGTCACACCTGTCTGCTGTCCCATGTTGAGAATAAAGCTGTCTGAAAGCACATCTGTCGTCTCTTTGTCCCTCATTGTTCATCAGAGCAGATCATCTCTTCTTCACAGGAAGCTGCTTCTGTCCATTCAGAAATAAAGGCTGAAGGAGAATCGGTCCAAGAACAGAACCCTGTGGTACTCCACCAGTAACCATTGAGTGTGAAGATTTATCATTAACATGAACAAGAATCTGTTGGACAGATATGATTTAAACCAGCCTACTGCTGTTCCCTTTATCCCTACATGTTAAAGCCTTTCTAAGGGAATATTATGATCGACGGTGTGAAAAGCAGCACTGAGATCTAACAAGAGCAGATATATTACAATCTAGAACAGAAATAAAACCAACACTGTCAATTTCACAACTTTATTAATTATCAGGAGTTACGTTGATAGTAGAGATAAACAGTTTATATAAAACCAACAAGAACCAGAATTTAATGAGTAAATCAAACTTTAAATGTTCGTTGCCGTTATTAGAATCAGTTTTATTTTGATCTACAGGTTATAATGTTTCTATGGAGGCCTAAAACTTCATGAAAACAATAAAACAAGATAAAAATCTGACAGCATCAGGAGAACAATGAAATAAACCCTGAAAACATCTAGATTTGACTTTCTAATGGATCAGAAGCTGAAGATGTGT
The DNA here is from genome assembly GCA_028564705.1 of Apricaphanius iberus. Classification (NCBI taxonomy): domain Eukaryota; kingdom Metazoa; phylum Chordata; class Actinopteri; order Cyprinodontiformes; family Aphaniidae; genus Apricaphanius; species Apricaphanius iberus. The sequence goes on along the minus strand of JAPXFQ010000438.1, from coordinate 256,386 downwards.
AGAAGCAGAGAAGCAGAATGAGCTGCAGCAAATAATCCAGCTGAGAACTGAACTGTTGACTTCCTGCTGAGGACGTTTCCAAGATCACCTCTCCACCAGCAGGACTTCACCTCCAGAGTCCCTCAGGTTCCTCCTTCATGGAGCTTCATCAGATCAACCATCATTAACAGGACAGATGATCAGAGGAGAACTGTTGCTACCTCCATCATTAAGGCTGGGACAGAAGTATGGGTAGATGTTCTGAGTGAAGCAGCAGCCAGTAAAGGAGTAGATCAGAGCTGCAGCATCTACATCATAGAAGGAGACCAGACCCTCCTCATAATCCACAAACACCCCCACCTTCTCAGGACCAGGATGGAGATGGAGACGGACTGAAGGGTCATCAGCAGCTTTGTACTCATTTCTGTTTCTCAACACAACAGTCCAGAAACCGTTCTGAGGACTCGCTGTGACTATTCCCTTCCTGTTGATGGATTCTCTGACCACTCCTAGATCCCACTCAGTTTTTCCTTTAACCTGAACCTCAAAGTAAAATCTGCCTGAAGAGAAACTCTGCTGTCCTAAAACACAAACACAGTAAGAAAATCTCTCTGGATTATCTGGAAGCTTCTTCCTCTCATCTCCATGTTTCACCTGTTTTCCATCATCAGACAGGATGAGGTTAGGATGAGCTGTTTTAGGATCCAGAGTCACATCCACTGCATACTGCTGGACCCTCTTCATCTCAGCCTCCATCATCTCCTTCATCTTCTCCCTGATCTTCTCCTCCAGCTGAGCCACAGCTCTCACCACAGTCCCCTCATATGATGGTGGATGAACTCTGACCTCTGTCCAGGTCTTGGTGGGTGGAGCAGCTTTCAGGGAGGAGAAGCTCTGGAGGAGGTGGAGGTGGTCTTCAGACTGTGAGAGCTGCTTCACCTCAGAGCTCCTCTTCATCAGCTCAGAGATCTCCTGTTCCAGATCTTTGATGAAGTCTTCAGCCTGTTTCTCTGCAGTTTTCTGTTTGTCTTCGATCTCCTTGATGAGCTCCTTCAGGCCTCTCTCAGCAGACTCCTTCAGAGCCGTGAAGATCTGAACACCTTCTGCTTTCTCTCTGTCTGCAGCATCTTTACTGATCTTCACCGACTCTTTCATCTCCTGGATCTTCAGTCGTCTGTTCTGGATCATCTCCTGAACTTCAGCCTCTGTCTTCCTCAGCTCTGCCTTCTTTCCTTCACATTCTTCTCTCAGAGGAACAAACTCGTGGTTCTTGTGGTCTAAAACAGGACAGAGTGAGCAGACACATGTCTGGTCGGTCCTACAGAACAGCTCCAGAGGTTTATCGTGCTGCAGACACATCCTGTCCTCCAGGTTCTCCACAGGCTCCATCAGCTGATGTTTCTTCAGACGTGGAGCTGTCAGGTGAGGCTCCAGGTGAGTCTGACAGTAGGAGAGCAGACACACCAGGCAGGACTTCAGGGCCTTCAGTTTGGTTCCAGTGCAGACGTCACAGGGAACTTCTCCTGGTTTGGCAGCTTGTTGCTCTGATCTGCTGCTGGCTTCCTGCTGAGCTTCACGTCTGAACTGAGAAACAATCTCAGAGAGCAAAGTGTTGATTTTGAGCGCAGGTCTAGTGGGGAAAAGCTCTTTGCACAGAGGACACATGTAGAGGACATTGCCTTCCCAGTGCCTCATGATGCAGGTCTTGCAGAAGTTGTGTCCACATGGTGTGCTGACTGGATCAGTGAAGACATCCAGACAGATGGAGCAGAGGAACTGATCCTCAGACCGCAGGTTGCTGCTAGAAGACATGTCTGAACTCTGAGGATAGGTCAGGGAAACTTCAGTTAGATTTAATGTTCAATGTTTCAGTCCTTCTGTTTCTCTTCCCTTCAGATGATCGACACACTTTTCTAACAGGAAGTTAGAGCAGTCTGTAACTTCCTGTTGGTTGTTGATCTGTTGGTAGAAACACAATAAACCAGATTTCTACTAAACTCACCAGAATCAGAATCTGTTGTTGAGCAGAAAAATATGAACTTATTTTGTCTCCAGAAGTTTTTCTCCACGTCGGCTCAGACTTCACTGTGACTAACTTTTACTTTCATTTCTGGAAAGTGACGTTTTAAACTCATGACTCAGTGTTGCTCCTCCCATCACCTTTGGCACCTAAAGACAGATACAGACATGTAGGATAAAATATTTTTATTATCGAGCCTTTTTCACTGATTTTATACTCGTTTCTTTTCTTTAGATCCTCAGAAAAACTGAATTCAAATACAAAAACTGGAATATCTTTATTATCCAGTCAGATTCTGTTACTCTCACCAGGTGTGTTCAGTCTATTTATAGCGTCACTGAATCACAGGAAGTCCGTTTCTGCAGGTTTGATGTTTTCCCGAGAGCTGGTCCTATGCTGCCATCTGCTGGACAAAAAAAGAACCTCAGGTTAAAGCTGGAAATCTTTCACATTATAATTTGTATCAAAAGTTCTGAAATTTACATCAGATTATAAATTGATTTAAGAAAAAAAAGATATATTTATCTTAAATGAAAACACTGACATACTATTTTTAGTTTAGTAAAGAACAAAAGAACAGAAACAGAAAAATCTGAATTAACTTATAGAAACTGAGATGATCCAACATTTAACCATCTAGCAGAAAAAGTCTAAACCTGCAGCTATGAGCAAAAATGAGACGGTGTTACAAAGATGTAAATATGATGCATAGATTTTCTTTCCATCTCAGAACCTTCAACCTTTATCATGTTTTTTTCTCATTGCCTTTAACCAGAGTTGCCCAAAGTCATCCTGCAGGTTTTTGTTCTTTCTCTGCTTCAACACACTAGAACCAAAGGATGGCTCGTCTGCAGAACTCTGACCTGCAGAGGAGGTAGGAGGACACATCTAAAACTGTCAGGACACCGTACCTCGAAGCCTGGAGGTGGACACCCTAGCTTTAAACATTAAGCATGTGTGGTTGGATTTTAGACTCTTAATAAAATGAGAGAGATTCCTTTAAGCGTTTTGGAGGTTTAAATATGATTTGAATTGATCATACAGGAGGACAGTATCGCATCACAGTAAATGCTAAATACTGACCTGTTTCAGTCTTACAACAAGCTAAAATTATTTCTAGCAACTTTGGTCTATCTATTCTACTCCATAAAGTACAACTCTCAAGGAAAAAATCAGAGACTTTGTGGCTTCTTTCTCTTTGATTAGGAAGCTATGAACTTTGTATATTTTTAAGGATGCCCGGTCGAAGAGCCATCTCCATGGTAACGCAGGATGTGGACTATCATTATAAAAACTCTCTGACCATGACTTGGTTAAAGGCGTCACTCAATATCACTAAACATTCAAACTAATAATACATTAAGTAAACATGCGTCACAGTTGATTACAAAGTACAGATAAATCACAACACTAAATTTCTCCATCACACATTAATTGGGTTATTAAAAAAAACAAAACTTTTACATTTGTTTAACCAATGAAGATGCCTGACAGACTTTTTTAAGTCTCCATCATGCATCAAGGACTGGTTATGAATGTTCTTATGAGGCCTCAGTTAACCAGCAAAGAAAATGTCATTATTTCACTTTGAGAACATGTTTTATACAATAAAATGACATATCGGCTAGATAACGACTATTGGTTAGACACAAAAAGCTCCTCACCATGGAGGGTTCCATCCCAGATCCAACACCAACTGCTGCCCAAAATGATCAAGAGGTTCAGAGAGTCACACTCTAAGGATGGACACAAATAAAGAAGCGCTAATCTAAAAGTACATGAGGGCAGGGCAGTTTGGAGAAAATGTTTCTTTCTTTAGCTTTTATATTTATTTGACAATCTTTAAGTTTATTTAACATGTTCTAATATTTGACAGCACTCTCATTGAACAATGTCATAGTTTTGTCTTAAAGGCACAGTGTGTAATTTTCGGCCAGTAGGGGGCAGTGCATATCTAAATTATCACAAGCATGCGGTATCTGTGTCTTCGAGTAAGAAACAACAATGGAGGTCCAACTAGTGCTGTTTTCAAATCTATTTGCAGCAACATGACGAGCACATCAGTCTCTCTTTCATCACTTGGAACTAGCGAAGATGTAAAAATGTATTTATGGCAAAACTTTTTTGCATTTTGAGGGGAAATCAATGTTTTAATAGCGGGTGTGTTCTGTGCGCTTTGTCCGTCCGGGCTCTTGTAGAAGTAAAGACGTCATCTAACATGGCTTTCCCCTGAAAAGAGGACTCGCGCCTATTGGCTGAAGCTGAGGGCCAGCCTCTTCCAGGAGGCCGCTGTGGAGAACAGAAAGTAGTGAGTTCCCCCTGTTGTTATTCCTGTAGCTTCTCTAGGGCCTCCTGTAGAACCTCTGGGGCCTCAGCTTGTCCCGTCTGTCCTTCTTTCTCCTCAGCGTCTGGGCGTGGCTGGTGTCCATCCTTAACAGCTTTCAGCCCAGGGAGGAAGACCTCTCCTCTTCCTCAGGTACAGAGCACACAGATCTCGTCTCTGTTCTTGTAGGTTGCGTTTGTTTCATCCACAGTGATGCCGCTGCCGTAGGAGTTCGAGCTCCAGGGTTTCTTGGCTCTGCGACCGGCTCTCAGGTTTGGACCTAGTCCTTCACCTTAGGGAATGATACCAGGACGGTTCCGAGGGTTGTTCCTATGAATATTCCTTGGACTCTTCCTGGGACTTTTTCTGAGGCCGTTCCTTGGGATTGTTCCTTGAGATTATTCTTTTGGACTGTTCCTTAAACTCTACCTGGGACTGTTCCTTGGGATTTTTCTGTGGGACTGTTCCTTGAGATTATTCCTGAGACTGTTCCTTAAACTCTACCTGGGATTGTTCCTTGGGATTTTTCTTTGGAATTATGTCTAAGGACTGTTCCTTGGTATTGTTCTTTGGAGTTGTTTCCTTGGGACTGTTCTTTGGACTTTTCCTGAGACTGTTCCTTGGGACTCTTGCTCAGGCTGTGCCTTGGGATTGTTTCTTAAGACTGTTCCTTGATCCTCAAGATTTTTGTATTGTTCCTTGGGACTGTTTTGTTGGACTGTTCTGTGGAACTGTTCGTCGGACTGTTCCTGGGATTGTTCTTTGGGACTCTTCTTGAGACTGTTCCTTGGACTCTTCCTCAGGCTGTTCCTTGGGATTGTTTCTTGGGGCTTTTCCGTGGACTGTTACCTGGGCGAGTTGCTTTGGGCAGTTCCTAGGATTGTTCCGTAGACTGTTCCTCGATTTATTCTGGGTCCACTGGTTACTAATGTTCTGACCTCTGTGGTTGTTTCAGGTGTCTGGACTTCACCAAAGGTCATCAGGGTATCCTTGTGGAGAGGGACGGCCGGCCGCTGGTTGCCCGCCACCAGCGACTCATCGCTCTGGGGAAGTGGGTGGCCGACAACTAGCCGGGGTGAGATTCACTGCTCCGCCTCTCTGTGAGAAACGCTGACAGGTTCTGATGTGTTGCTACCGAACCTCCGCAGGCTGATCCAGTGCCAGGTGAACGAGGACGGCCTCCTCCTCTTCCTCACCGACATTTCAGAGGAGGCCATCGAGGAGCCGCTGGAGAAGTCTAAAGGCGAGCAGCGGGAACTTGGGCCTGAAGTCGGTTCTGTCCGCAGGGAAGACCCAGAGCTCCTGGTCGGACAACATGGAGCACCCCGACATCACCTTCAAGGAGAACATCAAACCCAGAGAGCCGGTCCGGAACCAGCCGCAGAAGGACCTCGGCAAGGAGCCCCGAGATTTCTCCAAGGGTAACGGGACCGCCGCTGGGAAAGGAGAGCCCAAGAGAGATGGGAAGAGGAAGAGCGAGACGAAGAAGGCGGGGCATGAGAAGGCAGCCGATGTGGGGAAACAGGTTGGGAACGTGATCCAGTTTAAAAGTTCTGCTCCGGTGCTGATCCAGACAGTAATCCCGGTTGTCCATCAGGTGAAGGCTCAGACGGAGCTGAGGAAGACTCCGGTCTCAGAGGTCAAGAAGACTCCGGTCTCAGAGGTCAAGAAGACTCCGGTCACTCAGACTCAGACCACCTGCTCATCCCAGTTTATCCCCTTCCATCATCCTGGAGCGTTCCCACCGCTGCCCAGCAGACCCAGTAGGTTTATCCCAGCACACACCTCCGAAGGTTCTGGTTTCAGTCCGTAAGCTCTGGTTTCTGTCTGGAAAAGTCTAGAAGTTATACATTATTTCCCAGAGCTAGAAAATAAAACAGATTAGAAAGTATCCAAAAACGTTCGGACTCTTTGCACTAAACTTTTTTCCCTTGGTTTGTGTTCCGAGTTGCGGACCGGAACCAGAACCAGTTGCTGATCTGGTTTTCTACACCTCTGCAGTTCTGGTTCTGAGAAGTTTGCTCCATGCAGCTCTGCCCACATGGTTCAGGCTTTAAACTGAAATCTTAAACCGGGTCAGCTACCAACAGAACCAGTTAAACTTCTCCTGCTTGTTGTGAAGCAGAGCTGACAGTCATGTTTATCATAAAGCGTGTATATCGAATGTTTCACTGTGAAAGGACACACGGTAATGGTGTAACTTCCTGGTGAATCCAGGCTTCTCCTTCCCACCAGGAGTGTCCGTCCCGGCTCCATTTCTCCAGTCAGCCGTTCACAACCAGTCAGCCGTTCACAACCAGGCAGGCGGTCTAAAGGCCGTTAGTCTGGACCAGAACCGGAGCTGAGCTTCAGGCTGGTCAGATAAAATGTTCTGATCCAGATGGGACGAAAGGATGTGAGGGTTTCTGGTTTCCCTTGGTTCTGGTTCCGTTTGTTCTCAGTTCAGAACCAGCCACCCATTTTCCTATATGGACAGAACGAAAATGATCCATCCTCTGGTTCTACGACCGACCCGGTTTCCTTCACATTTGATCCAGACAATAGTGAAAATTTCTGGATGAGAAGGAACCGGGTCCAAGCTCCGTTTTGGATCACTTCTGGTTCTGGTTCTTGGGTGTTTCTTGTTTTTGTTGATCTCAGTCGGGGGCTAGACGCCATGTCAGAGGTGGAACTAGAGGCAGGACTAGGGGCGGAGTCAGTAACATAATTAGGGGGCGGGTTAAATGTGCCGACAGCCCCACCCACCACATCGGCGGAAGCGTGTCGTCGGGGCTGCAGCGGATCTTTGAGGACGCCGGAGACAGGTAACCAATCAGCTGTTAGAGTCCAGCTCTGTTTGATGATGTCATACTTACACTGGTTTTCTACAGATTGTTAAAATTTTACTTAAAGGTTGATAGCGCCATCTAGTGTGTCTAGGTTGTAGTTACAACAATAAAAACATGATTCCGGCTGTTGGGTTGCCAGGTTTGCTGCCGATACGCCCAGTGACCAACCTGAACTGTGAGGAGTTTAACTGACGGTTACATCACTATCTGCTCGTCCTCAATAGAGGGTTCTGGCCTGTGGGACCCCAGAAGCAGCTGATAGGTACCGGCAGGCCAAGCTGAGTTCCGCTCGGATGGTCGCTGAGGCAAGAACATGGGCGTTGGAGGACTCTTGATAGACCATAGAGAACGACTTCTGTATGGCTTTGAAGCGATTTTGGACCACCATCTGGTGTCTCGGGGGGGGATTCCGGGGACTCCAATCTCTGGTGTTTAAGGTCATTAAAAAGCTCCTTGATGGCAGGACTCCGGGGTTGGATGAGATTCGCCCGGAGTTCCTTAAGGCTCTGGATGTTGTAGGGCTGTGTTGGGGGCAGTTCCCTTGGATTGGCAAACCGGGGTGGTGGTCCCCCTCTTTAAAAAGGGGGACCACAGAGTGTATTCCAACTACCGGAGGATCACACTCCTGAGCCTCCCTAAGGTCTATTCAGAGGTTCTGGAGAGGACGGATAGTCGAACCTCGGATCCAGAAGGAACAATGCGGTTTCCGTCCTGGCCGTGGAACACTGGACCAGCTCTACACCCTCATCAGGGTCCTGGAGAGTGCGTGGGATTTCGCCCAACCGGTCTCCTTTTTTTTTTTTTCTGGACTTGGAGAAGGCATTCGACCGTGTCCCTCCGGGAATCCTGTGGGGGGTTCTGAGGGAGTATGGGGTACCCCGCCCTTTGATACCGACTGTTAGGTCCATGTATGACAGGAGTTTGGTTTGCATTGCCGGCAATAAGCCGGACTCGTTTCCGGTGAGAGTTGGACTCCGCCAAGGTTGCCCTTTGTCACCGATCTTGTTCAAAACATTTATGGACACGATTTCTAGGTGCAGCCAAGGTCTTGAGGGGATCCGTTTTGGTGGCCTCAGGATCGGGTCTCTGCTTTTTGCAGATGATTGGGTCCTGTTGGCTCAAGTGGAACGAGGTCTACAGCTTTCACTGGAGCGGTTCTCGGCCGAGTGTGAATCGGGTAGGGTGCCTTCTTCAGGTCGGGGATGGGGTCCTTCCTCAGGCGAATGAATTCAGGACTGGTCTGTCGTGGTGAAGAGAGAGCTCAGCCAAAAGGCAAAGCTCTCGATTTATCGGTCGATCTACGTTCCTACCCTCATCTATGGTCACGAACTCTCGGTGGTGACCGAAAGAACGAGATCATGGATACAAGTGGCTGAAATGAGTTTCCTCCGAAGGGTGGCTGGGCTCTCCCTTAGAGATAGGGTGAGAAGCTCGGTCATCCGGAGGGGGCTCAGAGTAGAGCCGCTGCTCCTCCACGTTGAGAGGAGCCAGTTGAGGTGGCTCAGACATATGGTCAGGATGGACGCCTCCCTGATGAGGTGTTCCAGACACGTCCCACCTGGAGGAGGCACTGGGAGCTGGACAAGTAGCTGGGAAGATGGAAGTCTCTGCCAACCCCAGGAGGGCCCTGCACTGGGCTCAAGCCTCCTTCTTGCCTGAGGAGTGAGCAGGCCCTTCTTTTCACCTGAAGGGGCCGGGTTTAACCAGCTGGACATAGCGCGTGGAAGGATCACGTTATTCCAGCCAGATCCTCCCCAACCCTTCAGGCCAGGAGGGGGCAGTATACAGCCCAAGACTGGTGCATGTTTTTGTGGGAGTAGCTCAAGGGAACACGGATAGAACATGCAAACTCCACACAGAAAGGACCTTTTGCCAACCCCACCCAGGGTGTGGGTGCTAATGATATGGAGGAACACACACACCCTCAACACCCACAGCATCCCCAGCGGGAATGGAACCCGGGACCTTCTTGCTGTGAAATGAGCTGTGCTACCAGCTGCTCCCTAAAATATAATTGTTTTAAGGAAATGTACTTTCTTCCTGCACCACTCTAAAAGCCCTGTGGAGGTATTTTTTAAAATGTAGCTTTTCATGAAAATGTTCCATATACAACCTTTAAAAGTTTAACTAACGTTGAATAACTGGGAAAAAAATGATTTTAAAGATACTCAGAACTGAGCCCTGAGGTCCACCAAAAGAAACACAGAATTACTTTTATTAGAAGTTGAATGTAAATGTTTTGTTATTGTTCTGTATTCAGATATTAAAAGCTGGTAGATCAGATCAGTTCCGCCGGTAGAATTGCTCTCCCTGGTTACTTCCTGTCTCTAACATCTGTGACTTCCTGTAGCCGCAGCCTCCAGTCTGCAGCCGCTGAGCCGGTGGACGGTTACGGTCGAGTCCAGCGCCCCCTGCTGGCCCAGCAGCATCAGGAGGAGCGGGACAGCCTGCTGCCGAACGGTCGCAGCGTCTCTCTGGTGGACCTCCAGGACTCTCAGAGCCTCCATGGCCCCAAGGGGCCCCCGACGCACCATGAGGCTCCGCCCCGCCTCAGCAGGGTGGGTTCTCAGGCCTCCATCGGCCACGGACCGCTTTACCCCCACTCCAACCCGGCGACGCCCCAGCCGGCGCCGCACAAGCCTAAAGCCCCGCCCAGAGACGGTCAGCCGCAGAGCGCGCCGCAGGTGAGGCGGCCGCTGCACCCGTCCCTCAGCCAGCAGCGCAGCCTGCAGCCGCTCTCCTTCCAGAACCCGGTCTACCACCTGAGTAACCCCGCCCACGGCCCAAACGCTCGCTCCTCCCACTCCCTGTGGCAGGACTCCAGCTCAGAGAACCTGAGCACCGAGAGCTCGCACAACAGCCACAGCAACTCGGACGACTTCGGCAGCCAGATGGGGGTCAAAGGTCGCGTGGCGTCCAACAGCAGCCTGGACGAGGTCGGCAGCAGGCGGAGCACGCAGAGCGAAGACTGCTCCACGCCGCGACGACTCCCGCCGCCAGACCTGCCACTGGGTGGCGCCACCGCGATCGCCATCCCCCGTCAGAGCACTACGGCGGTCACCGCCCACATCATCAAGGTGGAGCAGCACAGCAGAGGGGGCGGGGCCAGGACGCCGCGCTCGCAGCCTCAGACTGCCTCGCTACGAAGCAGCAGCAGCGCCAACACCGAGCCCACGCCCTCCACCCACCAACCGTCCACGAGCGCGGTGGAGAACGTAGCTGCGCCTACTAGGAGCGCAGCTAAACAGGCCCCACAGGTATGCTCAGCTCCGCATCGCAGGTCTCTGATTGGCTCAGCTCGGCCTGTGATGATGTAACCGTGTGTGTACAGGTGGGAACGCCCGTGGAGGCGGCGGCCATGTCTCCGGTGGAGAGGACGGCGGCGTGGGTCCTGAACAACGGCCAATATGAGGAGGTGGAGGTGGAGGAGGAGGAGGGAGGGCGGAGCAAAGAGGAAGGCCGGAACACGGAGAAGGTAGAAAACACCTGGGTGGGCGTGGCCAGAAACTGGTCCAAGTGGTCCTAACTGGTTTTAACTAGTCTTGACTCTTCTCCAGATTGTCTTTTACAGATTTTGACTGTCCTCCAACTTGTCCAACTAGTTTTAACAACTTTTCAACTGGTTTCTAAATAGTCCTAACTGGTCTATACTGATTTTATCTTCGTTTAATTATTTACAGCTGGACCAAATTGGTTCATTCTACATTTAATTAGTTTCAACGTTAACTCTCTAACTAGCATAAACTACTTTTAATTAGCTGTAACAAGTAACTTCTCTTAACTAGTTTTAATTTGTCTCTGCTGTCCTTGACTGGTTTTAATTCGTGTTAACTGGTTTAGACTTCATTTAACTAGTTTTAACTGTGCTCTTATTGGTTTTAACTAGACATAACTACTTTAACTGGTTTCTAACTGGTATTAGCTGGTTTTAACCAGATTGAACTAGTTTTATCTCTGGTCTCTAAAAGGGTTTAACTGGTTTAATTTGTTGCTGACTGGTGTTTAATTGGTCTCTTATTGTTTTTAATAATGGTTTACAAGTTTTAACTGGTGCAGCCCGACCCCAGATAAACTGGGGGTTGGATGATGGATTATTTTTAACTGGTCTTTAACTGCTTTTAAAGGTTCAGTAGATTAAATTAGCCCCCCCCCAAAAAACAGTAGTTAGGCTCTACAACCGAAACCAGAACTCAGTTGCACGTTTGGTGACGAGGACCAGAGGTCAGGAACACATCACACCAGTTTTAAAGTCGCTGCATCGGCTCCCTGTGTATTTTAAATCAAGGTTGAAAAGGTTTCTTATTAGTTTGTAATAATATAATATAATTCTGTATGTTATTTTTTAATTCTGTGTTCACTTATAGAGATAAGAACTAATCAAGCAGTGTTCCTGCACTGAAGTGGTGCTTAGATTTTAACCGGTTCTGTTTGATTGATTTTGCTTTGAATGTGTTTTGTTTGTTTTACTGTATTCATCATTTAAAGCACTTTATGCTGATTTTATCACGTGATCTACAAATCAAATTAGACTGATTGATTGAAGCTGCTCCGCCCCCTGCAGTACGAGCTGGAGATCTCCCGACTGAAGGAGCGCCTGCGGGTGTCGGGCCGCCGCCTGGAGGAGTACGAGCGGCGGCTGCTGGCTCAGGAGCAGCAGATGCAGAAGCTGCTGCTGGAGTACAAGAACCGTCTGGAGGACAGCGAGGAGCGGCTGAGGAGGCAGCAGGAGGAGAAGGACGGCCAGATGAAGAGCATCATCTGCAGGTAGAGACTCACCTGAACGACACACACCTGGCTGGGAGTCGGGTCGTAGCGTCATGATGAGCGTGTTCCTGCAGGCTGATGGCGGTGGAGGAGGAGCTGAAGAGGGACCACGCGGAGATGCAGGCGGTGATCGAAGCCAAGCAGAAGATCATCGACGCTCAGGTACACAAACACCATCATCATCCCCATCATCATCATCATCAGAAGGCTGTCTGATGCAGCTGCTGCGTCACATGATCAACAGTCAGGGTTTAGTTTGCTTCTCACCGTCTCTCCGCTGATTCCAGGTCAGTAACGGATGTGAAATAAACCAATCAGGCAAGTACCTGTAGCCCCGCCCCCTCCACTGCCACCACGCTGGTTTTCTTTCATTTGATTGGTTTTAATTTCATATAAAAGCTGAGTTCACAACAAAACGCCAACACGCCTCCAGACTGCAGCCAATGAGACAGCTCTCCCTGCTGGACAAACTCTGGAACTGCTAGCAGTTTAATATTCCTGCTGCTGGAAGTCAGAGCTGGGAATGTCGTCCAGCTAGAGCTGATTGTGATCTAGTTTTAAGTCAGAGAAAGATAAAGTTTCATTTTCTGAGGCCAATTTCTGCTAATAACAATATTTTATCCCCATTTAATGAGTTCCAACACAAAAAAAACACGTTTATATGTTTACTTTTTAGGAAGACCTGTAAGGACGCTGTTGATTAAGATGAACACATGGAGGAGTTTCCCAAGGTCCCTTTGTGACGTCAGTCCTTTAATCCTAGAAATGTTGTTCAGGGCATAGAAGGCTGACCTTTTATTGCCTCTATGTGACCCTGGAGCACTTTTTCACAGTTTTTACTGTGATACTAGATACTTTAGCAGGGATGGTGCTTTCAAAGAAAAAGGCAAAAATGATCAGATAATGATCTCTGGAATACAGAGATGTTGGAGATATTTAAACCCTTGCTAATAACTAAATCCAAAGTGTGTTCTTGATTGTGTGCTGGGTTGTTTGACATATTGGGTCAGGCTGAAGTTAGTCTTAGTTCGTCTATCTTGGGAATTGCCAGTAGGGATGTTGAACTCTCCCACAATGATTAGTTGGTCGCAGTCGATATATAATACAGAAAGAAGGTTGCTGAACTCATTAAAGAGTTTGGGTTTTGAGGACTTTCACGAATAAAACCTTGTTTGGCTCTTTAATCTATGTAGCTACGTATTCAAACGTTCAGTAGGTTATGATAAAAAATAGTGCCTATCTAGACCCTCTTTGCTGTTTCCTGCTCTCTCTTAAAAAGTTGTAATTCTGAGAAGTGGATTCTATCTGCATATGTTTTAGTATTTACGTCTAACCAAGTTTCAGATAAAACCAGGGCATGAATATTATTATTATAAAGTCATTACTTAGAAAATACTTTCTTGACAGAGATCTGATGTTTAATGATGCTAGTTGAAGATATTTGTTGGTGATGGGCAGATTCTTCTGATAGGTGATAGTTTTTAGGTTTAGTTGAATCCGGCAGAGTTTGATTTTATAACCGTAAGATTTCCCAGGTCCGCACTAGTTATTGGTTCTCCTGTTTATAATCACTGGAATCCTCCCTTCTAGGTAATCAGGGTAACCAGACGCGTCCTGTTTGGCGATGGGCCTGTAGACAGTGTCTGGTCCCCCCTTACATCAGACGTCAGTCATTACCAGCGGTGGAAAGGGAGAACTACAGCTATCGGTTCCAGCGGTCTGCTGTAGTGCAAATCTTGGAGTTAATGGAGTTTCTCTCATTATTTGCTCATTCAGTTTGTCTGAGAAAACTTCTGAATGATGATCCGTTTTTTGATGACTGTGTAGATGATGCTGAAGAACGACATCTTTGCTGATCTTGAACGTTTTCAGTGACTCTGCTCTGTGTCATAGCAGCTCTGTTAATCTCTACAGGTTGTTTATCTGTCAGCACCTGGTTTGTTTGAGGAGCTGTTTCAGCAGGCCGGGCTTCAAGGTCAGCCTTTATCAGTCGGTTTAAGAAACCCCACGCCTTCATTATTACATAACAAAAAATGTTGGAGGCCATGAGTCTCATTCTGCCTTTGTTGAGATGGTGCTAATTTTCCTTTGAACAGATGGTTTAAAGAACCAAATACTCTGAAATTGTTTACGTAGGTGATCAATTTTTCCAAACATTTTGTTTTCAACCGTCCATGGAGCATGCAAACAGTGAAGACCAGTAATTGAAGGAATTTGTTTTCTGTGATTTCATTGACAGTAGTCTTTGTGCAGCTGAATACACTAGAGTTCTTGCTACAAAAGTTTACAATCGCATTTATTCAGGATTCTTAGTTTATTATGTGTCCACATCATGTGGCTGGATTATTCCCTTTAATCTTGGCTGTTTGTGGAGCTGAGTCGTCATTCATTGGGAGGTCAGAGATGGTTCTGTCCCGGTGACATCTTCAGAACCTTCTAGATTTATCATTTATAATTGTTCTGATCCTTTCTGCCCGTCTGATGAATCAGTGATGCTGCGGGCTCCTCAGAACAGAAAATCACCATAGCAACGAGGAATCTGCAGTGAGCTGCAACCCAAACAGGCTCATGGTTTTAAAAAAGTTAGTAAAGTTTAAGATAAACAGTTTTGAAATCTACTATTTAATTAGAAACAACAAACCTCTGTAGTTCTGACAGAGTCCACCAAGTGTTCACAGCTCCCTCTGGTGGCAGAATCTATAAAATATTTTTTTAATCTGTAGAAGATAATCAGTGAAATAATTGATTCTGTTTCCTGGTTCAGAAATCTGAACTTCAGTGTCTGCAGTCTGAACCATGGAACCTGTTGATCTGAAGCAGGCGTGTTGGCGTGTCGCTCTCTGAGCGTGTTTGTTTTCTGTTTGGCTGCCGACCCCCCCACCCCACCCCCTCCCTGCCCCCGAAACCATCAGAGCTTCACCTTCTCAGGTGGAACCGAGGCGACAGCAGCAGCCGTGGACCTGAAGCTGCTTCAGCCGCACTTTCTCTTTAGTTCTGCTTGGTTTCAGCTGGTTGGCCTGCTGCTTCATTTGATTGGCTGCTGCCTTCAGACTGCTGCTGTCGGGTCAGAACCACCTCACTGTTTCACTAAATAACCTCAAACACTGTTGATAATTCGATGGACTTCGGTCGCTTTAACATCTAAAACCTGTTAATATTCCAGACGTATAAATATCTGTTTAATAATATTATTAAGCTTCAATTTAAACTTGTGTTACAGGAAGAAAAAGGTTTAAACTCTTGATAACTTTAGTTTGATCTCATCTGTTTCCATTGATTAAAGGAAAACAGCAATAATAATAATAATCCATGAATGATTCTAATTCCATATAAATTCTTCACCAACGATCCAAAACAAAGACTTTATGCTCAGAACAACCTGCTGCTGTTAAACCTGAAGGCTTCTTATTTAAAGACTAAATCATTTTCATCTTAGATGGGCTGAATGATGTACTGATGTAATTTTCTAGTCAGGTTTTATGTAGGGATGGGCGATATGGCCTCAAATCTATATGGTGATATAATGTAAGGCATGTGTTGTAACGATATCTATGGCGATATGTTCATTTTTTTCTTTATATATGTCAAAATGATTTTTTTTCTCACTTTCCAGATACATTACATCAGAATAACTTCCCAAATGTTTAAAATCCCATTGCAAGAAAATTTACTGTGCAAAATGAATAAAAAAATATATTCAAATCTTTTTCCAAAAGTTTACAAAAAAATCTCACTAAATAAAGATAAAGATATTTCAAATAAAATGAAAGGAAAATGTTATAAAATGAAAGTTTCACATTGTCTGCTATCCTGGTTACTTCTTGCTAAATTAAATATCAAAAAGGATACTGGCACATACTTAAATGAAAAAATGCAAAAACATCAAAAGGGTTTCTTTTCTGTTAAATTAAAAACAAAAAATGTTACAATATTTAGAATAAAGAAAAATACTGAACTTCAGTATTTAGCATGATGATCATTGTAGAGCGGTATAGTTATATTCTCTACTTTTGGCTAAATTTGTATCATTTCTACCTTATACCTTTTATACTGCCCAATACTAGCTTTATGTTTATTTATTAAATCATATAATCTGTTGTTTTTATTATTAAATGAACTAAATTTTAACATAAATGAAGACTAAATCGTTTTAAATGACATTAACTTTTAAACCAGTTAGACGTTTAATTATTTCTCACTGTGTGGTTTTAACCCAACAGATTTATTTTTCAATCCTTCACAAACTTTTATTTTGAAGGTCTGACTTCCAGCCCCGCCCCCTTCTTGTCTCTGTCCAATCAGGAGAAGCGGATTGACTCCCTGGACGCGGCGAACTCGCGGCTGATGGCGGCGCTGACGCAGGTGAAGGAGCGCTACAGCGCCCCCAACATCCGCAACGGCCTGTCGCCAGGCAACCCCACCAAGCTGTCCATCACTGAGAACGGAGAGTTCAAGAACAGCAGCTGCTGATTGGTCCCCACAGAATCAGAGGCGGAGCCTGGACTTTTAAAGAGACAGAAGCCATTAGTGGACTGTGTAAATACTGACGGTGGAGCTGTTTGTTGTACAGAGTGTGTGTTTGAGTGTGTGTGAGTGTTTGGAGGCTCGTTGCAGCGTCACAGAAGCACAGTGAGAAAGAAACCAACCAAAAACACAACCTGAACTTTTTCTAACCAACTTTTTTAAGCTTTTTATTTCCAGCTTCTGGTTTTTGTTTGAAGCTTTGATTTTCTTTTAGTTTCCCTCTTTAATGTTTCTGACTGAATTTAGGTTTTTTTACCCGACGAGTTGTTGTGGGTTTAATTTATTCCTCCTTGTTCTCGTCCCGTTGCTGATCTACTGAACAGACCTCTGAGGGATCAGGGTCAAAGGTCACACCTGTCTGCTGTCCCATGTTGAGAATAAAGCTGTCTGAAAGCACATCTGTCGTCTCTTTGTCCCTCATTGTTCATCAGAGCAGATCATCTCTTCTTCACAGGAAGCTGCTTCTGTCCATTCAGAAATAAAGGCTGAAGGAGAATCGGTCCAAGAACAGAACCCTGTGGTACTCCACCAGTAACCATTGAGTGTGAAGATTTATCATTAACATGAAGAAGAATCCGTTGGACAGATATGACTTAAACCAGCCTACTGCTGTTCCCTTTATCCCTAAAACATGTTAAAGCCTTTCTAAGAGAATATTATTATCGACGGTGTCAAAAGCAGCTCTGAGATCTAACAAGAGCAGATATATTACAATCTAGAACAGAAATAAAACCAACACTGTCAATTTCACAACTTTATTAATTATCAGGAGTTACGTTGATAGTTGAGATAAACAGTTTATTTAAAACCAACAAGAACCAGAATTTAATGAGTAAATCAAACTTTAAATGTTCGTTGCCGTTATTAGAATCAGATTTATTTTGATCTACAGGTTATAATGTTTCTATGGAGGCCTAAAACTTCATGAAAACAATAAAACAAGATAACAATCTGAAAGCATCAGGAGAACAATGAAATAAACCCTGAAAACATCTAGATTTGACTTTCTAATGGATCAGAAGCTGAAGATGTGTAGAAGCAGAGAAGCAGAATGAACTGCAGCAAATAATCCAGCTGAGAACTGAACTGTTGACTTCCTGCTGAGGACGTTTCCAAGATCACCTCTCCACCAGCAGGACTTCACCTCCAGAGTCCCTCAGGTTCCTCCATCATGGAGCTTCATCAGATCAACCATCATTAACAGGACAGATGATCAGAGGAGAACTGTTGCTACCTCCATCATTAGGGCTGGGACCGAAGTATGGGTAGATGTTCTGAGTGAAGCTGCAACCAGTAAAGGAGTAGATCAGAGCTGCAGCATCTACATCATAGAAGGAGACCAGACCCTCCTCATAATCCACAAACACCCCCACCTTCTCAGGACCACGATGGAGATGGAGACGGACTGAAGGTCCAGCAGCAGCTTTGTACTCATTTCTGTTTCTCAACACAACAATCCAGAAACCGTTCTGAGGACTCATTGTGATTTTTCCCTTCCTGTTGATGGACTCTCTGGCCACTCCTAGATCCCAGTTAGTTTTTCCTTTAACCTGAACCTCAAAGTAAAATCTGCCTGAAGAGAAACTCTGCTGTCCTAAAACACAAGGACATTTAGAAAATCTCTCTGGATTATCTGGAAGATTCTTCCTCTCATCTCCATGTTTCACCTGTTTTCCATCATCAGACAGGATGAGGTGAGGATGAGCTGTTTTAGGATCCAGAGTCACATCCACTGCATACTGCTGGACCCTCTTCATCTCAGCCTCCATCATCTCCTTCATCATCTCCCTGATCTTCTCCTCCAGCTGAGCCACAGCTCTCACCGCAGTCCCCTCATATGATGGTGGATGAACTCTGACCTCTGTCCAGGTCTTGGTGGGTGGAGCAGCTTTCAGGGAGGAGAAGCTCTGGAGGAGGTGGAGGTGGTCTTCAGACTGTGAGAGCTGCTTCACCTCAGAGCTCCTCTTCATCAGCTCAGAGATCTCCTGTTCCAGATCTTTGATGAAGTCTTCAGCCTGTTTCTCTGCAGTTTTCTGTTTGTCTTCGATCTCCTTGATGAGCTCCTTCAGGCCTCTCTCAGCAGACTCCTTCAGAGCCGTGAAGATCTGAACACCTTCTGCTTTCTCTCTGTCTGCAGCATCTTTACTGATCTTCACCGACTCTTTCATCTCCTGGATCTTCAGTCGTCTGTTCTGGATCATCTGCTGAACTTCAGCCTCTGTCTTCCTCAGCTCTGCCTTCTTTCCTTCACATTCTTCTCTCAGAGGAACAAACTCGTGGTTCTTGTGGTCTAAAACAGGACAGAGTGAGCAGACACATGTCTGGTCGGTCCTACAGAACAGCTCCAGAGGTTTATCGTGCTGCAGACACATCCTGTCCTCCAGGTTCTCCACAGGCTCCATCAGCTGATGTTTCTTCAGACGTGGAGCTGTCAGGTAAGGCTCCAGGTGAGTCTGACAGTAGGAGAGCAGACACACCAGGCAGGACTTCAGGGCCTTCAGTTTGGTTCCAGTGCAGACATCACAGGGAACTTCTCCTGGTTTGGCAGCTTGTTGCTCTGATCTGCTGCTGGCTTCCTGCTGAGCTTCACGTCTGAACTGAGAAACAATCTCAGAGAGCAAAGTGTTGATTTTGAGCGCGGGTCTAGTGGGGAAAAGCTCGTTGCACAGAGGACACATGTAGAGGACATTGCCTTCCCAGTGCCTCATGATGCAGGTCTTGCAGAAGTTGTGTCCACATGGTGTGGTGACTGGATCAGTGAAGACATCCAGACAGATGGAGCAGAGGAACTGATCCTCAGACCGCAGGTTGCTGCTAGAAGACATGTCTGAACTCTGAGGATAGATCAGGGAAACTTCAGTTAGATTTAATGTTCAATGTTTCAGTCCTTCTGTTTCTCTTCACTTCAGATGATTTAGAGACTTTATTAACAATACGTTAGAAATGTCTCTAGAACAGTCTGTAACTTCCTGTTGTTGATCTGTTGGTAGAAACACAGTAAACCAGATTTCTACTAAACTCACCAGAATCAGAATCTGTTGTTGAGAAGAAAAATATGAACTTATTTTGTCTCCAGAAGTTTTTCTCCACGTCGGCTCAGACTTCACTGTGTTTAACTTTTACTTTCATTTCTGGAAAGTGACGTTTTAAACTCATGACTCAGTGTTGCTCCTCCCATCACCTTTGGCACCTAAAGACAGATACAGACATGTAGGATAAAATATTTTTATTATCGAGCCTTTTTCACTGATTTTATACACGTTTCTTTTCTTTAGATCCTCAGAAAAACTGAATTCAAATACAAAAACTGGAATATCTTTATTATCCAATCAGATTCTGTTACTCTCACCAGGTGTGTTCAGTCTATTTATAGCGTCACTGAATCACAGGAAGTCCGTTTCTGCAGGTTTGATGTTTTCCTGAGAGCTGGTCCTATGCTGCCATCTGCTGGACAGAAAAAGAACCTCAGGTTAAAGCTGGAAATCTTTCACATTATAATTTGTATCAAAAGTTCTGAAATTTACATCAGATTATAAATTGATTTAAGAAAAAAAAGATATATTTATCTTAAATGAAAACACTGACATACTATTTTTAGTTTAGTAAAGAACAAAAGAACAGAAACAGAAAAATCTGAATTAACTTATAGAAACTGAGATGATCCAACATTTAACCATCTAGCAGAAAAAGTCTAAACCTGCAGCTATGAGCAAAAATGAGACGGTGTAAAAAGATGTAAATATGATGCATAGATTTTCTTTCCACCTCAGAACCTTCAACCTTTATCATGTTTTTTTCTCATTGCCTTTAACCAGAGTTGCCCAAAGTCATCCTGCAGGTTTTTGTTCTTTCTCTGCTTCAACACACTAGAACCAAAGGATGGCTCGTCTGCAGAACTCTGACCTGCTGAGGAGGAAGGAGGACACATCTAAAACTGTCAGAACACCATACTTCGAGGCCTGGAGGTGGACACCCTAGCTTTAAACGGTAAACATGAATTGAGTTATTAAAAAAAACAACATTCAGCCACTAGTGGCTGCATGCGGCGCCTTAGAGGGGTCGTGCTGGCGGACGCGGGTTACTGGCCTGGTGCTGTGCTGCTCTGGGGGGGTCTGGACTGGGCCTGGGGCTCGGGGTTCTGGGGCGGCGCGCCCCCCGGCTGGGGCCCTGGCGGGGCTTGGCCGGGGGGGGCCGCTGCCGTCGGTGCCGGCTGGGGGGGGGCTGTGGTCAGCCGGTGGTTGGCGGGCGCTGCTGCCCTTTCCATCTCCCCGGGCTGGTTCCTGTCGCTTGCTCCCCGGTGGCCGCTTGCCGCGTCCGGGCGTCGGCGAGAGGCCGTGGCGGGTGGCCGGCGTCTCCGGGCCCGATCGGCTATATTCACACTGGACATGGCTCCTGGGTCTTGGTCTTAGCCCTCGCGGGGGTGCTGGGGTGGGGGGCTCTGGCCGTTGTTGGTCGGCCTCCACAGTGACAGACCAGTTGGTGGGGTGTGGGCTGGTGGGTGGACGTGCTGGGTTCTGTTGCCACCCGGCCATCGGGCGGTAGAAGCAAGGCTGGAGGATGTCGGCCTGGGGATTGGCCGCCCGGGACTTCGGTCTGCTCACGGCCCTGGCGCGGCATGTCCGGGGTACCCGAGTCGGTGGTGCGCCGGGTTCCGGCCTCGGCCCGGGGGTCCTCGGACGCTGGCGGTGCCTGGGGCGTCTCTTATTGGCGGGGAGGCTTTTTACCATCTAGCACAGGCGCTCTTTTTAACGGGGTGCGCTTGGGACGGGAGGGGGGAGGGCGTTGAGGGTGAGGGGGGGCTAAACTCAACCTGGGTGTCTAGTGACATGTGTTTTGTTAGCAGTGTGAATGTTGGGGAGGATTTAGATATGCCCCTGGCATGGGGGCTGGTGGATTGCCGGGGCCCCCATGGGGCTCGGCGGTACCGCTGCCGTGGGCCCCGACTGGACGTGCTGGGGCCTCCCACCCCTGGTGGATCGGGCCGAACGGGGGTGCCTATTGGAGTCAGCAGGGGAGCTGGCTCCCTGGGGTTGGCAATGGTCACCCCAGTTATTTTCTCCCCATCCCCATGCCTCTGTCCACCTGCTCCTTCATTCTACCATTCACAAGGCCTTGGGACGTGGGCACGTCACAGGGGTGCGGGATGGAGCTTCCGTCTTCGCTACCCGGTGGCGGCCTGGGTCCCGATTTTATTGAGCAATTTAGACACTACACTTGCAACATTTACAGGGAACGCACATGTAGGGACCTGGCGGTGTGGCGCCACAGGCGAGACCCCCCCGTTGAGGGGGCCTCGCCTGTGGTGCCGGCACCCACTGGTTAAACGCATCTAGACACTGAGGGCCCGGGGGGGGAGATGGGGGTACCCGGCAGTATTCCCATGTCCCCCCCCTCTGTTTTAAGTGCACATTAGAACAACACGCAACAACACCACATTGAGCTGGGGGAGAGAGGCTGGGGGGTCTTTCCACACCCCTGTTCGTTGGACCATCAGGGGTCGGAGCCCGGATAGAACATCACGCCGTCTGGTCGGGGTCCTGGGCTGGTGGGCTGCTCTTGCCGGTGTGGGGCCTTGGCGGTCTACTTGTCCCCGTCCTGGTGGGCAAAGGGGTCTGTCTCCTGGGTGCAGGGGCAGGGTTCTCTACTGGGGTGTCTGTCCCTGGGCCTGGGAGTATGGAGTATAGTGTACGTATGGGGGGTATGAATGAGGGTATAGCGTCCTTTTTTCGTATGTCCTGTATTTGTAAGAATGTGTACACAAGAAAGGGAGGGTACGTATGAGTGTCTCTGTCTGTCTATGTCTACCTGTCAGGTTGGGTGTTTGGCTGCTCTCTGGCCTGATGCATCTTCTTCCCTCCCCGTCACTCCCCGTCGGTGATGGTTGCTCCTGCCCGCTGGTTGATGATGACTCTCGATGCCTGGGGCTGGGGGTCCCGGTTGCGGCCCGGCTCGGTCCTGGTGCATGTCGGGCGGGTCCTGGGTGGTCCGGTGTGTCGGGCGGCCGCTGTTTCGGGCCGATGTCCTCCTTGGATTGACTGGGGCACCTCTTATGGGGGTGCCGGGTTTGTAGAATAGGTTGGTGCCGTCCGGTGGATCGGTGGGGACCGTGCCTGGCGCCCAATCCTCCTGCCGGTTCCAGGACTTCAGCTGGCTGGTCTGTTCGCCTGGTGGGGCTGTCCGGCATTGGCTGGGCCCCTGATCTTGGCGCCCCACGTGGGGCGGGATCTGGACCCTGGAGCTGGAAGATCTGGATGTCCAGGTGCCGGCTGGGCGCGGCCTGGGGAGGGCGTACATCCGCTGTGGCTCCCTGGCGTGTGGATGTGTGGGGGCGGGCCGGGTTGTTGGCGGTGGGTACTGGTCCGGGGTGGCGGCGGCGTGTGTTGTCCGTCGGTTGGCTGCGGGTCCTCCTTGCCTGCGGCGGCGGCGGGGGACCCTTGTCGGCTGGTCACTGGTTGGGGCCCCGCTGGGGGGTGGGGTGCCCCTGGTCCCCGTGGCCTCCGGTTCCTGGTCCGGGCCCGCCCTGGCGTAGCCGGTTACCGGCGGAGCCCGTGGGCTCGTCACTGCGATCTCTCGGGCCCCAGCATCGCGGCTGGTGGGTGCTCCCCTGGGGCTTCCATCTGTTCCCCTCTTGGCGGGTGATCGACCCTGCGCTGATCCGCCTGTGGACTCTGTACTCTGTGGGACGCTGGATGCATACATCTCTTGCCTCCTCCATGTCTGTGCCGATTCCTGTAGGACGGATTGACGGTTCCTTACACCAGCTATCAATCACTTGCATGGGGAAACCTTATTCCGACCTGCATGCTCGCACACACATAGGTGTGGGGACATAGGTGAGGACGGACATATCTTAAGCTGAGGTTATCATCATTAGTTAGTTGTTCACAGGAGCTTACCAGAAACATTTGTATTATGTTCATTAATCAATGCTTGTGTGTAGTGAATGTGTAATTCTTTGTTTATTCTACCAGATCCGAACTATTGGTTTGGTTCTGTACACTTTGTTGTTTTTGTTTTGTATTACTGTTTCTCTGCCGTCCGGCAGAGGTGGAGGACTGGGATGTTTTGTGTTCTTTATTTACCTCCCTGTCGTGTGTCATCGGTTCGCCCCTCTGTTGGTCCGGTTTCTTTTCTTCACCTTCTTCCTTTCTCCCTTCTTGTCTCAGTTTAATGTCCATGACGTCAGGAAATTGAACCCACAGTAATCACTAATAAAGATTTTTCATACATATACATCAAGTGGCGTACTACAGCGAAGCTGTAATACTCTGCTTGGGAAAGTAAAACTGTTGGGCTTGTACTTGGTACTCAGACACCAATTCTGAGTAGCATACTGCTAGACAGGACACGTTAAAAAAAAAAAAAAAAAAAAAAAAACATTTTTACATTTGTTTAACCAATGAAGATGCCTGACAGACTTTTTAAGTCTCCATCATGCATCACAGACTGGTCATGAATGTACTTATGAGGCCTCAGTTAAGCAGCAAAGAAAATGTCATTATTTCACTTTGAGAACATGTTTTATACAATAAAATGACATATCGGCTAGATAACGACTATTGGTTAGACACAAAAAGCTCCTCACCATGGAGGGTTCCATCCCAGATCCAACACCAACTGCTGCCCAAAATGATGAAGAGGTTCAGATAGTCACACTCTAAGGATGGACACAAATAAAGAAGCGCTAATCTAAAAGTACATGAGGGCAGGGCAGTTTGGAGAAAATATTTCTTTTTGTTTGACAGGTTTTAAGTTTATTTAACATGTTCTAACATCTGAATCAATCATAGTTTTGTCCTAAATGTCCAACATTTTTGATGGTTTGTCTTCTTTGGTTCATGTGGGGAAAGTCACAGCACATGTGCTGTTCGTGTTACCCTTTTTGATTTATACATTTTTAGTTAACCTGCAATTACACTTTGGAAAAAAAAGATTATATGAAAAAACAACTACTTTGAGATTCATGACCCATTGTCGTTTTTTGCACTATTAAAGAGAGATTGCTGTAAGAAAAGTAACTAAGTAACTTTTACATTTTAAATAAGAAACATTTTACTTGTACTTGAGTAAATTTTCATCACAGTAGTAGTACTTTTACTTGAGTAGAATATTTATATACCCTTTCTACCTTTGCTGTTGGATCAATATCCTGTGAATCGTCCGATTTTTAAATATATTTGAATAATGAAATTAAAAACCAAAAATACCAGCGCAATTCTACCAACCAACCAACCACCTTTCGGTCTAAAAGACGTCTCATGAACGTCTATATGGTCCGTAGACATTAAGGCTAAAATTGGTCTACCACTGGTCTAAAAATGTGTTTTTCACCCGTCTAGGTTTAGACTAGCCGTCTAAAGTTATATGGTTACCAGACGTTTATTTTTATACCAATTTTATACGCCATTAGAGAATCTAGACGTTGTATGGACGTCTATTAAATGTTTTATAGCTTCATGATATTCTAATAAATCCAACTATCACAATCTATTAAATTAATGACAACAAACCTATTAAAATAAAATTAAAATTGTAAGATTGAATGTTAAATCAGGTTCTCTAAAAAAGGGGGAGCAAATTTAACATGTGATCCTTTGCTTATTTTACCACTGGATATAAATACATCTCTTGATGTTAACATTTACCAAACTATCCTACTGTACTATAAATCAATACATTTTTCAAACATTATCCAACCATCACAAACGTATGAATGTGCAATATACATGTTTTAAATTTCAATACATTTGTAAACATACACTGCAATAAAACAAAAGCACAAACACAAATATATAATATTACCAAAAAAACAACAACTTTACCTTATTTTATTCAAACAAAGATTGTTGTGAAAACTAATCTACAAAATTACTAAAATAAAATAAAAATGTAGGTATTTGTATTTAAAACATGTACAAAACAAATAACAAAAATTAGGCCAAAACATTTGTTTAAATATACAAAAACTCTGAAAAACAACATCAACCTAAAGCAAAATGTAAAAACAAAAAAAAATTTACACCCATGGTGTCCAAAGCAATAGAATAAATGAAGAAATATTGTAAGTGTCACAGAGATCACAGAGATATTATCCCTTAAGACAAGGTACATGGTTTCAAAGGACCTTTGGTTTTAATGGCTACCTAATTGCAAGCTAGCAGGTAAGCTATAGCTAGCCTACTAGATATGCTGTAAATGGATAAAGATTAAAGTAACAAACATTGCAGGACAAAATATTTCAATAACGTACCTTTGAGCAGCAATTCCTCAGCAATCCCTCATACTGAGCAAGCATGTAGCGACAGTGGAGAGGAAAAACTCCCCTTTAACAGGAAGAAACCTCCGGCATAAACAGAACTAGAACCTGGCTCAGTACAAGCGGTCATGTGCCACAACCGTCTGGGGGGTCTGAGAAGACAGAGAAGAGACAGCATGGAGGATGCTCGGTGACTTTGAGTATCATCTGGACCGATGAAATCCAGAGTCGCTCCACTCAAGCAGATCATGATTCCCAGGATGGAGTTGACGGCAGCAATGGTGGATGTCAAGATTGATCTGATGCTTAAAGAAGAACTGGAAATTCCACTGATGGAGGCTGTTTATTGGACAGACAGTACAACTGTACTAAAGTGCATCGAGAATGATGCTCTTCATTTCAAAACAAACTGAGTTTCCTTATTTCAGAGGCAACAACATCCTCCCAATGGAATGGTATGTTCAGACCTCACAAAATCCAGCAGATCAGGCTTCAATAGGCTTAAAGATTGAGAACTTTATGGGGAGCAAGACTTGGTTTAAAGGGCCTAGTTTCCTGACAAATGAAAGTGAGTGGCCATCACAACCTGATGAATCTATTTGCCTAATGGAAAATGACATACAGGTGAAAACGACTGCAGCATCAAGTAAAACTCAAAACGAGTGCTCAGATCCATTGAACCAGCTGGTTGAGTATTATTCCAGTTAGAACAAACTCCAAACTGCCCCTGCCAGGATTCGCTGCTTTAAATAGACATTGCCACAGCTTTGTGAGAAAAGGAAAGAGTTTGAAAAGCTCATAGTGCCATCTGGAGAAGACCAGGAAAAGTGCAAATCCATGGTAGAACGACAGATGATGATGTGCAAGAAGAACTTGGGAAACAGAAATCTTACCAGTAAAGATCTTTTCTGAGCTGAAATGGAACTAATCAAATACAGTCAAAGACAAATCTACGCTAAAGAGATTAAAATTTTAGAGCAAGCTGCAACTTAGTTGAAAAGAAACAGTTCAATCTTCAAACTGGATCCATATTTACAAAATGGTGTGTTAAGAGTTGGAGGGCATCTGAAGAAGTCGGCAATGCCTGATGAGGCCAAACATCCTGCCAATCTGCATAAACCTCACAAAATAGCCTACCTCATTCTCCACCACGTCCACCAACAAACTGGACATGGAGGTCGAAATCAGGGGGTTACAGCGGTATTGGATACCAAGAGCTAATGCAGCAGTAAGAAAAGTGATCTCAGAGTGCATCGTCTGTCGAAAGCTTCATGCAAAAGAAAGAGAACAGAAAATGGCAGATCTACCAGAAGACCGTCTTCTTCCTGACAAACCACCGTTTACAAACACAGATGGGGATTATTTTGGCCCGTCTGAGGTCAGAAGAGGTCATGCCAAGGTCAAACATTATGGAGTGCTTTTTACATGTTTGACCATCAGAGCAGTGCATATTGAGGTCGCCCATTCCCTTGACAAAAGTTCCTGTATTAACGACATCCTACGTTTCCAAGCCAGAAGAGGTCAAGTGTCAATCATTCGGTCTGATAATGGCACAAACTTTGTCGGCGCTGAACGAGAATTATGAGAGGCATTAGCAGAATCAGACCAGTCAGAAAGCAAGTGTGGTGGATTTTCAACCCCCATGGTGCTTCCCATCATGGTGGCACTTGGGAGCGTCAAATCCCCACAGTCGGGAAGGTTCTGAACTCTCTTTTGAGGCAACAGCAATTGGATGATGAAGGGCTACAAACTCCCTTTGTGAAGTTAAGAGTATCATCAATGGAAGACCCTTAACCATGAACACAGACCACCCCAGGAACCTAGAGCCACTGACACCAAACCATTTGCTCTTATTGAAGGCACAGGCCAGCATTAGTGACCTGGCGGGTTTGATAAAGATGTTTTCTCTCGCCATCGTTGGCGATAAATACAATACCTGACGGATTTGTTTTGGCAACGTTGGACTCAACAATATCTACCTCTGTTCCAAGAGCATCAAAAATGAAAATGGTCCCAAAAGACGTTTCAAAGTTGGAGATGTCGTCGTCATCGCTGACTCATCCCTTCCAAAAAACGCCTGGATGTTGGGGAGAATCACTAAGGTTTTGCCAGACTTGATAGGAGTTGTCAGGAGCACAGACGAAAACCAGTGGTATTCATAGGCCCATAACAAAACTGTGTTAAGTTCTGGCAGAAGAATGAAAATTAAAACAGATCTAGAGTAGAAGTCACCTGTTGAAAAAACTGTTTATACTTACCTGTAAATATTTGCGAAGAAGAAAGAATCCTAGTTTCAAGAGGAAAAAGTTTAAAAATGTTACAGTGTATTGATGTAAATGGATTAACAGAAGAATAGCAAGAAGCCACCCGACCTTAGAGCAACACAGTCTTTTGACCTGCATCACTTTTCTGTTTTCTTTTTTTTGTAGAATAGTCTAGAGTTAAGTTCCTTTTTTATATCTAAACTCTGTGTTCACTAGCTAGGACCACACTACATAGTCAGAATTATCGATTCACTAGCAAGAAGAAGGCTATAGATTTAGAATTTAACAGTTTATTGAAGGCATGGAGGATCACAAGGTCTGTGGAGAGGTGTCGTCGGAGACCCGGAGGAAGACTCAGTGTGGAGGCGCAGTCTTCAGGAAAATCCTCTTTCCGAGCCTGCTCAGAACCCCCCCAGACGAAACCTGGAAGAGAGATATATTAGAAGAGGTGGAACAGGAGTGAACAGGAGAGCCCGGAACGAGGATGCTGTGAAAAAAAGGGGGAGGGGTTGAAAGGGAAAAAGCCAGGCGGGTCAAGGCGAGGGGAGGGGTGAAAACGAATGAGACAGACGAGAAATGAGAGGAAGGCAGGGTTTATATGTGTACCGTAGCATGATTAGAGATGTGAGGGAGGCCCGAGGTGCCAGGTGAGACGAGTTTAAGACTGATTAGGACGTACGAACCGGGTTTGAGGCGTGGTCCTGCACCTGAACCTAAGTCAACAATGTTAACTCCATTTTAAAATTAAACACCAAAAATGAAGAATTGCTTTAAGACGTTTGATTACTGATGAGTGCATGTGGAGCAAAAAAGAACTTTGAGGTCCAAAGCTAGTGAGTCAGCCCTGCTCCACCCACATCATTTATTAATTAAATCTAATGGGACACAACTCCTAGAAATCCAGGAGGACGTTAACGTAAGCCAGACAAATTCAGTCTCTTTTCTAAAGGGTGAACTCAGACGCAGAAACGAAAATTCCACACGCACTGAATAAAACAGGGGAACTTCTCTTTAAAATATAACAGGATTTATTAACATAGTTGTTTAACCTTACAGATAAACACTGTGACAACAGCCGATCTAGTCTTAAACATGCAGTCTACAAACTATTTAAAAAAGGAATAATGTATGCAACCAAAAAACTAACAGTAACAGAATTAGGGAAAATGGCTGGGAGCATCACTGGGAGGTGTGTGTATGCATGCGTTGGAGAGCGTCCACAGGGGATGATCTGAAGGCAGGACATTCAACCACACCATACCAACAACTGAAAGGATATTAAAAGATAGGAGATATAATACTGCTTTAGCACGAACCAGTGAACCCAGAAACAGGCATACAACAGCGCAATCTAGCATGTTTTGACGCTACCAACAACGCAAACGGTGGTTTAACAGCTTAAAGAAGAATCATTAAACCATTTCACACAAGTCTAAACTTGTGTTTTAAAACCTAATACAGAAGCCTACACCCTTCCCAGAAAAACTAAATTTATCCTACTGATGATTACTTCGTCCACGCAGCCAGTCCAAAGCGAACGATGAAGGGAGAAGGAGGAACAATCCAAACAGGGCAAAGTCCATTAAGGAATATCAGGCTCAAAGCTGATTTTAAAAGAACGCGTTCAGATGCAGGCAGCGACTTCAGTCCATCCTATCTTTAGAGAGCTATCTTCGTATAGCTCAGATGCCAAGCCTACTTCCTGGCTACACAAATGGGAGGTCGGGTAACTTAGCAAAATAATGCTCTGGAGGTTTAGGGAAGTGGTCCTGTACAGGCCTGCAGGTTGGAACGAAAGAAGAGACTTTGCTAGCAAAGTATTGGGCGCCCCGTCGCCCAATAGGCATGGAAAGACAATGGCTTCTTTGATTACAGTCCTTTTAAGAGCTCTGCCTGTGATTACCGGCCAGGTTTAGGCATGCAAAAGGGCATGCAAAAGGATGCTGGAGACGGCATATAATTAATGGAAAATGAATCCCAACAGTTACTTTTGCGATATTATCTCCAAATAGATATACTGCCCACCTCTAATTCCCAGTAAATTCTTCACCAATGATCCAAATCAAAAGCTTTATGCTCAGAACATCCTGCTGCTGTTAACCCTGAATATTCCATATTTAAAGACTAAATCATTTTCATCTTTGATTTGTTGGAGGATGTATTTCATTTCTCACATGCAATTTTCTAGTCAGGTTTTATGTAGGGATGGGCGATATGGCCTCAAATCTATATTGCGATATAATGTAAAAAAAAATAATGTAAAGCATGTGTTGTAACGATATCTATGGCGATATATTCATTTTTAAATATATATGTCAAAATGACTGCTTCTCTCTTTCCAAATGTATTGCAGCAGAATAACGTTCAAAAGGTTTAAAATACCACTGAAAGAACATTTTCTGTGCACAATGCATTTTTAAATAAGGAAACACAATAACTCTCGCAAAATATTTAAAGATTAACATATTTTTAATAAAAGCAAATTTTATAAAATTAAAGTTCAAAATTGTCTGCTTCCCTGGTTACTTATTGCTAAATTAATTATCAGGCAAATGCAAAACGGTTTTTTTAAATAACAAATGCTTCAACATTCAACAGGTTCTTTTTACTTTCTTTCACAATTATTTTAATTTTCTCTGTTTTGTGTTTCACCTGGTCTGTGCAGTTTATGACATATGCTATAAACAAAATTATCTTCTCCATAGTCAGTCCTTTATTAGTTTCATGAGTTTGCACAAAATCTGATGTTGACTTTGGTTGAATCTTCCTGGTCTCATCCTTTTCCCTCTGTAACCTTTTCACTGCCTCTGCATAGCTCATTGTTATGAATCACTTTCACTTGTTCAACCTCCACAGCCTTCTTCCTGGCTTCACAACCCCATAACTCACCCGGTTTCGCTCCCCAGAGTAACAACATTTATTCTGTACATTATCCTCACATTCCTCATATGTGCGCTCACTTCCACACTTGGAACACCTCTGTTTCCATTTGCACACTGCTGCAATATGTCCATATCTTTGACATTTATAGCATCTGATGGGTGGAGGGATATAAGCTCTAACCGGAAAGCTCATGCATCCTATTTTAACTCTCTCTGGCAGGACGTCTTCCTGAAATTAAAAAAGTATTGACATGCTGTCAACCTTCTCCCCATTTATTGGTTTTAAGAATATTTTTGTCCCGTTGACTTCAACACCATGAATACTCTGCTTGGGTTCCTCTACATCTTCCTCTACTGGTATGCCTTTAATCATTGCTCATGTCATTTTACCTTGACCCAGTATCACTTTCTCACTCACAATCTTCTTACAAATGCTCTTTATTTTTCTGTTCTTATGTGTTAACCTCTATCAATTAAATTTCCATCCCTTAGAATTTTAGCCACCTGCACTTCTCCAAACTTCTTTTTCAGCTCTCTTGATAAAGCTATTGGGCTTGAGTTAACTTTCTTGTCTTCCTTCCGGAATTTCACAATTATTTGAAATCCTTCCCTCACAATCTTTTTCCTGACAACATCAGCTCCTTCATCTGAACTTATCTCTTCCAAACTCTTTTTACTCGTCCGCGACCCTAACAAACTGCCCCCTCTCTCCTGTTTCTCCCTCTACCTCTTCCTCTACTTGGAACCGAGGTCCATTCAACATAATCAATTTCATCGTCATCCTCAACCTGAGACACCATTCCAGCCATTCATACACTAGTTTATGCCAACATCCTAAATCCATTATGCAACTATTTGTCCTCAAAATAAAGAGTAAATCCTTTTTTGTCTGTAATCATTTAAATTTCGTCGAATCAAAATCAAAAGATTTTCTTTTTTCTAAAAAACAATAACATAGTGATTGTGAAAGTCTAAAGCAGTTCAAAGATGTCAGCCCTGAGAATTTCACTCTATTTTTCATTTGTTATTTGTTCCTACATGGATAATGAGCTTTTCCTATCCTGAGTGAAAAATAGGAATTTAAGTTTTTTTTTTCTTTTGTGATTTCACTGAAAGTGCTATTTGTGCGGCTGAAAACACTAGAGGTCTTGCTCTAAAATTTTACAATCCCATTTATACAGCCATCATGAATTATCATTGTGACAGAAAATTTTATTATGCTGGGACATTGGGAAAGGTTCAATTGTCTTACACAGCTCTTAGATAGCTGTTCTGATTCTAAGGTACACACAAGAACCAATTGTATGTAAACATCTCATCTTAACAGCAGCAGGTTGTTCTGAGCATAAAGTCTTTGTTTTGGATCATTGGTGAAGAATTTATATGGAATTAGAATCATTTATGGATTATTATTATTGCTGTTTTCCTTTCATCAATGGAAACAGATGAGATCAAACTAAAGTTATCAAGAGTTTAAACCTTTTTCTTCCTGTAACACAAGTTTAAATTGAAGCTTAATAATATTAATAAACAGATATTTATACGTCTGGAATATTAACAGGTTTTAGATGTTAAAGCGACCAAAGTCCATCGAATTATCAACAGTGTTTGAGGTTATTTAGTGAAACAGTGAGGTGGTTCTGACCCGACAGCAGCAGTCTGAAGGCAGCAGCCAATCAAATGAAGCAGCAGGCCAACCAGCTGAAACCAACCAGAACTAAAGAGAAAGTGCGGCTGAAGCAGCCTCAGGTCCACGGCTGCTGCTGTCGCCTCGGTTCCACCTGAGAAGGTGAAGGTCTGATGGTTCGGAAGTTTCTCAGACAAACTGAATGAGCAAATAAAGAGAGAAACTCCATTAACTCCAAGATTTGCACTACAGCAGACCGCTGGAACCGATAGCTGTAGTTCTCCCTTTCCACCACTGGTAATGACTGATGTCTGATGTAAGGGGGGACCAGACACTGTCTACAGGCCCATCGCCCAACAAGACGCATCTGGTTACCCTGATTATCTAGAAGGGAGGATTCCAGTGATTATAAACAGGAGAAGCAAGAACTAGTGCGGACCTGGGAAATCTTACAATCTTAAAATCCTACAATCTTATAAAATCAAACTCTGCCGGATTCAACCAAACCTAAAAACTATCACCTATCAGAAGAATCTGCCCATCACCAACAAATATCTTCAACTAGCATCATTAAACATCAGATCTCTGTAAAGAAAGTATTTTCTAATGTGGTGTAAAGAATTAGTGTTATGATTTATTTGTACTTTGTAATCAACTGTGACACATTTTTACTTAATGTTGTAGTATTAGTTTGAATGTTTAGTCTTATTGAGTGATGCCTTTACCCAAGTCATGGTCAGAGAGTTTTTATAATGATAGTTGATATCCTGTGTTACCATGGAGATGGTTCTTCGACCGGACATCCTTAAAGATCTACAAATTTCACAGCTTCCTAATCAAAGAGAAAAGCGCCACTATGTCTCTGATTTTCACTTTGAGAGTTGTACTTAATCGAGTAGAATAGATAGACCAAAGTTGCTAGAAATAATATAAGCTTGTTGTTGTAAGACCGAGAATGGTCATTATTTTACATTTTACTGTGATGTGATACTGTCCTCTTGTATGATCAATTCAAATCATATTAAAACCTTGATGCATGGTTTGTGCTTCGCACAATGCAGGTCGAGCAGTGTCTACTCAACCTGCTTGTCATCCGGCTCCACGGAGACCTTTTGAACATCTGATGATGGACTTCATCGAACTTGAACCTGCTGAAGGTAAAAAATATTGTTTGGTGATTGTTGACATGTTTTCAAAATGGACAAAAGCGTTCCCCTCCAAACATGCTGACACTGCTGCGGTGGTGAAAGCTTTGTTGGGAGACGTTTTTCCAAGATGGGAAATCCTGGACAGGATTTCCAGTGACACTGGCAGACATTTTGTGGGCAAGGCTCTGGAAGAGATTGGTGAGTTCTTGGGGGTGAAATTATCCACACATTGTGTGTACCACCCGCAGTCGGGCGGGGCTGTAGAACGAGAAAATGGCACGCTGAAGGCCAAGCTTGCTATGTGTTTTGAGGAAACAGGACTGTCTTGGGTCAAAGCTATGCCTTTGGCTTTGTTTTACATGAGGATGAGAATAAGAGCCAAAAATAACCTGAGTCCTTTTGGGGTTCTTTTTGGTAGATCTCCTGCGGTGGGGCTAAACCCACCTGCAAAGCCGCATCTTTCTACAGACCTCTGTGAGCATGCTATGATTTCTTACTGTCAAAATCTCTCTAAGACTCTTGCACAGGTGCACCAGCAGGTCAAGGACGCCGTGCCAAAAGCAGCTGCTGGACCACTTCATCCAATCAGACCACTGCTGTGAAAGTTGCTGAAAGAGCAACTTGGGTGCACGGCAGTCATTGCAAGAGAGTGACAGGACCGATTCTGGACAAGCCTACTACTGCTGAAGCAGAAAAACTGAGAGAACTAGAATCTGAAACAAACACTTGACTTTTATAGCTTTATCATTCATCTAATCATCTGACGTGTAGAAATGGAGAAGATGACACATTCTTCAAAGCTCTGGGGCTCCAGAGCAAAAAAGACTGAGACATTTATATTATCTGTATTTTATTTCTTGTTAGGGGACGTCGTTCGACTCTGCAGCAGGGACGAGAGGTCACCTGAGCTGGACTGATGCAGAGAACACCTAAAGGCCTGATGCAGACTTGATTCGACGAGATGGAGATGGAAAAGAAGAGCTGTATGGAAATATAATAGGAATGGACATGCTTGATGACCTCGAATTATATGAGTGATTAGTTTACAGGTGTATGACGACATCCTTTAAATCACTTTGTGACTTAGGTTGTCTGGTGTTTTTTCTTGTGTTTTTCCATGGGAGTTTAGCAGTTTCATTCCAGGGATGACAGTGACAGAAAAGAGGGGTTTGATTTTTCATTTCATTATTTTTTGTGTTTCTTTTAGGATTTTACATTTTTCTTCAATTTATCAGTGTTTTGTTCTTCATTCATTGTGTCATCTCATTTATTCAAATCAAGCTCCTTTGCAGTGATTTTTTTTTATTGTTGTTTTGTTTTATTATTTCATTGAGATACATTTTGACTGGTTTTCTTTTTTTGATTTTCATTATTTGGTGATTCAGAATGAAAAGGGGGGATTAAAGATTTTTATAGATTTTTAGATTACAGATTTATAGATTTTTTAATCATTTATGACGAATACATAATCATTATTGAGGTTAGAGATTTTATTAGAAATTATTTTTGGTTTTATTCTGTTTTTATTTTTCATTTTTTGAATGTTTCATTTTTATGGTTGATTACTATTGATTTGTTTTCTTTGTGTAACCTCTTTAAAGGCTCAGTGTGGTGCTAAGCAAAGAGTGACTGATGATCTTGATTTAGAAGTTCACGCTGTGGATGCCTGACTCATTTAAGGGAAGAGTACACACTCCGAGTTGTGTTGAGAGATTATATCTATTTGGTGTGTACCTGATTGATACTGCCTAACATTGTGCCCTTCTTCTTTGTTTTGCAGTTATGTTCATGCATCCTGACTAATGAGGAACTGAACAAGAGCTGGGGCTAGGGACCGTCTTAAACTTTTTGCCTGCCGAGTCTTGAAGAAAAACAACAAATGACACGACCCTAGAATGGAGGTTTCTTATCTTATCTTAGTCCACCAGCAGGTTTTTTGTTTGAGATGTTGTTCGAGTTCAGATAACGTCATTAAGATGGATGCTTAGATTAGATGATGCTGTTAGAGATGATTCAATGTGACATGTAATGATTGAGAACATTTGAACTACTGTTTTATTGTTTTTCTTTTTTAATACTGCTTGTCTCCGAGGTTAGTTACTGATTAATATTGTTATTGATTATTGATTCTCCTTTGTATTTTGATTTATCTTTGAGATTAGATAAAAAGGGAGGAGTCTGGGGTGGAAAGAATTTAGTGTTATGATTTATTTGTACTTTGCAATCGACTGTGACACATGTTTACTTCATGTTGTAGTATTAGTTGGAATGTTTAGTCTTATTGAGTGATGCCTTTACCCAAGTCATGGTCAGAGAGTTTTGATAATGATAGTCCATATCAAGTGTTACCATGGAGATGGTTCTTCGACCGGGCATCCTTAAAGGTCTACAAAGTTTACAGCTTCCTAATCAAAGAGAAAGGCGCCACTATGTCTCTGATTTTCACCTTGAGATTTGTACTTTATGGAGTAGAATAGATAGACCAAAGTTGCTAAAAATAATATAAGCTTGTTGCTGTAAGACAGAGACAGGTCAGTATTTTATATTTTATGTGATGTAATAATGTCCTCTTGTATGATGAATTCAAATCATATTAAAACCTCCAAAACGTTTAAAGGAATCTCTCTCATTTTATTAAGAGTCTGTATTACATCATACAGTTATGGCAGGATAACTAACACAGGATCTGTCTTGAGGCAATAATGGATGTTTCACTTCAGTAGTCAGCAGTCAACAATCCGGAGATAATTTCACTGGACTACCAGAATATTGATAACAATAAGGAACACTTAGTATAATGCTGTGAAAGACATTTGCAGGATGTGTCATAAGTGTAACACCAGATAATAACAAGAGTTGTCATAAATCAAGTTGAAATGTTTACATACTATTGGTTCTTGTTTGTACCTTAGAATCAGAACAGCTGTCTAAGAGCTGAGTAAGACAATTAAACCTTTCTTAATGTCCCAGCATAATAAAATTTCTGTCACATTCCACCGTTTGGTCATATTATGACCACAAAAAATAAACAAGAAAATGTATAAGAGAAACATACATTTGCAACACAATAACATCAGAGATGGCACACAATATTTTGGTTTAAGACAGCTTTTCATAAAGTGTTACATTCTAATCTGGCAAAAAAAACAACAACAAAGTTTAACAGACAGTATTGTCATCATCATTATCAGAATAACAGAATAAGAACAGATGCAAACTCTTCTTTGTTTGTTCTTTGTTTGGAATAAATCAACAGCATTGATCATCAAAAAGAAAACATATACCATATTTTTCAGCTAATAACATGTCTACTCTAATTCTGTTTAGGAACGTTGTTCATGCTTCAAAACCATCATGAGTGTAGTTGTAATTTTTGGACATTATAATAGATGTAATTGATTCTATCAACATTTTCATTAATATCACCACCAGCAAATTGATAATTCCCATCAACAATATAAAATGGGTCAGATTCTTCAAAGAACTATTGATCTTTTAGCTCTGTTTCCTGGTCTGTAGTGTCAAAATCAGTAAACAGGCATAATTAAGTTTACAAGAGTACATAAATCTGCAGTAAAATATATTAACAGAACTTACAGACAATTTACCTTTATTTGCTTTAGTAAAACAGGTGAAATTGTAGTCGTTTAGTAAGTTCATCATTTGTTGTGACGCTCTCGGATTGAGATCATAGATCTGTTTCAGGAGCAAAAAGTAGTTTTCCTTTGTTTCTGACAAAGGGTAATGTCACCAATTTTTAATCAATTCCACTGAAAATGCATTCAATATGAGGTTTACACAGGCATTTACCAGTAATCCGTAATCAGGTCTGATGTCGGCTTTGATGAGGTTAACTTTGAGGATTAAGGATGTTTTTGTAGGTGTCATTTTTGGCAGGGGTCGAAGGACATCCTTCTCAGGGACATATCATAACATCAGTTACTTGTTTGTCCTTACACAAGGAAGTGGCAGATGTGGGCTAGAAAGTATTTTCTTTCTCAGCAGGGGGGACTTGATGGCATAGAGATTGGGGCTGGAGATGGTTTGGTTCCATGGCAGATGAGCTGGTAGCGTGGCAGCTACGTGTAGCAGTAGGGACACGGATTCCCTCAGCAAGCTTCACCTCTGTTCAGGTAGTCAGCAGGCTCCTCTCCCTGGCAGGAAAGGGCTGCTCTTAACCTGAGAATGAATGTCTGACAAAGGTTTGGCAAAAAACAAATTATGAGCTCTAATTTGTCCTCTTAATGAAGTTAATAGCTAATGTAGTGACCTATTCCCTCCCTTTGACACAGTCACAGATAGAGAAAAAAAATATAAAAATTTAAATAAAAATAGAACACAGCGTGTTGCAGGCCAGAGAAAGGCTGCATTTAAGGGGAACATCATTTACATGTCATTTAAATCTCACTGACAGGTATAACAGAGGTAACATAATACAGATGATCAGATTACATAAAACATATTGTTGGAAGTATCAGCTAAGCTGCAGGAATTTTCATCTTTAACATTCAATGAGTAGCTGTATATTAAGTTTTGTCCTAGTGTGGAAATGGAAAAAAGTCTGTGTGTAACAGTTTGTGTAGTGTGTGTGTGCGTGACCTCATTTACAGGTGCTGGTAGGGCTTGCTGCCTCACTTCCTCCCATCACTCCACCTCAATCCGGATGACTCCACGGTGGAAATTGTCTCTGTCATACCCTCCTGTATTTTTGCCTCTCTCCTGGAGCTGTAAAGTCTTGTCTTGGAAAGGAGCAGACGCCCTGTCCCTGCATTATGAATGTGAGCCAGAGCCGTGGGGGTGGTGCAGTTGCACCACCCCCTCAGTCTCCACCCCCGGCCCGATATTGCCGGGGGTGGAGACTGAGGAGTGCTGGCTGAGGTGAGGAAGAAGCCATTTTTTTGGGGTTTAGTCTCTGGTTTCTGCTGTCGCAGGTCTTGTAGAGTAGGAGGCATTCAGCTTGAGGGGTGGAGGGGCTTGTTGTTGGGGTGTTGGGGCGGTATGTTGTCCATGCTTGAAGTGGTTGATGTGCAGGATAGGTGGAGTTCAGGGTTTCAGTTTAGCAGCAGCCCTCCAAGCGCTCTGCAAAAGAAGACAAAGTAGAGGCAGTATCAGTTTTTTTATCAGTCTCTATGTCCTTTAAGAGTCTTTTTTCTTCTTTACCATCTGTTACTATCTGAGCAGTGAGCCTTTGTCTCACTTTCTGCTTCCCACAATTTCAAACTTCCGTCCAAACCCTACATTTAGAATATCTTTGCACTTAATAATAAATATAAAATCTTTCAACATCACTTGCTGTGTTCTTTTTAATATAACAATTTTCTTTCCATAAAACTTGCTTTTTCTTTTTTAGACTGTTTCTAAGTTTCTTCAATTGAGTCTGACTGGAGACCCACCTTCAGGAAATACATGTTTCACATTCACAGGATAGATAATTACAAATCTTACCACTATAAATTATGTAACATTATGCTTTTTTTTACATGATTCATTTAACAAATTCAGGTTCCCTTGAGAACAAAATCACATTCACTCCAATATTTTAAATAATCACATACATCATCACCATATTTCTTTTTCATTTGACACATAAGAATAGATTTAGGGAAGAACATTGTTTTTCCTTTAACATTACCCATATTTAAAAAATATTATGTGCTAAGGAAACTGCATAGAACTTCAACAGTAGTTCTTCCGTTCATTGACTGTAGCTGAAAAGCTGACAGTTCAAATCTTTCTTGTCCTTTATAAAAGGACTCAAAATGGGACATTTGAGTCCTATTTATTGTCGATAAATAAAATAAACAAAAATATGTACCTCACAGTGTAGACTCAAGGATTCAAACCTATCTTGTCTTAGGTAAGTGTCGGCCGACACAGAAAGAAAAGAAAGATTCTCCCAATTTATAATGAAAACATCTGACCACAAATAGGAAAATATAATTTCCTCTTTTACTATAATTACAGGTTAGAATTTAGTTTTTGTCCTAAGTTATAGGCAGGACTTCAATACAGTCCAATATTTTAACTAAAGAATGAAATTAATTTAGCTCATCAGGCTTTGTTCCTCAGAGAATTTTAGGTACGGTCCTCGTTGCAGTCGATCAGAACACTGGACTGAGTCTCCCTTCTCTTGAATGCTTCAGTGAGGCCTGGAGATGGGTGCAGAAAAACATGACTTCCCCTCTCGTGTGTCTTTCTTTATGAAGTAACTTCCCAAAGACTTTTTGGCCTTTTTAAGGGGCATCCTGCTCTCATCATCCATGCTCCTTCACCCTGTGTTGTGGTGCCCTGAACTGTTGAAGTTCAGGTTCCTGGGGAGGCACTGTCTTCCTCTGTTGCCATGGCCAGCAGCTCAGTGGTGATTGTTGATAGAATTGCTTCAACCTGGTCCTCATCATTGTAGCAATGTTAGAAGCAGGGATCGAGTGTTGATGCCAAACTTAAGAGGTCAGTGTCATCTTTGTTGTCCAGAATGGTTTCTTTGACTTTTTTTGGTGAGGTTTGTATCGTCAGGCTCGACTGCCATGATCTGTGTGTTGAACAATGACAGGAAAGGTTTAATGTAGGAAACTGTGACAACTTGTTTACCTGACAATTAATCTCTGAACTCTAACAGATGACCAAATGCTTTGCTCACTGATTCCAGCTCCTCAACATCTTGCCAGGTTGGAATAAGATGTCTGTGCTTTCTGTCTGCTCCTATGGCGGATGGCCTTCTCTTGTTCAGCAAATCACTCAATCATGTCCTGTCTGGAGCCCCATTTTTGGGAGATTCGGTGATTAGTTTGTGTTGAGGAAGCCCAAGTTGTTTTTGAGCATCACTCAGGGCTTTGTTGACCCAAAGTCGAAGTAGAGGAATCACAGAGTTTGATATAATCCTCATACTCCTTCGTGTGGTTTTTTCTCAGGTGGTGGAACATCTTCGCAGTGAAACTGCTCTTCACAGCCACACTTTTTCTTCATATTTTACACAACACATTATTTGGAGCAAAATCTTTTTTTTTTCTTTTCAAATCCAAACCATCTCCAGACTAAAGAAGTGGATCTCTGCTTTGGAACTAGCTTGTCAACTGATTCCTCTATTGCTCCTAGCCCTTGAGCAAATCTGTGAACAAGTGTGTAAGGTTTCCAGCCGCAGCGCCCCCACATGATTTAATCCTCTCCACTGATTGGCTTCTAAAGCACTTTTTGTATTGTCTTTTACAAGCCATGCACCATTATGCTTTTTCTTTACGAGACAGTATAAATTCTTCACATTGTGAAAATGCTTATCTTCAAAGTTACTTTTGCGATATTATCTCCAACAAGATTTATTGCCCACCTCTATTTCCCAGTAAATTCCTCACCAATGATCCAAAACAAAAGCTTTATGCTCAGAACCACCTGCTGTTGTTAACTCTGAAGGCTCCCTATTTAAAAAAAAAATCATTTTCATCTTACATTTGTCGGAGGATGTACTTGATTCCTCACATGTAATTTTCTAGTCAGGCTTTATGTAGGGATGGGCGATATTGCCTCAAATCTATATGGCAATATAATCTGAAGCATGTGTTGTAATGATATTGAAAACTCACCGCATTACTTATTATAAGGTGAAAGATCTGCTTGACGACCCTAACTAAGATGGCATTGCAGTGACGGAAAGTTCTCCATGTCCTGCAACAAACTTCGGGGTCAGTTCTGTTGTTCTTTCTGTGTCTCTGTTCTGCATCTCTGCTCTGTGTCTCTGTTCTGTATTCTCCAAACCACAGACGGTCTCGGCAGATAACCGCTTGTGCTGAGCCTGGTTCTGCCGGAGGTTTCTTCCTGTTAAAAGGGAGTTTTTCCTTTCCACTGTCGCTTCATGCTTGCTCAGTGTGAGGGATTGCTGAGAATTACATGAAGCAATCTTCTGTGGTTCTTTAATTTCTACATTAAACATTGTATTGTAATAACTCTTCTTGTAAAGTGGCTTGAGATGACATCTGTTGTGAAACCGCTATATAAATAAACTGAATTGAATTGAATTGAAACTATTTTGAGTTAACCTTTAATAGGCGATAATGAGCCGACTCGTTTAAGGTAGCATTTTTATTTAACTGGAGGATCTTTCAGCACTTATAACAGGCCTACGTACACACCTCGAGTCTCCATACCCGGCCGAAGTAGGACTACTTCAGTGTAAGCGTACTTAATCGGTGAGAAACGTACTACCCCCCGATTCTTTCTGCAATCTATTTTCAACTTACCTCCCCCTCGTCGGTCACCGAGTAAAAAACATATAATCTGGGTTAAAGCGTATATTTTAAATTCTATAACGAATCTAATTTTACATACACCCTACTATAGAAACAAAGCCTTCAGTCTCACTTACTTAATTGAAAAATATGTATAAATACTCCCCAATTATTTCAGTCTATTGACTTACATTCTCTCTGCCCTAATATAGTAAAAACTTCTCTGCTCTGATTACTTATACAGTTAGCTATGACTCGTTTCAGCTCCGGATACTGTAAACAGCCTAGTCTTACAACCTTTTAAGTAATACATATATTTTATATATTTATATATGCAGATGCAATAGATAGAGCGCGTAAGCTATTCTGAGCTCTGCTCATCTAATTGATCTCTTCAGAGATTGTCCAATTCGTGTCACTTGAACTTTAAAGACGATCGAACAACCTTCTGTATAACTATGCTTCTATTCATCACAGATGTTTTGTTTAAACAGGCTTCACTGAGAAGTTCCTTAGACGAGTTTTATGGGCCGCTCCGCACCTCCACAGGCTGATCATAGAGACACAGGAATCCAATCTCAACATTACAACGTGAAGACCGGTGACTTACCGATCGGGTGTCATGGTTCCGGGACTTCGGACTAACTCGGTCTCTGCGAAAATTCCAGTCACTTGGACATCCAGCCAAGCCCCACAAGTCAAACAGCGCATCCGTCTGCTTGTCCAGAAGTTGAGAATTTCCGGTACCCACGGACGATAGGGGGTGTAGACTAAATACTTATCTGGCTTAGTGTGGACATGGCCTAAGGCTAAAAACATTTGTTCAGTAATCACATATATAGGCATTTCCTCTGAAGTAAGTCATGTCTTACCATTGACACGTGAGGATTTACTACAGCTTAACCAAAACACATGTTGTTACAACAAACAATCTTCTTCTCTCTTCTCCTGCAGGTCTGTCTGTTGTTGACATGTGATTTATGCAATTCTGGAGTCGTGAGTTGCACTCGTGAGAAGAGAGAGGGGAGAGCCTCCACCATGCGGGCCTTTTTTGTTTACAGAAAACAGCCTATTGCTGATAATATATATTCTAAAGCATATATATTCTTCAGCAGCAATACACTCTATAAGCACACAGGATTACATATACATAAATGCATAAACATTAATAAATGCAGTTTATAAGAAAGAGAAATGAGACAGAAGGAACTTTATTATCCCCCAACCTGAGTGCCAAAGATCAGTTCATTCTATAGGCGGAAATGATGGGTATGATTTCTCATTATTAATTTCTAAGAAATTCGACAATATCTATGCCGATATATTCATTTTTTTCTTTATATG
The DNA here is from genome assembly GCA_028564705.1 of Apricaphanius iberus. Lineage (NCBI taxonomy): Eukaryota > Metazoa > Chordata > Actinopteri > Cyprinodontiformes > Aphaniidae > Apricaphanius > Apricaphanius iberus. The sequence continues at coordinate 213,211 of JAPXFQ010000438.1, read as the reverse complement.
TCAGAATGACTGCTTCTCACTTTCCAGATACATTCCAGCAGAATAATGTCCAAAGCGTTCAGAATATTATTGAAAGAAAGCTTACTGTGCTAAATGAATTAAAAATTATTCAAATCTTTTTCCAAAATAATGAAAAACAATAATTCTCCAAAAAATAAATAAATAAAGATTAATATATTTTAAATAAAATAAAAGCCAAATTTTATAAACTGAAATTTGCAAATTGTCTGCTTCTCTGGTTACTTATTGCTATATTTAATATCACGCAAAAGGAAAGCTGCACATATTTGAATTAAAAATGTTTCATAATTCAACAGGTTTCTTTTCTGTTGAATGGAAAAACAACAAATTTCAATCTTGTAATATGTAGTGTAAATACAAATGCTGAAGTTCAGTATTTATCTTCCTTGCTTACATGGCAACAAGTATGTAGGCACAGCTTGATTAGGTCCTCAAAATGTGTGAAACAGTTATATAAGGGGTATAGTTAAATTCTTTACTTTTGCCTAAATTTATATCATTACTTCCTTATACCTCTTATTTTGGCCAATACTAGCTTTGTTTATTTATTAAATCCAGCATACAATCTGCTTTTATAATTGGATGAACTAAATTTTAACATAAATCCTTTTAAACCTGATGAAGACGAAATCATTGCAAATGACATTAACTTTTAAACCAGTTAGACGAGTAATTATTTCTCAATGTGTGGTTTTAACCCAACAGATTTATTTTTCAATCCTTCACAAACTTTTATTTTGAAGGTCTGACTTCCAGCCCCGCACCCTTCTTGTCTCTGTCCAATCAGGAGAAGCGGATCGACTCCCTGGACGCAGCGAACTCGCGGCTGATGGCGGCGCTGACGCAGGTGAAGGAGCGCTACAGCGCCCCCAACATCCGCAACGGCCTGTCGCCAAGCAACCCCACCAAGCTGTCCATCACTGAGAACGAAGAGTTCAAGAACAGCAGCTGCTGATTGGTCCCCACAGAATCAGAGGCGGAGCCTGGACTTTTAAAGAGACAGAAGCCATTTGTGGACTGTGTATATATTGACGATGGAGCTGTTTGTTGTACAGAGTGTGTGTTTGAGTGTGTGTGAGTGTTTGGAGGCTCGTTGCAGCGTCACAGAAGCACAGTGAGAAAGAAACCAACCAAAAACACAACCTGAAACTTTTTCTAACCAACTTTTTTAAGCTTTTTATTTCCAGCTTCTGGTTTTTGTTTGAAGCTTTGATTTTCTTTTAGTTTCCCTCTTTAATGTTTCTGACTGAATTTAGGTTTTTTTACCCGACGAGTTGTTGTGGGTTTAATTTATTCCTCCTTGTTCTCGTCCCGTTGCTGATCTACTGAACAGACCTCTGAGGGATCAGGGTCAAAGGTCACACCTGTCTGCTGTCCCATGTTGAGAATAAAGCTGTCTGAAAGCACATCTGCCGTCTCTTTGTCCCTCATTGTTCATCAGAGCAGATCATCTCTTCTTCACAGGAAGCTGCTTCTGTCCATTCAGAAATAAAGGCTGAAGGAGAATCGGTCCAAGAACAGAACCCTGTGGTACTCCACCAGTAACCATTGAGTGTGAAGATTTATCATTAACATGAAGAAGAATCCGTTGGACAGATATGATTTAAACCAACCTACTGCTGTTCCCTTTATCCCTAAAACATGTTAAAGCCTTTCTAAGAGAATATTATGATCGACGGTGTCAAAAGCAGCTCTGAGATCTAACAAGAGCAGATATATTACAATCTAGAACAGAAATAAAACCAACACTGTCAATTTCACAACTTTATTAATTATCAGGAGTTACGTTGATAGTAGAGATAAACAGTTTATTTAAAACCAACAAGAACCAGAATTTAATGAGTAAATCAAACTTTAAATGTCCGTTGCCATTTTTAGAATCAGTTTTATTTTGATCTAGAGGTTATAATGTTTCTATGGAGGCCTAAAACTTCATGAAAACAATAAAACAAGATAAAAATCTGACAGCATCAGGAGAACAATGAAATAAACCCTGAAAACATCTAGATTTGACTTTCTAATGGATCAGAAGCTGAAGATGTGTAGAAGCAGAGAAGCAGAATGAGCTGCAGCAAATAATCCATCTGAGAACTGAACTGTTGACTTCCTGCTGAGGACGTTTCCAAGATCACCTCTCCACCAGCAGGACTTCACCTCCAGAGTCCCTCAGGTTCCTCCTTCATGGAGCTTCATCAGATCAACCATCATTAACAGGACAGATGATCAGAGGAGAACTGTTGCTACCTCCATTATTAAGAAAAGGACTGAAGAATGGGTAGATGTTCTGATTGAAGCAGCAGCCAGTAAAGGAGTAGATCAGAGCTGCAGCATCTACATCATAGAAGGAGACCAGACCCTCCTCATAATCCACAAACACCCCCACCTTCTCAGGACCACGATGGAGATGGAGACGGACTGAAGGTCCAGCAAGAGCTGAGTACTCATTTCTGTTTCTCAACCAAACAGTCCAGAAACCGTTCTGAGGAGTTACTGTGATTTTTCCCTTCCTGTTGATGGACTCTCTGACCACTCCTAGATCCCAGTCAGTTTTTCCTTTAACCTGAACCTGAAAGTAAAATCTGCCTGAAGAGAAACTCTGCTGTCCTAAAACATTTACACACTGAGAAAATCTCTCTGGATTGTTGAAAAGATTCTTCCTCTCATCTCCAAGTTTCACCTGTTTTCCATCATCAGACAGGATGAGGTGAGGATGAGCTGTTTTAGGATCCAGAGTCACATCCACTGCATACTGCTGGACCCTCTTCATCTCAGCCTTCATCATCTTCTCCTTCGTCTCCCTGATCTTCTCCTCCAGCTGAGCCACAGCTCTCACCAGTCCCCTCATATGATGGTGGATGAACTCTGACCTCTGTCCAGGTCTTGGTGGGTGGAGCAGCTTTCAGGGAGGAGAAGCTCTGGAGGAGGTGGAGGTGGTCTTCAGACTGTGAGAGCTGCTTCACCTCAGAGCTCCTCTTCATCAGCTCAGAGATCTCCTGTTCCAGATCTTTGATGAAGTCTTCAGCCTGTTTCTCTGCAGTTTTCTGTTTGTCTTCGATCTCCTTGATGAGCTCCTTCAGGCCTCTCTCAGCAGACTCCTTCAGAGCCGTGAAGATCTGAACACCTTCTGCTTTCTCTCTGTCTGCAGCATCTTTACTGATCTTCACCGACTCTTTCATCTCCTGGATCTTCAGTCGTCTGTTCTGGATCATCTCCTGAACTTCAGCCTCTGTCTTCCTCAGCTCTGCCTTCTTTCCTTCACATTCTTCTCTCAGAGGAACAAACTCGTGGTTCTTGTGGTCTAAAACAGGACACAGTGAGCAGACATATGTCTGGTCGGTCCTACAGAACAGCTCCAGAGGTTTATCGTGCTGCAGACACATCCTGTCCTCCAGGTTCTCCACAGGCTCCATCAGCTGATGTTTCTTCAGACGTGGAGCTGTCAGGTGAGGCTCCAGGTGAGTCTGACAGTAGGAGAGCAGACACACCAGGCAGGACTTCAGGGCCTTCAGTTTGGTTCCAGTGCAGACGTCACAGGGAACTTCTCCTGGTTTGGCAGCTTGTTGCTCTGATCTGCTGCTGGCTTCCTGCTGAGCTTCACGTCTGAACTGAGAAACAATCTCAGAGAGCAAAGTGTTGATTTTGAGCGCGGGTCTAGTGGGGAAAAGCTCGTTGCACAGAGGACACCTGTAGAGGACATTGCCTTCCCAGTGCCTCATGATGCAGGTCTTACAGAAGTTGTGTCCGCATGGTGTGCTGACTGGATCAGTGAAGACATCCAGACAGATGGAGCAGAGGAACAGATCCTCAGACCGCAGGTTGCTGCTAGAAGACATGTCTGAACTCTGAGGATAGATCAGGGAAACTTCAGTTAGATTTAATGTTCAATGTTTCAGTCCTTCTGTTTCTCTTCCCTTCAGATGATTTAGAGACTTTATTAACAATACGTTAGAAATGTCTCTAGAACAGTCTGTAACTTCCTGTTGTTGATCTGTTGGTAGAAACACAGTAAACCAGGTTTCTACTAAACTCACCAGAATCAGAATCTGTTGTTGAGAAGAAAAATATGAACTTATTTTGTCTCCAGAAGTTTTTCTCCACGTCGGCTCAGACTTCACTGTGACTAACTTTAACTTTCATTTCTGGAAACTGACGTTTTAAACTCATGACTCAGTGTTGCTCCTCCCATCACCTTTGGCACCTAAAGACAGATACAGACATGTAGGATAAAATATTTTTATTATCGAGCCTTTTTTACTGATTTTATGTTTGTTTCTATTTTTTAGATAATCAGAACTGAATTCAAATACAAAAACTGTAATATCTTATTCTGGTAAGATTCCAGTCAGATTCTGTTACTCTCACCAGGTGTGTTCAGTCTATTTATAGCGTCACTGAATCACAGGAAGTCCGTTTCTGCAGGTTTGATGTTTTCCTGAGAGCTGGTCCTATGCTGCCATCTGCTGGACAGAAAAATAACCTCATGTTTAGGCAGGAAATCTTTCACATTATAATTTGGATCAAACGTTCTGAAATTTACATCAGATTAAAAATTGATTTGAGAAAAAAAGATATATTTATCTTAAATGAAAACATTGACATAATATTTTTAGTTTAGTAAAGAACAAAAGAACAGAAACATCTGAATTAACTTATAGAAACTGAGATGATCCAACATTTAACCATCTAGCAGAAAAAGTCTAAACCTGCAGCTATGAGCAAAAATGAGATGGTGTAAAAAGATCTAAATATGATGCATAGATTTTCTTTCCATCTCAGAACCTTCAACCTTTATCATGTTTTTTTCTCATTGCCTTTAACCAGAGTTGCCCAAAGTCATCCTGCAGGTTTTTGTTCTTTCTCTGCTTCAACACACTAGAACCAAAGGATGGCTCGTCTGCAGAACTCTGACCTGCTGAGGAGGAAGGTGGACACATCTAAAACTGTCAGGACACCGTACCTCGAAGCCTGGAGGTGGACACCCCCGCTTTAAACGTTAAACATGAATAGGGTTATTAAAAAAAACAACATTTTTACATTTGTTTAACCAAGGAAGATGCCTGACAGACTTTTTAAGTCTCCATCATGCATCACAGACTGGCCATGAATGTACTTATGAGGCCTCAGTTAAGCAGCAAAGAAAATGTCATTATTTCACTTTGAGAACATGTTTTATACAATAAAATGACATATCAGCTAGATAACGACTATTGGTTAGACACAAACAGCTCCTCACCATGGAGGGTTCCATCCCAGATCCAACACCAACTGCTGCCCAAAATGATCAAGAGGTTCAGATAGTCACACTCTAAGGATGGACACAAATAAAGAAGCGCTAATCTAAAAGTACATGAGGGCAGGGCAGTTTGGAGAAAATATTTCTTTTTGTTTGACAAGTTTTAAGTTTATTTAACATGTTCTAACATCTGAATCAATCATAGTTTTGTCCTAAATGTCCAACATTTTTGATGGTTTGTCTTCTTTGGTTCATGTGGGGAAAGTCACAGCACATGTGCTGTTAGTGTTACCCTTTTTGATTTATACATTTTTAGTTAACCTGCAATTACACTTTGGAAAAAAAAAAAGATTATATGAAAAAACAACTACTTTGAGATTCATGACCCATTGTCGTTTTTTTGCACTATTAAAGAGAGATTGCTGTAAGAAAAGTAACTAAGTAACTTTTACATTTTAAATAAGAAACATTTTACTTGTACTTGAGTAAATTTTCATCACAGTAGTAGTACTTTTACTTGAGTAGAATATTTATATACCCTTTCTACCTTTGCTGTTGGATCAATATTCTGTGAATCGTCCGATTTTTAAATATATTTTAATAATGAAACTAAACACCAAAAATACCAACGCAATTCTACCAAATTATTACCTTTGAATTGTGACTGTAGATGTTCAGCGCTGTTTCTGTTACCCTTTTGTACGTGGGGTATTCTTGGTATGTTGTTTTATTGTAAATATTGTATTATTAAATAATGTTTTACACTAAATATTGATGAATGGGACCTTTTCACGTGACGTCAGACAACTTCCGCTCGGCGCCTAAGCAGTTTAACCTGGTTTCCGGTTTGCAGAACGAGACATCGCTATAATAATGGAATTTTCAGTCCTTTAAACATCTTCCAATTTTAAGATTAGATGATGCTCAAAACTTGACACTCTAGCCTTCAGATGAATTCCCCACCTCGCTGAATGTCCTGCCTAGCAACTAGGGATGCACCGATACGGGTATCGGCCCCGATACTGCCTAATGTACTGGTATCGGTTAAACTTAACCGATATCATGAACCGATACTCAAAATGGGGAAAATCTGCAACAAATTCACCAAAAAAGATTAATTTTTCACTTTAAATTTTCTTTTTGTTATTTTGTCTCAGTTATGTTTAGTTTGTAAAGTCTGCTGCCTTTAGTCTCTTCAACAAAGGCACCAAATGTTATGCAGTTTATTAATTCAACAATATGTGTCAAGGTACACTACGAGGGCCCAGGCGGGAATCGACCCCATCACTCCCAGGTGAAGGTTATGTGCGCTAACCAGTCAGCCAAAGGGATATCCCTGTTGCTAAGCAGCCAGGGCATCATCTATCGTAGCCATAGTGACAGGACCTCCACACTGTCACAAATAGTATCGGATCGGTATCGACAGATACACAAAATCCAGCCATCGGTATCGGTACTGTAAAAGTCACATCGGTGCATCCCTACTAGCAACCGCGACGACGCTAAACCAGCCGGTAAAGCATGAAATATTCCCCAGTATTTTATTCACTTTTTTTTTTTATACTCTCTTCGCCACGTTTTAAATCTCCCCTTCAGACCTCATCATATCCAGGTGGAAGTCATTTTATTTATTCCACAGATTACTACTAAAACTATTTTCATGATCATTTCTGCTCTTGAATGACTAGTGATCAAATGTACAATGTAACTGTAAGATATATTACATACATTTTTTATATTTAGTTAAACTTAAATTCTTTGTGAGCTGTAAAATTGTAATTGTATATATATATATATATATATATATACACACACATTTCCCTTTGAAATCAAGAGCATTTTCATTTGATTTTATTTATATATATATATATATCATATTTTTACCAAGGTTGTTGCAAAATTGGCTCTTCCTAAATAAACTGAATAAATTCTTGTCAACAACCACGCTAACAATAACTAACGTTATGTTTTCGCAGCACTGCAGGTCATAACACTTTTCTCCACAGCTGCCTCTTGAGAGCGAAGCTGCTGGAGGTCTGTGGGGCTCTCTGGTTGGGAAAACGTGTCTTTTGAGCCCGTTTTACTGATGTGCAAGCCGTCGATTTAACCAGCCTGTAAACCCTGATGATGAATGTGGTGGACAGCATGATGAAGATGCCCTAAGTCCTCTCTGCAGACTAACCTGTATGATGTTCCCCTTGTCAACCAGAAAATTAACCCCATCCAGTAGCACTGCCTGCGTGTTCTAATAAAGCTCAAAGAGGTCATTTATACACCTTTAACTGCACAATAACTCATCCTAATGCATATTTATGTTATGTTCAATTGTTCAACGTTAGCTTCTTTAAAAACCACAAATGCAACCGTTAATAAAACGACTGATATTCAACATTTTTAGAAATAAGTTTATTCACAACCATTGAACACCTTAAATAAAAATTGTGACAAAAACATGAATAAATAAAGCAGTGCATCCATCCGGTCCCAGCTCTCCTCCCTTTGCTGCTTCACGTCCTAAACAAGAAATCAATAAACACGGTTTACAAAAACAGGAACACAACAGTCATCACGAAATATAAATATTTCATAGTGACAAGTCATGAATTATGTATTTATTGCACTGCTGCAAATGTACATACAGTAGGTTTATGTTTTGCTCTTAATTTGTTTATTAGCCAGCAAATGATTCAGTTCCCCTGCAAATAAATCTTCTCCTGAATTTTCCTCATTAGAAACAAACTGTCTTGATTTGAGAATGCAGAACTGTAGTTTTCAGATCCAAGAAGGAAAGAGCAAAAATGCTAAGTGCCATATATAAAACAAGTTATAGCCTTTAACCTTTAGCCTTTAAGGTTAGTAACAATAAAAATTAAAAAACTGTAGCAAAGATTACAAGTAAGCCTGCTTCATTTTGAACAGATAGCCATGTTTTAACAGTGTCAGCTGCTAATGTCGGACTGGAAAACCTCCTGACCGGAAATATTGTCCCAGTCTGCTGCTAGCTAGTTTTTTTTTTTTAACACAATGATAAATCCGAACTGAACGGGAATATCACGTTACCGCAAGAAAACAGCTCTTTTAACATAAAAAAACATTAAATTAGTAGTCCAGACTTTACCTTTCATAATACGTTGAAGTTGTTCCGGAGGATAGACGTGCGAAATCCAAGCGGCTAACGCAAACCGGAAGTTGACTTAAACTGCATCGGGGCAAAGCGGACGTCATCTGACGTCACTTTGAAAAAGGCCTATTGGGACCTTTTTTATATTATTTTTTATTTAACACATTTTGTTACAGCAAAGAATGAAAGAACAGCAGTTCGATAAAACAACGTTCTGACAAATAAAATAAGAATAAAAAATAAATAAATAAAAAAAGGCCCTTTAGTCCAAAGCGAATACCATCAATTTTCTTCAGTCATCAAACTCTTATGGTAAAGTTACATGGAAGCTTTACAAATCGGGATGACAAATATTCAGAGACATCTTCACATAGACAGTAAATTATATTACTTGAGTCTTTCAAAAAATTCCCTCAATTCAATTTTAAACACTATTAGAGAGCCCCACCCCGGCTCTCCGCCCCTGCTCCGCCCCCGCACCAGAGGCCCTCTGCGGGTCACACAGCAACATTATGGCGCCTGGAGGAGCGTTAGCTTCGGGACCAGTCGCGGTTTAAAGCACCGGTGTTGATCCGGCAGGATGAACCTCTGCGCCCAGTACCTGCGGTGAGTTCGGCTCCGTGTCCCGGTTCGGTGGTTCTGTCGGTCCCGGTGTTCCAGGAAGTAGCCGGTGTTGTGGATTGTTTTGCTCGGCTGCTAGCCTGGAGCTAGCCCAGCTAACTACAAGGAGCTGTTGGCTTCTTAAATCAGCGAACAGGAGCGGCAGTAGCTTCTGTGTTCACTCACTAACGGTGAATGTTGAGTTAATCTGAGTTTAGAGGCAGATAAATGTTTTATTTCATGTTTTTACTATATATTATAAGCGGTTTGTTTGTTGTTAGCATGTTAGCGTCTCTCTGCGGCTGTCAGGTTAGCATCGATGCTGCTACATCCAGTGGGTAATTATTGAACCGGAGACGCTTCCAGGTGTAACTACCTGCTGTGGGTGACTCTGTCTGCTCTTAACAACACCTCAGACGCGGTGTTTTAATGTCAGGAAGCCTCTATGTATGCGTGGCTGCGGTTTGGAGCCGGGAAGTAGTCGGAGCCCCTCGGCTTCATGTTGACATGTGATCTGAGCTGTTAAATGTTTTACTGAGGAGGAGGAATGAAGCTGAATGCCGCCGCTAACATCCTTCTCCTCTCTGTTTCCCTCCGAGCAGCCAGGCGGAGGCCCTGAAGGCTGACATGACAGGTAGGTCTGCTCCATCACACCCTCACGCTGACACCTGGACGGGCTGCGTCTACGTCCTGCAGAGCTCCGTCTGGTTCTACCAGAACACCAGAGTCCATCAGCTCTGAAGCAGCTTTTAAACGGTCTGAAGCAGTTACAGGATGTTTAGTCCCACAGTTATCACGGCAGATGGAATAAAAATACTTTTAGGTCCAATCAAAGTTCGGAGGGAAGCGTTGAAACTCCCGATTCCTGAGTTTGATTAGAAGGAGGAGATCTGCTGAGAATCTATTATGACCAGAACAAAAAGTCCAGACTAAATGAACTGATTAGGCCTCACTGACCAGGACCGATAATCCTGCCGGTTCCGACCTCCAGTGGGGTCAAAGTTCAGGCGCTTTACGCTGTTTGATCTGCTCATATCTGATATATTAAATCCAGTTCATGGTGTTGGTGGTTTTAAGGAGCGCAGAGCGTCTCGCTTCCTGGTTATTATTAATGTAACCAGCAGAAAACGATCTGGTTTCTCTGCTTGGTTGGGCCCGGATTTACCCACAGTTCTTAGGGTCTGGCTCTGTGGTGCTGCTGGGGATCCTCAGGATGAAGCTGGGGGGCCAGTTCAACCAGTCTGGAGGCCCCCAGGGGCCCCAACCTCTGCCGGATGCAAACAGAAATCCTCATTAGACTCATCCACACTGAGATTTCATTTATTGGTTTAAAATGTAGTTTTTTTTCTGATGAAACTTTAATGAACAGAATTCCTTTAAAGGTAATCAGTGGAGACATTAATCCTCCTTATTCTGTTCTATTGGATGTTGTTATCTGAATCACTTTATTATTATTGATATAATTATCATTATAGACCGATAATCAGTGGATCAGTCAGCTTCTCTTAAAGTTTCTTCCTCCTTTTGTTCTGAATAGTGAAACACAATCATTTCCTCAGAACCGTGAGGAAGCTGTCAGGCGGTTCTGGTTCTGGACGCCTGTAACGCAGGTCCAGTCCAGTCGGATCGGGTTCTGACTGGTTACCCGCTGGTGTCAAAGCTCAGGTTTACCGTAGTTCTTAAAGCTTTTGTGGTCGGGACCAGAAGGTTCTGAACCTCCCAGACTGAACTTTACCGGAACTCGGTTCTGTCAGACCCAGAACTGTTGGGGTTCTTCTCCCAGCATTACGAAGGCAGATATCAGCCTGACGGACTTCCTGTTTACACAACAGTCACATGACCTATAACAACCAATGAAACGGCTCATTTCATTCAGGCGCAAAATAGTTCAGATTATGTTTGCTCTAAATATTTTGTTTTGTAAATAATTTTGTTCCAAATAAAGATTAAATAGTTATTAAACTTGCAGGAAATCAACATGATTGTTGATTTAAGGAAATAAATATAAAAAGTAAAGTAATAAACTGACCGGTTGGAGTCATAATCAGTCCCTCCAGGATTTTACGTCACTTTTTTGTAATTGCTGCGATCTGAAATGGCTGATGTTGCGGCAGCTTTTGAGAAAAATTACAACAAAAGTTGGAATGTTTTTATGTCAATTTCAATCACTTTAAAATCGTTTGAAAAGCAAGCTTCTTTTTTTTTGTAGAATAAATATATAGAATATTACTTTGTAACATTTTGGGCAGAGTTAAGAGTCTAAATTATAAAATAAACCTGCTGTGAAATGAAATGTCTTCACGTAATTTTAACAGATGAAAACTCTAAAATGTGAGCAGCTCAGTTTGGGTCTCCTCTAGAAGAACATCTCTGCTTTTACTTCGCTGCTACAGACCCAGAACCATTCTGGGCCCCTTCTAGCCCCTATTTATTAACGTCCTCGATACGGCCATGCTCAGCAGCATTTAACATTTAGGAATAATCACTTATTAATTATTCTATAAACTCTGTCAGGCACCGATCTGACTTTTCATTCCCGATACCGATCTGATACTATTGTTCAATTAATAAACCATAACTTCCATCTTATACGTTTCTTAACTAAACGTAACTAATACAAAATAACAATGTAAAATATAGAATTAACACAAAAATGAAATTTCAAGTAAAATTATTATTTTTTGTCAATGTATTGTAGATTTTCCACATTTTGAATATCGTTTATGTTTAACCGATACGTGTACATTACACGGTATCGGGGCCAATACCTGATACCAGTATTGGTATCGGTGCATCCCTAGTCAGGAGAGAGTGAGAAACTTTGGTCATAGGGCAGCAATGGGTCTGAAAATGTAACATTTTAATTCAATTCAGTTTATTTATATAGTGCCGTTTCACAACAGATGTCATCTCAAGGCACTTTACAAGAAGAGTTATTACAATACAATGTTTAGTGTAGAAATTACAGAACCACAGAAGATTGCGTCGTGGAATTCTCAGCAATCCCTCATACTGAGCAAGCATGCAGCGACAGTGGGAAGGAAAAACTCCCTTTTAACAGGAAGAAACCTCCAGCAGAACCAGGCTCAGCATAAGCGGTTATCTGCCGCGACCGTCTGTGGCTTGGAGAATACATAACAGAGACACAGAAAGAGCAATAGAACTGATGCAGAAGTTGGTAGCAGGACGTTGAGAACGTTCCTACACAGGAACGCCATCTTAGTCAGGGTCGTCAAGCAGGGCGGGTCAGGAGCACCTACTGTAGGAAGAGACTAAGAGAAAACAGGTTAGCGCTCTCTACCTGGCTTACTTTAATCTATCTCACATAACAGACACCGTACATGATATGTGACGCTGTCAGATATAATGAAGATACTGAAACGGAGAGTCACAGTTCGATAAAAGCTGCAGTAAAGTTGCGATAATTGAATAAAATTGTGAGAAGTGCAGAATTCGTGTTAATAGTTATGATTTTACCTGGAGAAACTAAACGAGACGCAGAAACAATCCGATTATCTTCATTATATGAGCTTTGATAACTGGTTCTGGTCCAGTTTGACCTGACTTTGTAGAATCCTGGGTCCATGTAGCTCCAGGTTCTGCCGGTTCTTCCTCCTCATGTCCCGGTTGTGTGTCTCCAGACTCCCAGCTGGGGGCAGCAGAGGTGTGGACGTCCCGCCAGGCGCTGCAGGACCTCTACCAGAAGATGCTGGTGACGGACCTGGAGTACGCTCTGGACAAGAAGGTGGAGCAGGACCTGTAAGTTCTGATGGAGACCCAGAGCGGTTCCGGCTCTCGGCTGGTTCCACCGGTCCGCTCTGCTTGGTTCTGACCCGTCTGGTTTGGTTCTGCAGGTGGAACCACGCTTTCAAGAACCAGATCACCACGCTGCAGAGCCAGGCCAAGAACCGGGCCAACCCGAACCGCAGCGAGGTCCAGGCCAACCTGTCTCTGTTCCTGGAGGCCGCCAGCGGCTTCTACACCCAGGTACCGCCCTCCGGTTCTGGTTCTGCCTACTTCCTCTGTGGTTGTGTGGCTGGTTCTGATTGGCTGCCTCCTTCCAGCTGCTGCAGGAGCTCTGCACCGTCTTCAACGTGGACCTGCCGTGTCGGGTCCGCTCGTCCCAGCTCGGTATCATCAGCAACAAGCAGGGCGGCGGCGGCGCCATCGTCACGCCGCAGCCCAGCTCCTGCTCCTACATCTGCCAGCACTGCTTGGTCCATCTGGGGGACATCGGTCAGCAGAACCTCCCAGCAGAACCTCTAAGCGTTTCAGCTCGCCTCGGTTCTGATCCGGACTCTGTTTCTGTCTTTCAGCTCGGTACCGGAACCAGACCAGCCAGGCGGAGTCGTACTACCGACACGCGGCCCAGCTGGTTCCATCCAACGGTGAGTTAATCCAGCTCCTCTGGTACCGTTAGGAGGTTCTGGGTCCGAATCCGGCTTCCAGGATTTTTCCAGCCTGGTACCGATCCGGACCTCATTCTGGCCTCCATCTTGTTTTTATTTGGACCTGGTCAACTCCTGGAAGGGATAAAAACCGGTTAAAAAAATATTTTCTGTCATTTGTAAATGAATAATTTAAAATCAGATTTTAAATCACATCGCCCTCCTGTAACCTTACTAAAAACCGTTGTATAAATGTAATCTTTAAATCCAACATAACCTTCTAACGTCTTCAAATAATAACAGGGAATATTAGATATTGACAAAAATTGAAAATATTATGATGATATCTCCCAGCTGTACTTTGATCAAATAAATCCTCCGGAAACCTGAAAAAACTTTGATCAGAGAGAGAAAGTCGTTCGTAGAAATGTTCCTATAAGTCTTCACGTTCTTCCTTAAAATAATGTTCAAAAGAGTGAAAAAAAAAAGGAAGCCTCTATGTGTGCATTACCCAGCTGTTATATTTCTGCTGCAGAGCCGACATAAAAATGTGGCGAATCATTTAATTTGCTAATATTAACTTTTGTGGAAGTCGTTAACGTCTTTGAACATTTTAAATAATTTAATAATGAACAATAATTAGGGGGGCCTGCGGCCGCAGAGCGCAGATTAAGAGTGACAGGATCGCCAAACTTTAAATTATGTATTTCTTGGCATATTTCAAAGATTACCTGAAAGTTATATCTAATCCGAGCGTTACCTTTACATTATTTTGTTCTAACACACATGAGCTCCTTGGTGGAGGCGATAAACTGCTGACAGGATTATTCTGTCAAACTGTTTCAGTTCCTCCATTCCACCACTAGATACGTTTCTACGCACAAATCGATAATGACACACAACGTGTAGATTTGTTCCTACGCACGGATCTGTGCGTAAGTACGCTTGATAAATGAGGGCCCAGAACTGCATTTACATGTGGACGAGAGGCCAAACTGTAGAAAAATGTCTCCGTTTTGTGGGATACGTGCGGACAACGTCTTTGTGTTTCCCTGCCGTGACGCTCCTGTGGTCCTCCTACAGGTCAGCCCTACAACCAGCTGGCCATCCTGGCCTCCTCCAAAGGAGACCACCTCACCACCATCTTCTACTACTGCCGCAGCATCGCCGTAAAGTTCCCCTTCCCGGCAGCTTCCACCAACCTGCAGAAGGCTCTGTCCAAGGCCCTGGAAAGGTACAGCCTCCCGGCCCGGTACGGTTCTGGTTCCCACAGGGTTCCCTCGGTGTAACCTCTGCCTGTGTCTGTCTGCAGCCGAGATGAGGTGAAAACCAAGTGGAGCGTGTCGGACTTCATCAAGGCCTTCATCAGGTTTCACGGCCACGTCTACCTGAGCAAGAGTATGGACAAGCTGGACGCTCTGAGGGAGAAGCTGGAGGAGCAGTTCCAGGTACGCCGCCGGCTCCGCCTGCCTCCAGTCGCCTCTGACCTCTGACCTCAGGCATCTCAACATGCCTCTGTGTGTGTTTTTGTGCGCAGAGGCTGATCCTGCAGAAGGCCTTCAGCTCCCAGCAGCTCGTCCACATCACCGTCATCAACCTGTTTGAGCTGCATCACCTCAGAGACCTGACGGCGGACAGCGGCGAGCCGAGCTGCGGCGACGACCAGCAGCCAATCAGCTGGTTCCAGCTGCTTGGACTCTTCAGTAAGCAAAGCATTCTGGGATGAGTTGAAGCCTGTTTCAGCTGAAGCCTGACGTCTTCCTGTCTTCCCAGTGTCCTTCCTGGGAGTGATGTGCAGCCGGGTTCTGCTCAACAAGAACCGGGGGGAGGATCTGATGGGGGAGTGTCCTCTGCCGGCCATCAAGCTGTCTCTGGATTGGCTGAAGCTGAGGGCCAGCCTCTTCCAGGAGGCCGCTGTGGAGAACAGAAAGTAGTGAGTTCCCCCTGTTGTTATTCCTGTAGCCTCTCTAGGGCCTCCTGTAAAACCTCTGGGGCCTCAGCTTGTTCCCGCTGTCCTTCTGTCTCCTCAGCGTCTGGCCGTGGCTGGTGTCCATCCTTAACAGCTTTCAGCCCAGGGAGGAAGACCTCTCCTCTTCCTCAGGTACAGAACACACACATCTCGTCTCTGTCCTTGTAGCGGAAAAAAAGCTTTTTGGACAAAGAATAGTGGTTCTGAATGTGAAAGACCTCAGGGCTTTGTCTGAGGGTGCGTTTGTTTCATCCACAGTGATGCCGCTGCCGGAGGAGTTCGAGCTCCAGGGTTTCTTGGCTCTGCGACCGGCTCTCAGGTTCGGACCTTCACCTTCACCTTAGGGACTGATACCAGGACGGTTCTTAGGGTTGTTCCGATGAATATTCCTTGGACTCTTCCTGAGACCGTTCCATGGGACCGTTCCTTGGGAGCGTTCCTTAAACTCTTCCTGAGACCGTTCCATGGGACCGTTCCTTGGGAGCGTTCCTTAAACTCTACCTGAGACTGTTCCTTGGGACCGTTCCTTGGGAGCGTTCCTTAAACTCTACCTGAGACTGTTCCTTGGGACCGTTCCTTGGGAGCGTTCCTTAAACTCTACCTGAGACCGTTCCATGGGACCGTTCCTTGGGAGCGTTCCTTAAACTCTACCTGAGACTGTTCCTTGGGACCGTTCCTTGGGAGCGTTCCTTAAACTCTACCTGAGACTGTTCCTTGGGACCGTTCCTTGGGAGCGTTCCTTAAACTCTACCTGAGACCGTTCCATGGGACCGTTCCTTGGGAGCGTTCCTTAAACTCTTCCTGAGACCGTTCCATGGGACCGTTCCTTGGGACCGTTCCTTAAACTCTTCCTGAGACCGTTCCATGGGACCGTTCCTTGGGACCGTTCCTTAAACTCTTCCTGAGACCGTTCCATGGGACCGTTCCTTGGGAGCGTTCCTTAAACTCTTCCTGAGACCGTTCCATGGGACCGTTCCTTGGGAGCGTTCCTTAAACTCTACCTGAGACTGTTCCTTGGGACCGTTCCTTGGGATTGTTCTTTGGAGTTGGTTCCTTGTGACTGTTCCTTGCTGTTACTTGGGATTGTTCCTGAAGACTGTTCCTTAGACTCTCAAGAAGAGTTTGGGACTGTTCCTTAGACTCTCAAGAAGAGTTTGGGACTGTTCCTTGGAACTTTTCCTTGGGACTGTTCTGTTGGACTGGTCCTTGGGACTCTTTCTCAGGCTGTTCCTTGGAACTTTTCCTTGGGGTTGTTTCCTAAGACTGTTCCTTAGACCCTCAAGAGTTTTGTATTGTTCCTTGGGACTGTTTTGTTTGACTGTTCTTCAGACTGTTCCTTGGGATTGTTACTTGGACTGTTCTTCAGACTGTTCCTTGGGAATGTTACTTGGACTGTTCTTCAGACTGTTCCTTGGGATTGTTCCTTGGACTGTTCTTCAGGCTGTTCCTTGGGGCTGTTCTTCGGACCGTTCCAGAGACTGTTCCTCTATTTATTCTGGGTCCACTGGTTACTAATGTTCTGACCTCTGTGGTTGTTTCAGGTGTCTGGACTTCACCAAAGGTCATCAGGGTATCCTTGTGGAGAGGGACGGCCGGCCGCTGGTCGCCCGCCACCAGCGACTCGTCGCTCTGGGGAAGTGGGTGGCCGACAACCAGCCGGGGTGAGATTTCCTGCTCCGCCTCTCTGTGAGTCAGAAACGCTGACAGGTTCTGATGTGTCGCTACCGATCCTCCACAGGCTGATCCAGTGCCAGGTGAACGAGGACGGCCTCCTCCTCTTCCTCACCGACATTCCAGAGGAGGCCATCGAGGAGACGGGGGAGAAGGAGGGTCCGGTACTGCAGGAGTCGTCTAACGGCGAGCAGACGCAGAACGACGGCGGGATCTCGGGCCTGAAGTCGGTTCTGTCCGCGGGGAAGACCCAGAGCTCCTGGTCGGACAACATGGAGCGGCCCGTCGTCACCTTCAAGGAGAACATCAAACCCAGAGAGCCGGTCCGGAACCAGGCGCAGAAGGACCTCGGCAAGGAGCGCCGGGACTTCTCCAAGGGTAACGGGACCGCCGCCGGGAAAGGAGAGCCGAAGAGGGACGGGAAGAGGAAGAGCGAGACGAAGAAGGCGGGGCTTGAGAAGGCAGCCGATGTGGGAAAACAGGTTGGGAACGGGATCCAGTTTAAAAGTTCTGCTCCGGTGCTGATCCAGTCAGTAATCCCGGTTCTCCATCAGGTGAAGGCTCAGACGGAGCTGAGGAAGACTCCGGTCTCAGAGGTCAAGAAGACTCCGGTCACTCAGACTCAGACCACCTGCTCATCCCAGTTTATCCCCATCCATCATCCTGGAGCGTTCCCACCGCTGCCCAGCAGACCCAGTAGGTTTATCCCAGCACGCACCTCCCAAGGTTCTGGTTTCAGTCCGTAAGCTCTGGTTTCTGTCTGGAAAAGTCTAGAAGTTATACGTTAGAAAATAAAACAGTTTAGAAAATATCCAAAAATCGTTCGGACTCTTTGCAGTAAACTTTTTTCCCTTTGTGTTCCGAGTTACGAACTGGAACCAGAACCAGTTGCTGATCTGGTTTCTTCACCTCTTCAGCTCCATGCAGCTCTTAAAACGGGTCCGCTACCATCAGAACCAGTAAAAATTCTCCTGCTTGCTGTGAAGCAGCGCTGACAGTCGGGATGTTATCATAAAGCGTGTATATCGAATGTTTTACTGTGAAAGGACGCCCGGTTTTGGTGTAACTTCCTGTCCGGTCCTTCAGCAGGTTTCCCCCCCTCAGCCTACGTCATCCCTCCTGCGGTGGCGTTCCCAGGAATCCAGGTGAATCCAGGCTTCTCCTTCCCACCAGGAGTGTCCGTCCCGGCTCCATTCCTTCAGTCAGCCGTTCACAACCAGGCGGGCGGCCAGGCCGGGAAGCAGTCCCACATTCCCTACAGCCAGCAGAGACCTTCGGGGCCAGGGGCCTCGGGCCCGGGGCCCCTCAACCAGGTCCCCTCCCAGCAGCAGCAGCAGCAGCTGCAGGTTCAAGCTCTGAGTCAGCAGCAGTCACCCACCAAACCACAGCAGCAGGTTGGGATGGGCAAGAGTCCTCCTCACCACCCGGGCCTGCAGCAGGTAGATCACATGACGCCCCAAAGACCAGGTCACGTGACCCTAGGACGGGGTAATTAACCCAAAATGTAATGGTGCTGAAATTCGTTTTCATTTAGCCTGTGTCGGTATATTCACCGTTTAAAAAGAATGAACAAATTTGTCTTTGTTTACCGATGTCCGTTTAAGATGTTGATCTTCCTTACAGACCGGATGGGGCGGAGTCACACGACCATATGTGGCCATGTGGCTCCGCCCCATCCGGTCTGTAACAAGGGAACGGTGTTTCTAACGTGTGGCTATATTTAGTGAGTGTTTAAACTCGTCCAGCGACGTTTTAAAAAGCGACTCCATGTAGGGACGGCTCCCGTCCCTTAAATGAGACGGGAGCCGTTTTTACGCGTCACATAATTGCTTAAAATTGCATATATTATGTTATAGTATTTTTTTTTTTATTTCTTCCTCTTTTTTCTCTTTTTTATGTTATAGTAGATTATGGGGGGACTCTGATCGTTTGTGTCCGCACGGCGATGCATCGATTAAACGATTAATTTCAACAGCTCTAACGACAACTCAAACATTCAGAGGGCGGAGCCTCCAAACACGCAATGATTAGTGTTTAAAAAAAGCTTTAAGAAATAAGACCTCTCTCTGATACTTTATACATATTATATATGAGGATGTTGATTGTCGTTTCCACCTCCGTCTGTCTGTCCCAGCAGTACATGCAGGTCCAGGAGCAGCCGGCAGCGATGTGGAACCAGTCCCAGAAGATGATGTCCCTGAAGCAGCAGCAGCAGCAGCAGCAGCAGCAGCAGCAGCAGCAGGCCTTCTTCATGGGCTCCCAGGACCCCCTGAAGCTGTACGAGCTGCAGGGCCCCGCCCAGCCACACATCTCCATGGACAAGAAGATGAAGTTCCCCGACGTGAAGGTGCCGGACTTCTACTGGGAGCCGTCCTACCGCATGGAGCGGATGGGGGAGGGGCTGGCCATGATGGCGGAGAGGATGAAGAGGCCCCCTCCTGGTGGGATGTGTGCGGAGCAGGAGGCCCCAGCGGGGCCCCGAGGAGCCCCATTCGAGGTCAGCCGCCTGCTGGTCAGTCTAGGGAATACTAGAGCGTCTGTAGAGCTCTGCTGCAGCTCAGATCCGCTTCTACTGAACTCTCCACCGTTCTTACCGCCTTGCTTTATTTCTTTTCTCCTCTCCTTCCTCCTCTCCTTCCTCCTTCCTCCTCTCCTTCCTCCTCCTCGTCTCCTTCCTCCTTCTCTCCTTCCCCAACCACCCAACCACCACACCAACTCCCCACCAACACCATCACCACCACCACACACCAACACCACCAACCACTCACCAACCTCCACCACACCCACCACCATCCACCACACCTTCCACACACATAACAACCAACAAACCATCAACCACCACCAACCTCCACACACCACACCAACACTCCACCCAAACCACAACACTATCCTACCACTACTCCATCACCATCCACCACACCACACTAACCAACACCACCACCAACAACCACCACACATCCTCCACCTCACAAACACACACAAACCACACCTCACACAACCACACACCATCCATCCTCACACCTCACCCACTCCTCTCCTCACTTCCACATCTCCACTCACACCACTCATCCATTCCACTCTACCTCCTCTCCCACACCTTCCACCAACCAACCACCACACAAACCAACTACCACACCACTAACCATACCACACCAACCATCAACACAACCTTCACACAACCACCTACCACACTTCCTCTCATTCATATCCACATCTTCCTCTTTCCTTCCTCTCTCCTCCTCTCTTCTCCTCTCTCCTTCCTCTTCCAGTTCCTTATCTCCTTCCTCCTTCCTCTCCATCTCTTCCTCTCTCCTTCCTCCTTCTCTCCTTCCTCCTTCCTCCTCTCCTTCCTCCTCTCCTTCCTCCTCTCCTCCTCTCCTCTCCTTCCTCCTCTCTTTTCTCCTCTCCTTCCTCCTCTTCCTCCTCCTCTCCTTCCTCCTCCTCCTCTCCCTCCTTCCTCCTCTCCTTCCTCGTCTCCTTCCTCCTCTCCTCCTCTCCTTCCTCGTCTCCTTCCTCCTCTCCTCCTCTCCTTCCTCCTCCTCTCCTTTCTCCTCCTCTCCTTCCTCCTCTCCTTCCTCGTCTCCTTCCTCCTCTCCTCCTCTCCTTCCTCCTCCTCTCCTTTCTCCTCCTCTCCTTCCTCGTCTCCTTCCTCCTTCCTCCTCTCCTTCCTCCTCTCCTTCCTCCTCCTCCTCCTCTCCTTCCTCCTCCTCGTCTCCTTCCTCCTCCTCTCCTTCCTCCTCTCCTTCCTCGTCTCCTTCCTCCTCTCCTCCTCTCCTTCCTCCTCCTCTCCTTTCTCCTCCTCTCCTTCCTCGTCTCCTTCCTCCTTCCTCCTCTCCTTCCTCCTCTCCTTCCTCCTCCTCCTCCTCTCCTTCCTCCTCCTCGTCTCCTTCCTCCTCCTCTCCTTCCTCCTCTCCTTCCTCGTCTCCTTCCTCCTCCTCCTCTCCTTCCTCCTCCTCTCCTTTCTTCTCCTCCTCCTCCTCTCCTTCCTCCTCCTCTCCTTTCTCCTCCTCTCCTTCCTCCTCTCCTTCCTCCTCTCCTTCCTCCTCTCCTCCTCCTCCTCTCCTTCCTCCTCCTCTCCTTCCTCCTTCCTCCTTTCCTTCCTCCTCCTCCTCTCCTTCCTCCTTCCTCCTCTCCTCCTCTCCTCCTCTCCTTCCTCCTCTCCTTTCTCCTCTCCCTCCTCCTCTCCTTCCTCCTCCTCCTCCTCTCCTCCTCTCCTTCCTCCTCTCCTTCCTCCTCTCCCTCCTCCTCCTCTCCTTCCTCCTCCTCTCCTTCCTCCTCTCCTTCCTCCTCTCCTTCCTCCTCCTCTCCTCCTCTCCTTCCTCCTTCCTCCTCTCCTTCCTCCTCTCTCAGCAGGACAAGAGCTCGCCCTTCCTCCCTCCTGACCTGTTAAAAACTCTAGCAGATTTCGAGGAGGACGAGGAGCTCCTCTTTGCTAAGCCTCCTGATTTCTTCCAGGCCTTGGCCGGCCCTCTTAGCTCTGCTCCAGGACCAAATATCTTTGTATGTAGCCGTGCCTTCCTCATCCTCATCCTCATCACTCTGCTCGCCCCTCTGCATCTCCTCACCGCTGGCTGCTGCTTGTTTTCCTCTCTACATCTGTTAGATCAGAGCAGCTCAGGCCGCCACATCTACACTCACTTTTCGATGTTTTTTAGACGTGAGCTCACTTCCTGTCTGCTGCAGCCTCCTTCCTCTCACCGACTCTTTCCTTCGTCTCTGCAGCTGCCCAACCAGATCAGGATGGAGAGCAGCCAGGAGGTCGGCAGCCAATCATCTTCTCTGCTGCCCATCACCGGCTTCCCCATGCAGGTCACGACCTTTCACCTCCGTCTGTCTCCATCTGGTCACACTGACAGGTTTCACCCAGAGTTTAATGGGACTAAACTGCTTTTTAAGCGACTCCTCAGCATCATCCTGTTAGTTTCACCCACACCTGGTTACTCAAACAGAACCCGTCCCTCATGGTCGACCCGGTCTCTGACAGGGTTCTGGTCCCGTTCCGTTTGGAGTGGAGCTGTTCAGAACCAGAACCTCATATCTATGCTGTGCGATCAGCGTCCTGTTTACAATAATCACCAACAATTATGACCAATATTTTAAGTAGAGCTGAAACAACGAATCGATAAACTCGATAAAATCACGACTAATTTGCGCCGCAAATTCCTTGTAGCTTGGAAAGATTTATTATCTTAAAATTAACCAAATTATCATCTCCATCTTGTTTTGAGCAATACAAGCCAGCTTCCAGTTTCATATTTTAGATGATAAGACTTGTTTCAAGTAAATGTTACTTTTTTTCTTTTTTAGTTTATATCTAAAATGTAACTATTTTACTTTTTTTTTTTTCAAGCAAAAATAGTTTTTATATGCCATTTAAAACCAAAATCTTTCTCAAAATAAGAAATATTCACTTAATTTCACTTATTTTATTTAGGTCTAGAAATTATTCTTATTTCAAGCAAAAAAGTTTTTCTGCCTGATTCGCGCGAACAATTCGCCCTACAGATGCGGTGGAAAATTCGCGCTGCATTTTATGTGGTGCGTTTTGTGCATTCGCGCTCATGGCGTCTATCGCTGGAGTTGGAAAAATCTGAACTCCAGCGTCAAATCGCGCCGCGACAACCAATCAGGGGACAGAGTTTCAGTGATTCTGTGACTGTCATGGAGTCACAGCCTCAGCAGGACATGGAGGAAATACTGATAAACATCGTGGCTAATCACCCCGAGCTACACGACACAAGCTGTTTGCTATACAGAGACAGGAATAAAAAAATAAACTATTTAGACAGGAATGCTCTTTGTGGGTGGATCTTAAAAGAGCCGTTGTTTCTGTAAAAGCACCTCTAGGCCTAGAAGTGAGCCTTAAACAGCTCATAACGGAGGAAGGGGAGAGATCAGTTTCTGCGTTAGTTGGGAAAATCTGTCGCTTTTTAAGTAATGGATCATAGCGTCTCGGCAAGAGAAGTCTGTAAGAGTTTGGTGCATTTCTGCTCCCCATGCAGCTCATCACTCATGGTTAGACAAACGGGGAGCAACACGCGTTAACTACACAATCGACACAGAAGTCGTTGCCGTTTTAGCAGTGGCAACAACGTTCTAAAAGCTTAATGGGGAAAAAAAGGACGACAGCCGTGAACTCTAGAAACGCTTTATTTTTCTCCCACTTCACTTACAGAAGTCGACTTTCTCACGTACATTAGCTTCCTTCACAATAAAAGCATTAGGCGCCACATCCTGGACCGACCGCACTAATCAAAATAAAAGTTCTTATAAAAGTGGCTTACACTAAACTATTATTACGTTATTATGTATTTGGTTATGACGGTGAATAATGTGCTGCTCTTTTTTATTTTGATTTATTCCAAATTTGACCTTAAACAACTTTGATAAAGCAAAGCCATTTTATTTTTAATTCTTTATTTGATATTTCTGCAGCTCTTTTTACGTTGGTAATATGAAACAATACGTTGAAGCATAGCCATTTAAAACTATTTTTCATTTATGGTTTATTAAATATTTCAACAGCTGTACTTCATTTGAGGTGATAGCACGTTCTTTTGGAGCTATTGAACTGTTTTTTAATAATATTCTGTTAAATAAAGTAAAGGAGAGGGGAAAAAACCCGTTTCCATAGCGCTTTTAAAAATTTGTCCCGCTAATCTGATTAATCGATTATCCAAATAATCGTTCGTTGCTGCCCTAATTTTAAGATTAATATAAGGATTAAGTTTAATGGGGAATTTTTTTTCCCAACCTGGACCTTATTTTTAGCTAATTTAATGTTTTCTTACACATTGAGAATTTTGGAGCCAGTCTGAGCCGTTCAGCAGTATTTAGATCCAGGAATGGTAGAGGCAGGTTTAATCTGCCCAAACACGCGGCCATTTTACAACCAGGAAGTGCTTCTTGATTCTCTTCTGGATGGATTCAGACGTGATGCACATTTATGCTACTAATGAGAAAAAGAAGGAATTTCCTCAACGGTCCTGCTGCAGCATAAATATGTATCACGTCTGAATCGACCCGGAAAAGAACCTAGAAGCACTTCAGAGGCGTTCATAAGTCCATGAGGAATATAAACATGGTAAAATTACTGCGTTTTTGCAGATTAAACCTTATTAGAAGCCGTATCTCTTTGAATATTAAACGATGAGCCGCGTTCATCAGTGTTCTGGTTCTGGTTCTACAGGAGTTCAACCACAGCAGCATATTCAGCCAGGCGTACGGGAAGAACCTGCCTCCCAGCTCCAAACCAGACGCTCCCATGATGCAACAGGAGCCCTCGCTCTACTCCCTGTTTGAGGGGAACCCCTGGTCGCCCTCCCTCCCCGCCAGCTCAGGTAAGCCCCGCCCCCTCAGGTGTTCTCTGAAAGACTGACGTTGCGTCATCCACCCTCTCTCTCTCTCTCTCTCTGATTGGCAGACCACTCCACCCCGGCCAGCCAGTCCCCCCACTCCTCCAACCCCAGCAGCTTACCCTCCTCCCCGCCCACCCACAACCACGGCGGCGTGCCCTTCTCCAACTTCGGGCCCATTGGCACTCCGGACAGCCGAGACCGGCGGGTCATGGACCGCTGGAAAGCCGAGAAACCAGGTGAGAAGAAGCGGCTTCAGTTTCCCCAGAAACATCAGCGGAGTTCTGATTTACAGCAGATTAAACCGTCCCTGAACGGGTCAGAGACCGGTACCGACTAAGTTCTGCCTTCACGGGTCGGTACCGGTCGTTCTGGGGCTGCAGAGTCCCGTTTTGTTTCGCTGTGAAGGTGGATCCCTGCGCTGGGGTTCAGAGATGCTCATTATGGTTCTAGTTCTGCTGCTGCAGTGACACCTGCTGGCCGTCTAAGGTTCTACAGCAGGCGCTACAGAGTTCAACGCTTCGCCTCTTCCTCTGTTCGTCGGATAAAATAAATGAGAGAAAAACCGTTTCTACGTGTAAAAGGGATTAGAAATCTGATAAATGTGTAAAACTGTTGGTCTGATGTGTTCCTGGGTCGCTGACAGGTGGGTAAAGTAGCTAAATATTGTTTTTACTCATGGAGAGTTACTTGAGTAAAAAAGTATTTGGTAGAAAGGCAAATTAATTACTTGATAACATCTGATTTAATATTTTATTAAATATTGTCATCAGTAGAGGCCGACTGATATTGGGTTTTTAAAGGCCGATGCCGATTATTGTATTTTTTATTTTTTTATTACGTCTGATATATTCACTTTTTAGCAGCACTTTGATTGTGAAAGACAACTGAACACTCACTGTGTGCAATATATATATATATATATATATATATATATATATATATTAAAAACTCAAACTCTTCCAATATTTACAGAGCTTCAAATATAAGACGATATAAAAACCGACTGAACAGGAACCTTAGTGGAAATGGTTTGGGAACAAAAGAAAATAAAACAGATTCAAGTCTCTCTAAGTAAACGAAATAAAATAAATTCAAACAGTAACCAGACTAATGGTGCTAATAGCTGGTTGAGGTAGAATCCTGACTTCATGTATCAAATCAACACAAAGTAACGCCCTATAACACATGGTAGTAAATGATAAAATCTAAAATGTATATAAAAACAGTGCAGACAAATTTAAAGCGTAAAATATAAGTGGGCTGGTTTAAGGTGGTTCTGAGTGGGGGGGGGGGTTCTTCCTTTAGTCAAGTAGTGGCTGCAGCTGCTTACACGGCTACCTAACCTTTTTTTTTATTTTTTATTTTTTTTATTTAAAGCCCCCGTCTGTAAGAATTACCTCCACCTAGTGAGGCGCTCAGTGAAAGCAAGCAGCTACACAGCGTTCTCTGGCTTCTCGCCGTTATAACACGTCATCACTACAATGGGAGCCGCTGAGTAAACTGTCCGAGTTAAACGGAAGATAAAGTATTTGCTGGACTAACCTGTCCGCGTCCGTCTTCAAGTTCGTGTCCCTCATGAATATTCTCCATCTGGTAAACGCTCCACCGGGGTAGATTCTTGTTTTCTCCCGCTTATTTCTTGTTCTTTTCTGATGTACGGTTTCCTCCCCTCTCATGGGGCAAACAGTACGGATGGTCCTCCATTTATTACTATGATCCACGGTCCTCTATGCTCGTTTCTTCTCTCCCCCCTGTCCCCGACGTCACCGACAAGCTAACAACTTTAACCTCTTCCGTCCGACGTATTCAAAGATGGCGATGCAACATGGCGGCCTCAGATAGGGGGCGCTGCACTCAACATACACACAACGTATCCTAAAACACGGGAACGCTTTTGTAATAATGCGATTGTTATCAGACCTCGGTAAAATAAGTATTTATGAAAAACAATACCTGATTTTTATTAATAAAAAGCTGAACTTGTTACACACTGGGCCTTGAAGTTTTGGCTGAAAAAAGATGAATATATCGGCCGGCGTCTAGTCATCAGACTGACAAAAATAATTATTTTAAAGCCCAAACTGAAACAAATTACGCTTTATACCGAGTCAGTATAGCTAATGTACGTATACTGTATGTATTAAAAGAAGGTTAAAAGTATTTCTAGTGTAGAGAGGAAAGAAAATATCAATACACTGACATCACATTTTGTATCATGATATGGTATTGATATTCAAAAGCAATGTATCAATTTTTATTAAATTTTTGGAATTTGAATGCAACTGTTAACAGTGACATAAATTTTTGTAGTAAAATTAAAAGTATAGCTGCTAGTTGGTGGTTCTTTTTTCCCTTCTTGGATCTACATTGGTACCCTAAAAGGAGGATAAAAGACAACTTACATATGTAAAACATTGTATGAATAAAAAAAAATCACAAGTAATATAAATACTAAAATCATAAAACACACCAGGCAACTCTGACGTCAGTGAATGAAACCGCTTCTAATGTTTGGAACATTGTGACAGTTTTTCTCATGTTCTACAAAGCTATACTAATATATAGTTTTACTGATACTGTCGTATGACACACTCGTATTATCACCCGATTCTTGCTAGTTTACCCCAGTTTGTGCCGTTTACTGTATAAGTTCTGTCTCCTTAAACAAGCTGTAGCTGTTTCTGCTTTATTTTTATTTAAACATATTTGTTCTTCATTCAGTGGGTAATATTCTTATCGTAGTTACTTCATAGTTGCATCGCTCAAAGTTAGATGTACGATGCAGTAAAGCTTTGTTTTATTCCAGTAAAGTTAATCCAGTAGCGCTGCTAGATAAGCTCTGGCGCGGCTAATGCAGCTACTGCGTAGCTATATTTAGCAAGAGTTCAGATTTTCTCTACCATCTGGTTTTCAGAGAAATGCGACTAGCGACAAAATTAATAGATTTTATTATGATGTTACTGGATACTCAGACTAGTGGTGGAGCACATGTGTTTTTTACTGCAGCCGATTCAGAGCGTTTGTAGCTCAACAGCTCCACCCGCCCAGGTCCTGCCGAGGCGGAGCAGATATTATATCAGCTGTTTGTTTTTTTGATGCAGCGCTTGAAGCTGCCGCCTGTTCTCACCTGTTCTCTGTTGTAAAGTATTTTCTGTCTAAAATAAACGACTGCACACTAAAATCACAGATTTCACTTCCTCACCTCATCTGGTCTGTGTGAACACTTCTGAGTTTATACTGGACTCTAAGGAGTCTGAATCAAACGCTGAATTAAAAAACTGTTTGAAGCCGTCCAATAGCAAGAAGCCAATTATATTTGAACTAACATTAAGCGAATCTGGCCACAACCGGACATTTAATACAGAAAATGACATAATTTAAGAAGAAGAAAATCTAGTTTGTAGTAAAACTGTCCCATCCAAGTTCAGCTGCTCATCCAGTTCTATTAAGAAGGAGAAACAAAGAACAAATTACCAGTTATACTTTTTATGGTTTAATTCAGACATGAAAAATGAAAATCAATACGTTGATGACATGAAATATGGATTTTAGTTGCTGCCTGGTTCTGTTGCTGACCCGTCTGTTTCTGATCCCCTCAGGAAGCGGCTTCGGTCTGGACTACCTCCCGGCTGCGTCGTCCTCGGCTGCGCCGGACTCCAGCTGGCACCAGGGCGGCTCCACGGGGAGCTCCTGGACCAATCAGGAGTCTCCCATGGAGGAGTCGTCCTCCACCGTGCTGCTGGACAGCCTGAAGGTGCTCACGCGTTCCTTCCGCCCGTCGGTTCTGCCACCGCGAGCCGACCCGGTCCGTCTAACCTCTCCCCTGTCCTCCGCAGTCCATCTGGTCCAGCTCCATGATGCAGCCCGGCCCGTCGGCGCTGGAGCAGCTCCTCCTGCAGCAGAAACAGAAGCAGCAGCGAGGCCACGGCGCCATGAACCCGCCTCACTGAACGGCAGCGCGAGGCGGCGCTTTGTGTCCGATCGACCCACCACCAGGAGGAACGGAGGGAAGCAGACCAACATCCACATGGGAAATTAAAACGGTGGAGGCTGGGGAGGCGACCCCCCCCCCCAACGAGGCTCAATCACCACCAAACCCCGCCCCTCTCCGCCGATCCGGGAGCGGCCACGCCCCCGATCGGAGGGCGCGGGATCTCTTCACCCGCGGCACCGTGCTGCCGCCGGGTCTCCTGAACTTTGAGGAACCCCCCCCCCCCCCCCCCCCCCCCCCCCCCCCTCTCACACACACACACACACACACACACACACCGGCAACAACCCCCGAATTATTGAGACGCCGCGTCTTAAACCCCCCTCCCCTTCTTGTTTCTTCCTGGACGTCTGCTAGGTTCTGAAGCGGCTCGTCCTGAGGGGGAGGACGGCGTGGCGCTGTGGTTTAGGGGCGGAGCCAGGTGGAGCGCAGGGGGAGGAAACACCAGACCGGACTTTTCTGATCTCCTTTCATTTTCATTAGAGAGGAGGAGGAGGAGGAAGGCTCTTTAAATATCTACTGATTATATATCGGCGTAGTTGGACTGTTGGGGGGAGGGGCTTGTGGACAGGACGTCCCCCAGGCTGCTTGGTCATGTGACCCGTGGAGCGCGCCGGGGGACAGGTGGGAGGGGCTAGTGTTACTGTTAGCTTACGGAGATATTACCTGTATTTTGTGGTTTGTTTGTAGCAGTTTTAGCTTCTCGGCTTCATCCTTTAGCTTCAACACTTCCTGGTTTCTTCTGCCTCTTCCTAAACCTGCATTTACTCTGCATTAGCGCCTCACACAGGTGTGTACAGGTAGCCGGCTCCGCCCATGCCTTCGGACGGCGTCCTTTGGCGGCGAGCCGGTGACTTCCTGTAGCATTTATTCAGCGTCTAACGGAACACCAACAGCTGTAGAGAAACATGAAACCCGTCAGCCTGCAGCTCTTCTTGGGAAAATCGGAGGAATTTATCAGAATGACAATAAAACGACGGTTTGAAAAGCTTCGGTTTGGATTAAAGCGAAAAAAAATTCCAGATGAAGGACCAGAAAAGTGTTTAGTCATCAAATATCCGCGCTCTCTGTCCAGATGAAGACGATATGCGTCTTATTTTCAGTCTAAAACTTTATGAATCAGGAGTTTACGGCGACATCTAGTGGTCAGAGTTGCCCTCTGCGGCTCGCCGGGTCAGAATCTCTGATTCTGGAACAAGAACGTCTGATAATGATGTTCTCCTCAGTAAAGCTGATGGTTCTACGCAGGGTCGACCTCTGACCCCAGCAGGAAGAAGTCTGCAGCTGATTTAGAAACGTCTCTCATTTAACTGTTGTAAATAATCTGTTATTAATAAAAAACGAGGTGCAGTTTTTGTGGCTTTTTGTTCCAAAATAATTAAAGATATAATCAAACGATCAGCCGGTTCTGCCTAAAGCTCATCTGGTTATTATCTACTGCTGATTCCAGCTTCGTGGTGTTTTGCTGCCCTGCAGACATGTTGGTGTTGAGCTGCAGCCACTTCAATAAATCTGCTGATAGTTTTTATTGATTCAATGATTATTTCCGTCACAATAAAAAAAAAAAAAAGCAGAGAAACTGTTTAAAAAGAGGAGAAATAATGTTTCTGTTTGATTCATCTAAATACGAATCGAAGCTAAAATCACTGAAAATGTTCCGTTTTATGTTTGATCAAACTCCTGGAAGTTCAAAGGTCACGGCAGCCAGTGGGAGCGGTACCGGTGAGACTGCAGAGGCTCCCAGGAAACGGATAAAAATGGTTTTATTATTTTCCCTTAGCATCAGAATATTTCCTGTTGTTGATCTTAAATGTTTCCGAGTTGATCTAAATGGACCTGAGGACGGAGTTCTGGAGCTGGTTCTGGTTTATGCTCTGATTGGGTTCTGTGGGTTGGACCATCAGACCCGTGTTCTGGTTCTGATCTTTGACTTCTTGTGTTTGTAGACTTTCAGATTTGGTGGAATTAGCCTTTAAATAAATGTAAGCTATCTTCTCCCTCGACTCTGTTTGTTTGTTCAAAGCATTTTTTTATGAAAATCATAATTCAGAAAATGTATCAGAAATCAATAAGTGACTCCAGTAAACAAGAGCTGAAAAACTGACAGGATCCTGAAGACTTCATGTTCGCCTGAAAGAAACTGGTCGCCCCTCCAGATGAATCGGTTTGGGTTTTATTAATAACTATTCGTAGATGCTGAACATTATATCTTTATTCAATCAATAACACACGTTCAACACAGCAATTCAAGGCGCTTTTAAAGAAATCAAATGCATGATAAAAGTGTGAAAATGAATACAATCACTGAAAGAAAACATTTAGTAACTGGAGCACAGAAGAAAATGTAAGATGAACATTTAAAAACGGATAAAACACGAGAATCACTCAATGAAAACGTTTAAGTATTCGATTAAAAGCAGAAACAGTTTTAAAAAAGAATAAGCAAAATCACATCAGTTATGATTTTAGTACAATTATGCTAAAGCATAAAAAAAACAAACATGTAAATTAAAAATAGAGAATATTAGAATCAGTTAAAAGAAATAAAGGACAAAAAATGAGAATCAATGAGAGAAAAATTTAGCATTTACATTAAGCATATGAATAAAAGTAGAAACGAATGATTCAGCGGTTTCTGGCTTTTAGCTGGAAAGTAGCATTTAATTCCACATCTTAGCTGCTGTAATAATTTAACTTGTACTGTGTTTAATATTTTGTTTCTGCAACACAATCCTAGCATGACATAAATGCCAGCTGTGCAACATTTCAAAGAAATAAAAAATGTAATAACAGTCCAATAATGTCATGGGTCACATCATTTTCTGCCATCAGATTACGTTTAACCCCCCCCCGTGACCACTTGGTGGAGCCACATTTTCAGCTTTATTCATGGAGCCCAGGGAATGGGATCAATCAGAAAAAGATGAGACAATCTGAGCATCATCTCAGACCTGATGCTCTACGCGGCTCGTCTCATATCCGGGAGCTTTCAGCACCTTGGAGAGCTACCGAGGCTTTGCTGGGCTGGAGGATCTCACTCACTGCTACGGAGAAAACCTTCATCCAGAGGAGTGGTTACTGTAGTATTCTGACAGCAGAGTGTCGATTCTGTTACCCACACAGCAGCTAAAATGTTCATATTTAGAACATGTTCTTCTGCTCAGTACATGACGAAATGATGTAGATTCCTCTTGTTCCGAAAACTAAATACTGTTTCCCTTTTTATTTTAAAAATGAACAGGTAATAATAGAATATGATGGTATTTTTTGAGCCTCTCAATCCAAATGACAAACAATGAAGAGGCCTAATGACACCTATTGGTCCATTTTAATCAAACTCCAGCGTTACAGTCACTCGTTGCGTTTTTTTAAACTTGTTTTAGGCTTTGTTTGACTGAAGTCGGACTACGGTGATAATTTGATTTCCTCCAGCTGCACAGAAACGCACAGAGTGTTTGTGGGTCTCTGAAGCAGCAGTTCTGAAGATAATCCTGGTTATCGGGTCAGGTTAAAAAATGCTGCCGCCATGTGTGGATCAGTAAATTACAGTTACAGGATAGTTTTACTGCAGCCGTTTTCTATTTGAGACATTTATGAGAGAGACAAATGAACCTGAAACTAAATATGCAAGGAAAAGTTCTTAGAGAAACAATATTTATTGTTACGCAGCTTTGAATTGTAGTATGACCAGCAAATGTTCCATAGACACAGTGGGAGTAAAAGTTTAAGCAAATTAGATTTCTAGAGCACTTTTTACAGGATAAACATCACAAAGTGCTTTACGAAGTGGTAAAAACACCAAAGCAAAGTAAAAACTTTTGTCCAGTAAACTTAGATTTATTTCAAACATTTGAAATAGTTGTGATAAATCTCACCACGATCACAGTCTGTTTATCATTATGAAATAAGTTCATGTCTTGCTTTTCACCATCCAACGTCTGGATTCGCTTAAAGGTTTCTACATCCACATGAGAAGAATCTGCAGAACTTTAGGAGGTTACTCTTCCCGGATGAACAGGTCTGATATACGACCTGACATTATTACACACATCCAAAATATGAATTGGTCAGAGTATACTATTGTATTAAGTATTAATTAATATTAGATCTATTACTTCAGGTTAAAGGTTTGTATTTGGGAGTAAACTGAACTTGTAAACGTCACTGATGTTGATTTCTTTTGGCTGATGTTGAGCCGGATCAGATAAAATTCCTGCTTCCTTCCAACCAGCCGCAGCGAGTCGATGTGAAAAACCTCAAACCACCTTCAGCTGCTGCTGCGCCGCTCCCATAGACCAACAATTCAACAGTTTTTGTACGACTGTTTCTCACCGTGTTTACGGACCACAGCGACTGAAGTCAGTCTGACTGTTTGACAAAAACCTTCTCCAGCTCCCAGCGCCGTCATCCAGCACCGATGAAGCCCATGTTCCGCTCCAAAACCCTAGATTATTATTATATATAGTCCCATGTAGCACATATAAGGAAAGAAGGAGTAAAATGTCACATATTCAGGGTGCAAACACTGTTATAGACACATGATACTAACTATAACAGATCTGGTTTGTTCCACAGGCTGAGACTTAAAAACTAAACAATAAAGTTTAAAATAACTAATTAACAGTCAATGAAGAATGAAGATCATTTCCCAGCTTTCTTCTACGTCTGGATTAAACTAACTACTTACTCACTGATGGTTGGTCGAGGTTTTGTCCTCTTATGGTCAATAAGACCAGCGTTGACCTCCTGCTGTTTGCTACCACCACATGGTCCAAACACAGAAACACCAGATCTCCTCCACTTGAAGCTATAACTCCCCCAAAGACGTCCATCATTGTCCTCCCTGGTCTAATCGTCTCTAAACTGGTTGTGTACCTGATGGACGACTTGACTTGATGAGGCTTGCAGAACCACACATGAAATCCAACGTCCCCCCCAACCTAAAGCACCTCAACTTTCTCTGGATATTTGGAAGAAGATCAGCGATGAAGTCGAGTTTTCTCTCAGAACCAACCTGACTGCTTACAGGAGATAAACGGCAGGCTGTAAGCCCAGATTTATAGAAACCAAACGACCCTGGAGAAAGAGAAACCCTAACCTCTGGCCAAACATCAATGCCAATAAATTAAAGTTAAAAGCTACTATCAATAATAATAAAAAGGTGCACATTATGAGGATCCATTGTCCTGCCTTATGGCAGCTGGAACAAACCACCTCCAGAACCTCTTGGTCCTGCAATGCATGGAGAGGAGACGGTTACTGTGAGCGGCTACAGCATCATGCAGAGGGTGACTACTGTTGTTCATCGTCTCCAAGAAACACACAAAGACAGGATCAGATCGCTGTAGATCTCTCGTCTGATGTCTTTGGTCATGAAATCTTTCAGGAGACTCTTTGAAACAGATGAAGGCCCCCCCCCCCACCCCCCACCGCTTAGTTTCTACATCTCTGCAGGACTTGTACAGGTCAAAGGGCAGGAAAGGTGTCCCTCAGGGCTGGTTTATCCCCGTTTAATGGGATTACCTTTAGGATAATCCTACCAGATATTTCTGCCGTTTGTTCAGAGCGCTCTGGTCTACTTGGAAGGACTCGGTATAGCTCTGATCCAAATCAGGGATATTCAACATGTTAGATTGTCTTGGCCTGATGTCAATTCAGTTTATTTATATAGCGCCGTTTCACAACAGATGTCATCTCAAGGCACTTTACAAGAAGAGTTATTACAATACAATGTTTAAATGTAGAAATTAGAGAACCACAGAAGATTGCGTCGTGTAATTCTCAGCATTCCCTCACACTGAGCAAGCATGCAGCAACAGTGGGAAGGAAAAACTCCCTTTTAACAGGAAGAAACCTCCAGCAGAACCAGGCTCAGCACAAGCGGTTATCTGCAGAGACCATCTGGGGTGTGGAGAATACAGAACAGAGACACAGAAAGAACAACAGAACTGATGCAGAAGTTTGTTGCAGGACGTGGAGAACTTTCCTCCACTGGAATGCCATCTTAGTCAGGGTCGTCAAGCAGGGCGGGTCAGAAGCACCTACTGTAGGAAGAGACTAAGAGAAAACAGGTTAGCGCTTGAACTGACAGCACATCATGCAGTTGGGGAGAAGTAGGAGAGAAAGTAGGAGAGAAAGTAGGAACAGACCCTAATAATGTCCTCCAACAGTCTAAAGCAGCATAGCTACTAACATTAACCTGTCTCCTAGCTACTAGGAGACCTAGCTACTAACACTCTCTACCTGGCTTACATTAATCTATCTCTACCTAGCTACTCTACCTCTTCCTATCTCTTCCTAACTTTTGACACTCTGCCTGACTACTAACATTAACCTGTCTCTTCCTATCTACCTGTCTGACCTGACTCTAACTACCTATAAACATATCTCTAACTGTAAGCTTTGTCAAAGAGGAAAGTTTTTAGCCTAGTTTTAAAGATAGACAAATTGTCTGCTTCACGAACCAACCCTGGGAGCCGGTTCCATAGGAGGGGAGCCTGATAGCTGAAAGATCTGCCACCCATTCTACTTTTAGAAATCCTAGGAACTACCAGTAAACCTGCAGTCTGAGAGCGAAGGTCTCTGTTAGGAACATATGGAACAATCAGGTCTCTTATGTATGATGGAGCTAGATTATTAAGGGCTTTATATGTCAGAAGGAGGATCTTGAATTCTATTCTAGATTTTACTGGGAGCCAGTGAAGAGAAGCTAAAACAGGGGAAATGTGATCTCTTCTTTTAATATTCATCAGAATCCTAGCAGCAGCATTTTGAACTAACTGAAGACTTTTAATTGTATTCTGTGGACTACCTTATAATAGACAGTTACAGTAATCCAGCCTTGAAGTAACAAAGGCATGGACTAGTTTTTCAGCATCGTTCCTGGACAGGATGGTTCTAATTTTTGCAATATTCCTAAGGTGAAAAAAGGAAATCCTACAGACTTCTTTAATGTAAGTTCTAAACGACATATCTTGGTCAAAAATAACACCGAGGTTTTTTGCTTTATTACTGGAGGCTAATTTAATGCCGTCCAGGTGAAGGGGCTGACTAAGTAGTTTCTTTTTCAGAGCTTCTGGTCCAAAGACGACAACTTCTGTTTTATCAGAATTCAGAAGCAAGAAGTTTAGAGTCATCCAAGTTTTTATGTCTTCCAGACATGCCATAGAAACGGCAAGCAGTCCAAGTAAAGTGTAACGACTAACGACGTTATAGAGGGACAAAAATAAAACTTCACGTCCCCCTGCTCAGGCTGTGGACACGTTAAGCTAGAATACAAACTATTAGCCTCATCCTTTGAATCCACAGACTATTCATATTTCATATTTTGTGAGATGTCGATAAACTCGGTTTGCGTATCCGGTCGTTATCGTGTGGCCGCTGCACAGAAATAGGACCAAAACAGAAATATCTAAATCCTGCCGTGTGAACCAGGCCTAACATCTCTACAGACCACACACATCCTGGACACAAGCTGCCTCTGGGCGGCGCTACAGAGGCAGTTTAGCTGTCAGCTCCCAGTTAGCGAAATGCATTAAGTTTGGTGTCCACGTCTGGGATGATGCTCAGATACTTTCTCACACCGAGCGCAACCAACACTACCAAAAAGCGCGGCACGCCCCTAGCTGGACGCTTGAACATTCGCACAGCTCAGCGATCCCAAAGTGAACTGGTCAAAATATGCCGATTCACAGGCGTGAAGCGGAATTACGTACCTCCTGGGAGGACCCTGACACACCAACTACCAAGCTGCTACTGTCCATCTGTCTGCTGTTAGTAAATGTTTATATGTTAGCGGCGCAGGACGTGCTGTGGTGGAGACATTACCAGGTCTGGATGTCTGGGTGAGGAAGCTGTTTTGCTGTCACAACAGCTCTTTTAAGAGCCACCAACAAACCTCTTAAGAGCATTCCTGTCTAAATAGTTTACATTTTTTATAATGTTTGTTTTTTTATTCCTGTCTCTGAATAGAAAACAGCTGGTGTCATGTAGCTCGGGGTGTTTAGCCACGGTATTTATCAGTTTACAAGTCCTGCTGATGCTGTGACTCCATTCAGTAAGTCACAGCATCACTGACATCCATCAGCTGATTGGTAGACCCGGCGTGATTGCAGCCAAAATTCATATTTTTTCAGTTTGATCGACAAACGCGTGATTCTTACTAATCAGTCGCACGGCTCAAGCAGAAAATCTTTTTCGCACACAAATCTGCTTCCGATTTGTCGTGGGATCCCTAGTCCCGCTTCATTGCACTCCTCCATTGACTTTACACGTAAACCGGACTGTCTGGTCGCGTTCTGTTTTACAATCATGTTATTTACCTGAAATCTGTTTGAAAAGTTGAAATATTTGGTCAAATATGTGAATTCTAATCTGTCAAAGTGACTGAAAACTTTTGGATTCAGGAACTGTTCATTTAATGTGAACCCTGATTTATATATGACGATTAATATATGAAAAGAAGTGTCTAATTTTACTGGTTTCTTTTTTCTTTTTACAATGGGAGCAATGAGAGCTGGAATAGAGTTCCTAGTGCAGAAGCAGCGACTATTCAAGCTGTTTGTATAGTATTAAAGTTTTATGTTGATTATCGTTTAGGCATAATACTTAATGCTGGAGTACAACACATTTTTGATGATTTTGTTAAAGCTTCTGTGTTGAAATGTTTCCAGCAAAGAGTTTTTCCTGCTGTGGCTTCTGCTGGTTTCCTGCTGCAGGTTTTTGTACGACGGTTTCTCACGGTGCTAGCTGGGGTACCACTCTGACTGAACATAGACACACAGCCAAACAAAAACCTCCGGGATCGTCTGGACTCTCTGTTAAACACTAAAAAACTCCCATAAAGACTCAAATGCAGAGAGACAAACTGTGCGTTTCGGGTGAGTTCTTACAGATTCTTTTCTACTGAAAATCAAAGAGATTTCTTTTGTTTTCTTCATGTCCTATCTCTGCCCTGCTTCTGATCAAATCCTGTTTATTGTGAAATCCTCCAGTTAAAAACAAAACACTAATCCACAGTTTGATGCTCCAGGTTTCAGAGTCTCACACTGAGCGAGCTGAAGTGGATTTTTAACCTTTCTGAGCCCAAATGAAGAAGTTTAGCAGCTCTCAGGTTTTTGAATGAAGATGTAACACTGTGATGCACTAACGTTTGCAAAGCCGATCAAGCTCACCGTAACTCCTAAAGGTAAGAAAAAATACTTTTTATTTACTCATTCTGTCAGAAATACGGATTCTTACAGTACTGATGTCAATTTAAATTCAAATCTGGATGTTTTGTTTGTTAAATACAGAAATGAGCTGAGGCTGAACGTCTCTGAGCTGCAGAGAATCAGACCCGCCGTTGTTCTGTTTCTCTCTGTAAATATGAGAAAAACAAACAGTTTAAGATATTAATTCTGCTCAGAAAAGCTAATAGAGATGTTCAGATTTATCATTTTAACCCAAAAAGTTTGACAAAATGGTTTTAAAAACATTTTAATTTGTAATGTGGCATTAATAATACATAGTTTATCTAAGTTATTCAAAATATAAAGCTCTCAATGTGCATTTTCCAAAAATAAAAACACTAAAATATTACATTTAGGTTTTATATATGCTCAATAAGTTTTTGAAGCCAGTTAAAAACATCATATTTAATCAATAATAAAGAGGAGATGAAATGTAAAAAACCCTGAAATCATTTCTTTCAAAAGTTGGAAGTTTAGAGGCATTAAAGATTCTGACTCTGTGTGTGTCTGTTCTTTTGATTTATAAAAATTACAATTTATATATTTTTGATCAAAAATGTGGTGATGTGAAGAGAAGGAAAAAGTTGATTCTGCACTGAAGAAAAGAAAATGGGATTTTATCCTGCAGCTAAATCTGCATAACATTAAAGTTATGAAAAAAAAATAGTTTCAATAAATGTATTTTCTTCAGACAAATTAAGTCTGTTTGGTCTAAAATCATATTTTAACACATATAAAGTCATAAAGTGGTTTCTGTAACAATAAAACCAAGAGAAATACAATAAAGTTATTATTTAATATCAGAAACTAGATACAGTTTGCCATTTTTAATAACTAAATAGTTTTAGTATCAAAATAGTTTTAGTATCGTCAATAAGGAAACAATTTTTTTTCCTTTTACTTTATAAATTAGAGCAAATAGAAATTATTTAATATTGTTATTTAATAACTTGGTTCATGCCAGCAGGGAGAGTTTAAAATCATAAATAATAAAAACTCACTGAAGAAAAACTGGCATGTTATTCATGTTTGTAAGAATATTTATTAAACCTGTTATGAAATATTCATTTTTATTAGTCAGTACTGCTGTTTGATTCATGTATAAACTAGATATAAACTGTCAGCTTTGTCTATTAAATCGATGGATTTAAACAACAGAAACAGTTTTTATCGGTCGTCTGATCACAAAGGTGAAGATTAATAAAGAGATGAAGAAAGAACCGGGTTTATTTTAAACGAAAATAATTAATATTTGAAGAGGTAAAAATGTGAGCTCATGGTGGAAAATATGCAGAAACCTTCTGAAGAATAATTCAAAAATACTGAAGCTAAAATCTGATGTCAAACAGCTTAGAGGAAAAAGCTTCTGTCAAATTTTTTTTATTTTCTCTTTTAATTTTTTATTTTAAAAGCATAATTTCCTCTGGATCCAAAACCAGAA
The DNA here is from genome assembly GCA_028564705.1 of Apricaphanius iberus. Lineage (NCBI taxonomy): Eukaryota > Metazoa > Chordata > Actinopteri > Cyprinodontiformes > Aphaniidae > Apricaphanius > Apricaphanius iberus. The sequence goes on along the minus strand of JAPXFQ010000438.1, from coordinate 174,188 downwards.
AGAAAACCATGTGAAAGTCTCATAACTAACATATAATGTCCCAAAAAGCTTAAAAATCTAAAATTCTGTTAAATTAGGAAACTAGTTTTCATTTTAATGCATGCTAATAAATAAATAAAAAGTTTAATCAGTTGAACTAAATTATACAGATACATTTATTTTAAATATTTAATTCCTAATAAATCCAACATTCTAATGCAAAATTTAAGCTGAATAAAATGATTAATTAGTCAGAAATGTGATGCAGTATTGTAAGAGTTAGGAAGTCATATCAGTCAGATTGTTATTAAATATGAACTTTCATCATGTAGACAGAAAAAAGGTAAATCAGAAAACAGAAAAATGCTGATTGTTTTCATGTAAAACATTAATTTAATTACGGTGTAAACTGGGTTCAATGGTTTTATGTCCAAACCTGAAAATAAATCATGATTAATAAAGTATATCTAAATAGATAAAAATAAATATAAGAACTTAAAATGTAATAAATTCCCTCAGCAAAAGTTTAATATCTCCATTTGTTAGATAATTTCTGTGATTATTGTGGATAGAACTGGATCTGTGTTTATAACTGACCACGTCTTTGTTTCTTCTGGACTTCAGATGAATCTCCCGTCGCTCCGACCAAATTCCTCCTCAGTCTGTCGTCGCCTGAAGGTTCCACCCCGGATCAGAAGGTCTGTTTGGCCGCAGACTTCCGTCCCAAAGGAGGGAACCTGGTTCTGGACACGGAGGCCGGTCGGGTCAGTGTGAGCACAGAACCCGCCGTTCTGTCAGCCGTCACCAAGACGTATTATTACCCGGCCTTCAGCAACCACACCATCAGCTCCTGCAACCTGAACGCAGACTTTGGCCACGACACAAAGCCCAGCAGCAGCAGCAACAACACCGCCACAGCTGGTAAGTAACGTCTCCATCCACAGTCTGAGTCACACACCTGAAGTCTCACCTGACGTCAGGTGTTTCTGCAGAGCTTAGGGTCAAAAGGTCAGCAGAGACTCTGCAGGAAGTTTTCATCACTGATGTGTTTCTCTCTTTAACAGATGATGAACCTTGGAACATTTTTCCAGGTAGGTCAATACTCACCTGGTCACACACGAACACACACCTGGACACACACCTGGTCACACACCTGGTCACACACCTGAACACACCTGAACACACCTGATTACACAATCATTTATCAACAATAATCCACAAATTAAAGCCGTCTGTGAGAGACAGTCAGAAACACGTTCAGATTGTACCGAAGGGTTCAAAATCGTCTCAAAATGATCCAGACTTTTCTGAAACAAACACGAATCTCTGAGGCACTAAAGTCTGTGAAACTCTGGATCCTCTGGATCTGGATCATCTGGATCTGGATTATGTGGATCTGGACAATCTGGATCTGGATTACCTGGATCTGGATTATCTCGATCTGGATCATCTGGATCTGGATCATATGGATCTGGATCATCTGGAACTGGATCATCTGGATCTGGATCATCTGGATCTGGACAATCTGGATCTGGATCATATGGATCCGGATTATGTGGATCTGGATCCTCTGGATGGATCATATGGATCCGGATTATGTGGATCTGGATCCTCTGGATCTGGATCATTTGGATCTGGATCATCTGGAACTGGATCATCTGGATCTGGATCATATGGATCCGGATTATGTGGATCTGGATCATTTCACTTTAGAATCATTTGGATCTGGATCATCTGGAACTGGATCATATGGATCTGGACAATCTGGATCTGGATCATATGGATCCGGATTATGTGGATCTGGATCATTTGGATCTGGATCATTTGGATCTGGATCATCTGGAACTGGATCATCTGGATCTGGATCATCTGGATCTGGACAATCTGGATCTGGATCATATGGATCCGGATTATGTGGATCTGGATCCTCTGGATGGATCATATGGATCCGGATTATGTGGATCTGGATCCTCTGGATCTGGATCATTTGGATCTGGATCATCTGGAACTGGATCATCTGGATCTGGATCATATGGATCCGGATTATGTGGATCTGGATCATTTGGATCTGGATTATGTGGATCTGGATCATTTGGATCTGGATCATCTGGAACTGGATCATATGGATCTGGATTATCTGGATCATATGGATCCGGATTATGTGGATCTGGATCCTCTGGATCTGGACAGTCTGGATCTGGATCATATGGATCTGGATTATGTGGATCTGGATCATTTGGATCTGGATCATTTGGATCTGGATCATATGGATCTGGATCATCTGGAACTGGATCATCTGGATCTGGATCATCTGGATCTGGACAATCTGGATCTGGATCATATGGATCCGGATTATGTGGATCTGGATCCTCTGGATGGACATATGTCCAGATTATGGGATCTGGATCCTCTGGATCTGGATCATTTGGATCTGGATCATCTGGAACTGGATCATCTGGATCTGGATCATATGGATCCGGATTATGTGGATCTGGATCATTTGGATCCGGATTATGTGGATCTGGATAATTTGGATCTGGATCATCTGGAACTGGATCATATGGATCTGGATTACCTGGATCTGGATCATATGGATCCGGATTATGTGGATCTGGATCCTCTGGATCTGGATCATATGGATCCGGATTATGTGGATCTGGATCATTTGGATCTGGATCATTTGGATCTGGATCATCTGGAACTGGATCATCTGGATCTGGATCATCTGGATCGGGACAATCTGGATCTGGATCATATGGATCCGGATTATATGGATCTGGATCCTCTGGATGGATCATATGGATCCGGATTATGTGGATCTGGATCCTCTGGATCTGGATCATTTGGATCTGGATCATCTGGAACTGGATCATCTGGATCTGGATCATATGGATCCGGATTATGTGGATCTGGATCATTTGGATCCGGATTATGTGGATCTGGATCATTTGGATCTGGATCATCTGGAACTGGATCATATGGTTCTGGATTATCTGGATCATATGGATCCGGATTATGTGGACCTGGATCCTCTGGATCTGGACAGTCTGGATCTGTATCATATGGATCTGGATCATATGGATCCGGATTATGTGGAACTGGATCATCTGGATCTGGATTCTCTGGATCTGGACAGTCTGGATCTGGATCATATGGATCCGGATTATGTGGATCTGGATTACCTGGATCTGGATTATCTCAGTCTGGATCATTTGGATCTGGATCATTTGGATCTGGATCATCTGGATCTGGATCTGGATTACCTGGATCCGGATTATCTGAATCTGGATCTGTGCCGTTTCCTGTCTAAATTGATTGAATCTGTTATCACTTCCTGCTGAATTGAACCTGAACTCTGTGTCTCTGCAGAAAAAGCCAAGCAGAACTACTACCGGCTGATGGTGAGCGGCGTTCGGGTGATCTTCACCAAAGCTGTGGCCTTCAACACCATCCTGACCATCAGAACCTTGATCATCTGATCCTGGACCTTCTGGGCCACCATCCGAGCCTCCAGGAAACCGAATGCAACCAGACACAAAAGGAACGCATCAAAGTTTATCCTGTTAATTCGATTAAATGTTTAATTGTAATATTTAATTTAATTTAGCAGCGTCTCAAAGTAAAAGATATTGACGGATAAACTGAGATATTCTGACCGGAATATTGATCTAAATTACAGTAAAAACATTTTTCTCTCATGTTTTTTTCTTCGGTTTGATTTGAAGTATTGATTTAATTTTTGTTTGGATATGAAAAAAAATAATTATCAGTTACAGAAAGTTATGCTAGAGAATATAAAAAAACATGAAATTTTATAAAATAAATATATAAAAATGGGCATTTATTTTTAAAATTTAAGCTTTAACAGTGCGCTTTTATAATTACAATAATTTTCGCAGATATTTTTGTTTTAACCACCTGAACGCAAAATTAATTAAAAACCAAATGTTCTGATATTTATTTTTTTAAAATCTGGCAGCGAATCTAATATGTGTTGTTAGAAACCATCTGACCTTTGACCTTCATGCTCGCCTCAGACGTTCAGAGGGGAGCCAACATGGAGGAACTGAACTGCTTTAGTGGTTATGAATTTCTTACAGCAATATTTCAGGCTTTAGAATCATGAAAGAAAAAGTCAGGATGAAGAACGTTTCACATAAACAGATATTTTATTGGTAGTTTTGCTGATTCTGCTGCAGTTTTCTCTCATAATCAGCTCTGATCTCCAGTTTGATTCTGGGTTTTTTTCTCTGCTCTCTCTGTCAGTTTTATCGGTTGAAACCAGAACGTCTGAACAGGAAGCTGAAGCTGCAGACAGAAACCAGAGAAAAACTGAACAAAGTCAGGAAACTGTTTGCTTCGACTTTAGCTCCGCCTCTTCCTGCTGCTCATTTAAGCTTTTTTTTTTTTTTAAGAGCAGAATGTTTTCATTTTACGTCTAAACGGCTTTAATAAAAATTTAAAAAACAAAAATGCTGCATTGTTATCTGTTTAATCGGTGTTTTTATCTCAGAACTGCGACGATGAATCTGTCAAATAAACCAGCAACAGGAGTGAAATGGTCCGAAAATGACAGAAAAGTTTATATTTCATGTTCAACTGCCACTGATGAACCCACAACTATTCATACCCCTGACAGATATTAGTAAAAGCTATTTATTCCACTCAGATATTTGTTTCTGATTGGAAATGAAGCTGGGTTTCTAATAAAACTATAATAAGTATAGAGTTAAAATCACAACAACATTCTGGTTTTAGATGATCATCATTTCCTCATGATTGGAGGAAACTTTATATTCTGAACAAAATAAGAGAAGATCAGCAGAAAGCAGACTGGAAACGGAAATGTCTGCTCAGGTGAGTCACACGCGTAAGGTATGCTGCCCCCCAGTGGACGAGACGCAGAACTTCTTCGTTTAATTTGATCAATGTGGCGGAAACGTTCAAACCCTACAGAGAGAAAGAAAGAAAGAAAGAAAGAAAGAAAGAAAGAAAGAAAGAAAGAAAGAAAGAAAGAGAAAGAGAGAAAGAGAGAAAGAAATAAAAGACACTTTAGTGCAGTAATGAAGTGCTGCTCTGGTGCTCAGTGACAACTAACTGATTAGATTCACACAAGAAAAACGTTTTAAAAGCAGAACTTTGAATCATACATCTACAGTAAGGACAGAGCTATGAAACTACAGTACTGTGCAATTATATTCATATTTGAAGAAGGTTGAACTGAGTAGGAATATGCATCCCAGCCAGCATTGACATGTGGGGCCCAGATTAGGATCTACATGGGCTGCAAATGTGGACCCTATTATGGGCTTGGATCCACATTGGGGCCAGCCGTGGAAGCCCAGACGTATTAAAAGTGGGACCTGTAATGGTCCTGCTTGGGTCTTAACTGGGTAATTCATGTCAGACCCATTTGGGCCCCACCTGCTCAAATGAGTTTAAAGTGGGTTTGCACCAGGATCCAACCGTGAATGCCCCTATGGGCCTATAGTGGGCTCTATAAGGAACAATTGAAACTTTGCTTCTCTGCCATGTAGGACTCATATATGTGTTCCTGTCCCTTATGGGGCCCATCCTGTCCCTTATGGGGCCCATCATCCTGTCCCTTATAAGGCCCATCCTGTCCCTTATGGGGCCCATCATCCTGTCCCTTATGGGGCCCATCCTGTCCCTTATGGGGCCCATCATCCTGTCCCTTATGGGGCCCATCCTGTCCCTTATGGGGCCCATCATCCTGTCTCTTATGGGGCTCATCTTGTCCCTTATGGGGCCCATCCTGTCCCTTATGGGGCCCATCATCCTGTCCCTTATGGGGCCCATCATCCTGTCCCTTATGTGGCCCATCCTGTCCCTTATGTGGCCCATCCTGTCCCTCATGGGGCCCATCCTGTCCCTCATGGGGCCCATCCTGTCCCTCATGGGGCCCATCCTGTCCCTCATGGGCCCATCCTGTCCCTCATGGGGCCCATCCTGTCCCTTATGGGGCCCATCCTGTCCCTCATGGGGCCCATCCTGTCCCTCATGGGGCCCATCCTGTCCCTTATGGGGCCCATCATCCTGTCCCTCATGGGGCCCATCCTGTCCCTCATGGGGCCCATCCTGTCCCTTATGGGGCCCATCATCCTGTCTCTTATGGGGCTCATCTTGTCCCTTATGGGGCCCATCATCCTGTCCCTTATAAGGCCCATCCTGTCCCTTATGGGGCCCATCATCCTGTCCCTTATGGGGCCCATCCTGTCCCTTATGGGGCCCATCATCCTGTCCCTTATGGGGCCCATCCTGTCCCTCATGGGGCCCATCCTGTCCCTTATGGGGCCCATCATCCTGTCCCTCATGGGGCCCATCCTGTCCCTCATGGGGCCCATCCTGTCCCTCATGGGGCCCATCATCCTGTCCCTCATGGGGCCCATCCTGTCCCTCATGGGGCCCATCCTGTCCCTCATGGGGCCCATCCTGTCCCTTATGGGGCCCATCATCCTGTCCCTCATGGGGCCCATCCTGTCCCTCATGGGGCCCATCCTTTCCTTTATGGGCCCATGTAATCAGCTTATATTTGCTTCCTATGTGGGACTCGTGCTACAAAACCTACATGGGACCTTCTGATTCCACCCATCGTAAGCCCAAAACCTCACAGTACCCATGGAACCCGTACTTAATCCATCAGGGCCCCACATGTCATTGCTGGCTGGGAATGTTTATTTATGCTTTAAGAACAACATATTAAAACAAAAGAGAAAACTATAAACGGCAAACAGAGAGGTGAAAAACCAGCAGCAGGAATGGATTCTGACCCAAATAAATTATTAAATTATCGTCACAGAGCGAAGGACTGAATGCAGAATGTTCCCCCGTACAAAAGGAAAATCTCCTCTTTAAATGAAACATATTTCCTTTATTATTCCACCATATTGGAACCAATTAATATCCAGATATTTAACTTTTGTTCAACTATCGCCTGCTTCTAACATCATCTGTGTCTCCTTCAGCACCACGGACAGAGCCTAAGCCTCTCAGAGAGAGACCCGGGTCAGAACCAGACCCGATTGGTCAGAACCAGACCCGGGTTCTTAGGAACAGCTCGGTTCTGCAGCAAGCAGAGGCTTGATGGGAGATCAGGGGGAGGAACGTCATCTTTGGGGTTAAAACAGAAAACTCTGCTGGTTGTGCTTCTTCCTGCCTAGCCAAGCAGAAAAAAAAGAGTACTTTAGTGTACTTCAAGTATGTTTATATTTCCAATAGTATGTTGAAAAACGTGCGCATCACTCTTTAACACTTTTAACAAACTTGAAAACAATTATACTATGTTATACTTTACAGAAATGGATTATTCTAAAATGTACTTTAAATGAAAGTTTTGTGTACTTTTTAAAGTGAACTTATCTGATATTTGTTTTTTTCACATATTTTTGATATGTATTAAATTGTATGCCCAGAATTGTTATTCTAAGATACACTGAAAGCATACGTTAAAAGCACACATTTTAATATCAACACTGTAATATTAAGTTTGAGTGTATTTTAAGTTACATTTGAAGTGAAGTTATTCACGCTAGTTCTTCCGTTCTTTTATAAATTTCAGTAATTCTTTCAGCTGTTGTGTAATGTTTAATCAGTTTGGTAAAAAAAATATGATATTCATATATATAAAAGCAGATAAGTTAACAGGTCTGTAAGGAAACCTTATTTTATGGGTTTTAGTTAATCTATATGCTTTTAAATGTGTTCAACAGGAAAACAGAAGAAATTACCCATTATTCCCTTGGGCAAAACCTGACACAGAACCGTGAGTCAAAGCGATGTTACCAAACAAAAGATGTTGTGGAAAAGCAAAGTATACTTTTCAGAGAAGTCACTATTACCTGTACAGATAGTTTAAAGGTAAAGGTAGATAATAATAAAATATTTTTGTAACAATTTTATGTATGATAATATACTCACTTGGAGTTTGAAATAATCTGATGTTATAATTTAACATTTTAGCATATTAATAATATATAAGTAGTATAAAGTTTATATATTTTCAGTATATTAACAAATAGTTTTTAAGGTACACTACTTAAAATACAAAGTATGCTTTAATTTTTACTAATGAAGTATATATTATTACATGTAAAACCATATATATACTAAATATATTTAAAGATGTTCCATTTTAGCACATAAAAGTTTACTAAATACACTTAAAGTTGAGCTTTACTACAATTTAATCACCAATTAAATATATTTAGTAGAAAACTAACATGCTTCAATTGAACCAATCATGAACTTGAAGTATGATGATGATTAGAGCTGCTTCAAATACACAAAGGTAGAGAGATAAAAGCAGCGAGATCCGATCGAAAGTTCTGGTTCTGATAGCGTTCAGGTCATGTTTGGGTCAACTGCTGTTCTTCCTTCACATCTGTGAACATGAAGGAACTTTAACGGAACCTTCTGAGTTCTGGTCGGATCCATGATGTTCAGCAGAACCAGAACTCTGAACAGATTCCTCCAGAAGGAACTCATGTTGTTTCCTTTCGTCTTCGGTTTAGTTATCTGCTCTGTAAATATTCTTTATCAGGATCAGATATTATTATATTAATATTTCCAGGAGTTTAATCCAAATCAAAACTGTAAAAGTAAAAGCTGATTCTCCCGCGTTTCGGTCCTCGGTTCTGTTGGACTCGTCTCTCAGGGAGCAGATCAAACCTGTTGCTTCTGCAGCTGCAGTTTCCTCTCTGGATTCTGTTTTTGGGCCGCAGGTGAAGTTTGCTTCAGAACCGGGTCACAGGCAACAGTTTCTCGCCGTGCAGCTCAAACTATAAAACTTCTCATTCCGTTCTGTTCATCTGAAACAGGAAGCTGAAGAGATCCTGATCCAGTCCAGCAGGACCCAGAACTTCATCAGGTACCGCTGATCCAACGGTTCTGACCACAGGAGCTCAGACTGGACCTCCTCTGACCCAGGACTGGTTTCTACGAGGTTTGTTGGTCCTCATTGCAGTTTTTCATGTTCTTGTTGGTAGAAATGATGAATGTAATAAATGATAGTTTTTCATGATATTTTTGGAGTTCTTCCAGTCTGACCCAATTAGACCAACACAGAAACGTGGTTCTGGTTTCTGCTGGGGACTAAAAACATCTGCAAGAAGGTTCTGGAACCGAGACAGAAACGGTTTCTGCTTTCTGGAAACAACGAGAAATTTCTACCTGATTCGATTCAGTTTAAATGAAACTTTAAAGATTCGGGTCAGAAAACAGAAAAAGTTCCCAGAACTCACAAGGTTGCCAATCCAGGAACTTCTGCAGATCTTTCAGGTTTCCTGAAACCTGAGGGTCAGCGAAGGGAACATGTTGCCTTCGCTGACTTTCTTGGAGCTGACTCTCCGGACTACTGAAACAAACTGGTTAGTTCCCAGAACTTCCTCAGTACTTTTGTGAAACTTGTAGGATAGTTCCTAAAGTTCTCATCCCGACTTTAAACCTGTTTGCTATCAGCAGAAATATTTAAATATCGACACATTATTTTTATTTTATTAAATGATTTTACAGGATTTTTTCTAAGAACCAGCATGTTGCTATATTAAACTTACTCTATATGTTTTAATTTCTACTTTCTATCCCTTATCTTCCAGGCCACGCCCCTTTAATGTAGGCGGAGCTTCTCACCTGAATCCTGATGTGAATGTTGGCTCTCTGGTTCCCCCTTCAGTTCATCCTGGGACGGTTTGGACCTCAAACGTCTGTCTGGTGTCTCCATGTTCGCAGGAATCGGACATTTATTACGCTGAAGCAGCAAAGGTCAGTTTCTACTTTTTACATTTAATTTTTTACATGAAAAAGTGATAAATAAACGGCTCAAGTTTTCAACAGATCGTATCAATACAGAGAAACATGACTTCTGAAATCAGTCAATTATAAAACATGTATTTGGTAAAAAATAAATAAAGCTAAGATGTATAAATGAACCAAAAACTGATTCATTTGGAGAAACGTAACATTTAAAATCTTTCTGCAGAAAGAAAAGGAGGAAACAATCCAGGTTTTTGGCTTCTTAATATTTCTGCAGTTTTTGTCACAGTTTTTATTTGTGTGTGAATCAAGGAGCGGATAAAATATATTTTGGAAAAGGAACCAAACTGAGAGTTGAACTGAGAGTTGAAAATGGTAAGAATAATTAATACTAATATTAATATAAAACTTATCTTTAGGTCATTTTTGTTCTTTTTTTACATGTTTGATAAACAGATTGAACATAAAAAAAAAATGGAAAATGGTCTGGAAACATAAAACTATGTTAAACGAAGCAGCAGGGAATTATAGAAATAAAATAATTAGACATTAATGAGCTGCTGGTGTTAAAAGAGAAGCAGAAGTTTTTGTTTCAGTCTGAATTCCTGTGTGACTCAGGGAGGAAACTACCGATTTTACTTTGGAGCAGGAACCAAACTGACTGTCGAAAAAGGTCAGAGGAAGATTATTTATTATCATTTTCCCTCTAAAATTACTTAAACATCTTTTAAATCTCTTTTTTGTTAACATTTGTTGTAATTTAAAATACTACTTAAACCACAGACAGCAGAAGGTGAAGAAGATCAAATGATCAGAATGGTGTAATTTAGATTTAGTTATGAACTAATAAAGTTTGAAGTTCACATAAACTCCATAATTACTGGTGGGTAAGAATAAGATCAGAAAAACTAAAACATCATCAGTTAGAAATAATGAACAGAAAATCAGGATAAAAACTTTAAAACTGATCATTTTCTAGTTCAGTTTGTCTGAAAAATCAGAAACTTTTTTCATAATTTTACTTTTTAAAGTACGTTTGCTGTAATAATTTACCTTATTTTAGTTTTTTAATTTTAAGGAGAAAAAAAAGCTGCTGGATGGAAGAGAAGAATCATCTTTAGAGCAAATCTGCTGCTTTTCTGCATAACTGGATATTAAATACATCTTTAATTATCCTGTTATATGTATTTAAAATAATAATAAGAAAACAGAAAAGCTGATCAAGTTAAAGAGGCAGAAATTGTTCCAAAAAGTAGGAATAAAAAACGCAGACAAACTGGTTTAAACTGGTTTATAATGAAGCTCAGAGCAGGAATGAAAGTTTGGTTCTGTTGGATCCTGAAGCAGAACAGAACCAGGTTGTGAGATTCTGTCCCAGTCTGAGTCACTGTGTGAAGAACCAGGGAGGAACCAGGCTGATCTTTGGACCGGGAACCGGGCTGACGGTAGAACCCGGTGAGTAAAACCAGCAGCAGGACCCAGTTGGTTCTGAAAACCCAGAAGGTTAAAAAGCAGAGAAGTCGGCAGGATCCAGATCGGATCAGACAGAACCGGGTCAGTTTATCAAGCTGCAGTCAGAACCGGAACCGGACTGGTTTTTGTTGAGCTGTGAGTCTCGGTGTGACTGCTCAGGGAGGATACAGAACCGTGTTCGGAACCGGAACCAGAATCTTTGTTCAGAACCGTGAGTAAAACCAGGATTGAAAAAAAAATCATTTAGTTTGAACCTGAAGATAAAAAGTTTATTAAACTTTATTATATAAATATCATGTAGAACCCGTCTAAAATAAGCATAAAATATAGATCTGATGTATAAAGAGCTGAGTCAAATATCAACATGGAATAAAAAGGATTAAACATGATTACATTCATAAATCAGACATTTTATTATAAAACATTATCTATAGATGCTTCATGTTATGGATAAATTACTGAGTTAATTTATTTATAGCAATAATAATAAAATATAACAGTAAACTTTGAAATCTGGTTCCTAATTTCAGTTCCTAGAGTTAAAAATATGAATATTTATGACTTTTCCATCTTCCCCAGACGTGAAGCAGCTCCTCGTTATAATATGTTAGTTTTTATAGTTTATTCAGTAAATAATAAAAACCAGAGAAAAAACCCATCTGGGAGTTTTTTGTTCAGCTCTGAGTCACAGTGTGAAAGGAAACTATGAGAAAGTGATTTTTGGATCAGGATCTCGACTCGTTGTTCAGTCAGGTGAGAAAAATCCCCCAAATATTTCAGTTTATTCAGAAGAATAATCAGATTTATGTCACATTTACATGTTTTGGCCTTTAATAATAACAGCAATAAATATGTTTCTGTTTAAATTCATCCTCAAGAGCAAAAATATTCCAGTTTTCTAACATGAAGCTTTAAATATTTAATCTAGAGGCAAAAAGATGAATTCTGCTTCAGAGTAAAAAATGTTTTCCTTCTGAAGCTGAAGTTTCATTATTTCTGAACTTATATTATAAATAAATACCTTTAGTGATGAGACTTTTATAGATAAAAGTGTAAATTAATGTTTAGTTTGTAAGATTGTAAAGATCAGAAACATGGAGGTTCAGAGTAGAGCTGGTGCTGCCGTCGGTTCTGGGTAAAAACCCGTTCAAACTGGACCTGGAGACGGTGTGAGAGGTTCTGGTTCTGGTGGAGGAACTCGGCTCCAAGTTGAAGAAGATGGGAGAAAAACAATGTTCTGCTGTAACATGTCCGACCCGGAGGCTGGTTCTGCTGGTTCTATTGGTTCTGTTGAGCCCGTTAAAACGATCCTGTGAGTCTGGGAGGTTCTGGTTCTGCCCTGAGTCACTGTGTGAAGGGAAACGCTCAGAAGCTGCTGTTTGCTGGAGGAACGAGGCTCTTCATCCATTCAGGTCGGTCTCAGGTCCAAAAGAACCGCTTTCACAGATCCACTCATGGTTCTGAAACAGAACAACACACCAGATATAGTTTAATGTAAAGAAATCAATCAGAATTATTAGTTAAAAAAACATTTAACCTGAAAAGTTTAGATCTGGGATTCTGTCTCTTGGTTCTGGTTCTGGTTCTGGTTCTGACAAACTGGCTGCAGAATGAAGATTTTACACGTTGGAAAAAAAGCTTAATCTTCAGGTTTGATTTATCTTAAATGTTTTATGTTTTTTTATACCAAATTAATGGAAGAATAAAATGATATTAATCATAAATATTAATTTTTGAATCCATCTGAACTCGGATCAGTTTTTGTTCTGCTGTTTGGACCAGGAACCCGACTCACCGTTCAGAACCGTGAGTTAAAACAATTCATATTTTTAGTCATATTTTAATGATGAAAGCAGAAAAGGTTTGAACCAGAACTCCTGATTGGGCCGACCCAGTCGGTCTGAGGTTCTGACGAAGTTAAACCGGATCAAAACGTTCCTCGGTTCGGATCGGAGAAAAAACCCGGATGAAGTTCGTTAAACCGGAGAGAAAAGTTGGAATAATTTTCTGAATAAAGTTGATTTAAATGTTAGAAATGATGGAGGCGGTTTTTGTGCCGCAGTCAGTCGCTGTGTGACGAGAGGAACCGACAAGATGATCTTTGGAGACGGAGTTCTGCTCAGAGTCGGATCAGGTCAGAACCCAGAACCCAGAACGGATCCAGTTCTGTTCTGATGGTGGATTCACTGTAAAAACCCAAACTGGTTCTGCTCGGATAGACTCGTGTCTCTGTGAACCAAACCAGAACCTGGTACTGTTAGTATATGGGCTTTAACAACCCAAACCTGAGCGGTTCTGGTTCTGGTTCTGAACTGGGCCCAGTCGCTGTTCTGGTTCTGATTCTTTGGGTCAGGGTTTGCTGGTGTGTTTCCGGCTCTAGGAGAACCGGGTTTTGGTTGGTGCTGATCGGACCGAGTCAGAACCTTCTGTCTGAAACCAGAAGCGGTTCTGAGGTCCGGTTCGTCTGAACCGAGTCAGCAGCAGAACCAGAGTTATTGACCCAAACCGTCCAGTTGTGTGAGAGGTTCTGGTCTGTTTGGATCCAGAACCAAGCTCGCCATCAGTTTCAGAACCTTTCGCTCCATCAGGTTCTGGTTGGTAAACGGACCCAGTCCAAGTCTCCATCAGAACCAGGGAACCGGACCTCTAATCCAATCATCATTCAGTCTGGTTAAAACCTAAAACTCCTCAGATTGTTGGATCAGAACCGAAGCTTCGGTTTCTGGTGCTGGTTCTGGTTCCGGTCCAGTTCCTGCTCTCAGACTCACTTTTTGTTCCGCAGTTTCATGATGTGTGAAATCTGGAGGCTTCGATAAAATCCTGTTTGGTTCTGGAACCGCGCTGACCGTCGACTCCAGTGAGTTTGATCAGAACCAGCTGACCCGACCCGGGTCCATACGGTCAAACGTATTAGAATATTAAAATATTAGATAAAGTTCTGTAAAATAATCAATTCTAATAACTTCAGATTAGACACAGAAAATCTTCCAAATATGTTTTTATTTCTGATATTTGAATCAGAAATGAGTCGTTCTGTTTGTGATGGAGCTTCATGATACAAGATGATCTTTGGGACTGGAACCAGTTTAACCATCAACACCAGTAAGTCCCAGTACAGATGAGAATAAAAGATAAATGTCAATGTTTAAAATGATCTAGAAGGAAAATATTATGGCTGGTAAAATAGGATTTTTAAAAATTCTTAGTTAAAATTAAAATAAAAACCGAAAAAGAACATAAAGTTTTTATTCTTAACATCTAAAATTATTTCAAAAATCGAATTAGTTCTAAAAAGTTTCAACATTTCCAAACAAATTAAAAGTTCACCTTTTAATTTATCTTAAAAATAATATTTTAAATTAATATCTGCAGCTTATTTGGAGAGAAAAACTGAATATTTAATATATTTTTTAGTGGTAAATTAGTTTCTGTCGATCGGCTGAGTTCCTGTTATGAAGCTTCATGTTTTGTGAATGTTGGAGTTCAGAAGATGATATTTGGAGCTGGAACCAGTTTAACCATTCAAACCAGTAAGTCCCACTACAGATGACAGTAACTGCAAAAGTATAAATTCTAAAGCTGTTTAAAATGTTCAGAAGGACGAGTATTTAAGCTGATAATTTCTTCCAAAATATATATATTTTTTGTTAAAATTATTTAAAAAAAACGATCCAACAAAATCAGAAAATGAATGAAAAAAATGTCTTATTCTATAAATCTAAAATAATTTCAGAAATCTCATTAGTGGTTAAAATGTTTCCAGTTTTTAGACAAATTAAGAAAATCCTAAATATTTTAGATTAAAATATTATTTGTAGCTGATTTGGTGAGAGCAACAGAATATTTAATGTATTTTTCAGTAGAACGTTCGTTTCTGTCCGTCGGCTGAGTTCCTGTTATGAAGCTTCATGTTGTGTGAATACTGGAGCTGAAAAGATGATATTTGGAGCTGGAACCAGTTTAACCATTCAAACCAGTAAGTAACAACACAGATCACAGTCAAGGAAAAATGGGACACTTTATTTAGTTCGAAATGGTCAGAAGGAAATTTATGTAAGCTGATAATTTCTTTAAAAATATATATTTTTCCAAGTTAAAAATGAATGAGAGAGAGCCAGAGAAAAAAATGATTCTTAAAATCTAAAAATATTTAAAAAATCTAATTAGTTGTGAAAATTTTTCCATGTTTCTTGTTAAAAAAATATTTTAAATTAAAATCTGCAGCTGATTTGGAGAGAAAAAGTGAATATTTAATATATTTTTCAGTAGAAAGTTGGTTTCTGTCCGTCTGCTGAGTTCCTGTCATGAAGCCTCATGTTGTGTGAATACTGGAGCTCAGAAGATGATATTTGGAGCTGGAACCAGTTTAACCATTCAGACCAGTAAGTGCTGCTTTTAATCAGGACTGGATTTGTTAAAAAAGACGGAACATTGTATCATCATGCAATTATGTGTAGTATTAGATAATAATTATGAAATCATGTAAATATTAACCAGAAGTTTTATTAGAAGTTGAACAGAAATGAAATAAAGGAGGAAATCCGAATCAGTTTTAGTAAAAAAAAAAGACAGAAAATAACATTTAACATTTTAAAACGGATTATTATCAACATTATTTTTAATGTTTAGCCTAAAAACGTCCACTTCTATACGAAAACCGATAATTCAAAAATGTTTTCGAGTTTATGAGTTTCTGTCCTGAAGCTTCATGATGTGTGAATGTTGGCCAGAAGCTCATCTTTGGAACTGGGACCAGTTTAACCATTCAAACCAGTAAGTGATCAGAAAGCAGGAGTGTAGATGGGAAAATGAAGAAATAATCAGCAAAATGCTGAAATATCATAATGTAAAAATCTAAATGGAGATGGAATGTAAAATCACGAAAAAATAATGTCAGAGTCGAGAATCAAACTGGAAAGTAAAAAATGAGTTGAATAATTTTAACTGAGATTTTATGAAACTTTTTATCCAGTTTATCGTTTTAAACGTAGATTAAATTAATGTTACATGTTGGAAAGTAATTATTTCTTGAAAAAATATTATTACTTATTAATTTACTTTCAGAACAAACAGATTTTTGTTCCGAGACGTTCTCATGTTTCATGGCTAGAACCAGTTTAACCACTAGAACCAGTCCGTGTTCAGCCGGTCTGACTGGTTCTGATGGATGGAAATGTTGAAGCAGTGAAATCTGGTCTAGTTAAAGTAAAAACCAAATCATCACCTCTGTAAAATCATCAAACAGCCGAGAATTAATCATGAAAATAAAGCAGAGAAAAATAAAATTAATGATCAAAAGTTTGTTTGGATCTAAATTCTGTAGAACTCTAAGTTCAGCTGAAGTTTAATAATAAAAAAATAAATTTAATGCAAGAATAGAAACAGGAAATAAATCCAGCTAAATAGAGAATAAAAACTATTAATTTAGTATGATGAATCAGATGAATTTGTGTCATGGCGTTTCCTGTTGTGTGACTGGAGGTCTTGAGAAAATCATCTTTGGAGCCGGAACCAGTTTGACCATTGAAACCAGTAAGTGTTGAAAGATTTTAACGAAATTAAATAAGAAAAGCGGGAAAACAAAATGAGCTGAAGCCTGAAAAATGAGAAAATACAATTTATTTTAGTAATAAAAAACCTATTAAATGTTTCTGTATGCAAATAATCAGAATCCGTTCAAATTTGATGTTATTTAATAAAAATAAAATAATTCTCATACTATTTTTACTGATTTGATAAAAATATAATTTCCATTTGATTGGTTTCTACGATAAGTTTATTAGTTTTTGTCATATTTGGGACTGGGACCAGTTTAACCATTAAAACCAGTAAGTGTGAAAAATAATTTAAAGATATTATATAAGAGAAGCAGGAAAATCAAATAAACTGAAATCATGAATATCTCAAATTCAAATTTATTGCAGCCACAAAATACCTGTAAAATATTAAAAAAAATTTTATAGAAAAATAACCAGAATAAGTAAAAATGTTAATTTATTTTAATAAAATATAAAACCAAAGAATCTAATTTGATTAAATATAATAGAAACTCTGTTACTGATGAGATTAAAACATGATTTCTATGATAAGTTTATTAGTTTTTGTCATGAATCTTCCTGATGTGTGACTGGAAGCAACGATAAGATCATATTTGGGACTGGAACCAGTTTAACCATTAAAACCAGTAAGTACTGATGTTTGTCGTATTTATATTTATTATAAATAACAACAGGAAACATTTCTGATGACTCTGTTAAAACCTAAATATTCAAATGATAAAAATAATTTTAAATAAAACTTTCCTATTTGCAAAAATCAGAATTAATAAAATGATGAAATAAATCTGAATTATTTCAGTGCAAAGATAAAAATGTCGCATTAATTGAAGTATTTAATAAATCTGGATATAAAGAAGCTGCAGGTTTTAGTTCTGACTCTCTTCACTGTGTGAATTCTGGAGACCGAAAATTAATCTTTGGAAAAGGAAGCAGATTAATTATCGAAACCAGTGAGTAAAACAATTATTTCCTCATTTTTAAGTTAAAAAACTGTTTTTGTTCTTTGTTCCGTGTTCTGGATGGTTTCCGGATCAGAACCAGAACCATAAAGGTTGTTTCTAAAATAAAATCATATTTCATAAACCAAACATGGTTCAGAACCAGAACGTTGTCCCGGTTAAAAACTACAGAACCTGGTTTTAATGTTCAGAACCGAAGAACTGGACTTTGTTCTGGTCGGGGTTCTGTTGGGTTCTCCTGAGTGGATTCCTGAATCTTCAGGACCAGAACCGGAATAAATGTCCCAGAATTATGATTTATTACATTTATTCTGATTTTTTGTAGTAATTTCCAATGATATGTGACTCCTTTGGGTCAGAACCTGCAGAACCTTAAAGTTCTGGAGTTTTTTACATAGAACTTCAGGCTGTGTGACTGGAACCAGCCAGTATAAGCTGTTCTTTGGTGCTGGAACCAGTTTAACCATTGAAACCAGTAAGTGTTCTGCTCTTGATTCTGACATTTGAACCCGGTTTCACCAGTCCAGATTGGGCGCTTCTCGGGGTCCGTTTCCGTGGTTCCGTCCGGCTGATTCGGGTTTAACGGGAACCTTCTGATGAACGACCCAGAATCGTTCAGACGGTACCAGATCACCAGAATTCTGCTGCTGAACGGGTTTTATTGTTGGATCGGACCTCCTCTGCTGTTTGGGTAAAGTTCTGATGGACCGGGTTCTGGCTGTGCTGACTGTTGAAGTGGGTCGGGTTTTTGTGCTGACGGCTCAGACTGTGTGACTTATTCTTCTGGAGGGAACCGGGTCGTATTCGGAACCGGAACCAGACTCCTGGTGACCAGCAGTAAGTCGGTTCTGTTGGGTTTCTGTTGCTGTAGAGTTATCTAAAATCTGGACCAAACGGGTCAGAATCAGTTCCTTTAAAACGGTTCTACATTTTGTGTGTCGGACCTTCAGGCAGAACTGGTTTGGTACCAGAACCAGACTGATGAGTAACTTATAGAACACCAGTAACAGCAGCATAAATAAAAGGGTAAAAGAAGCAGAAAGTATCTTCCACCAGAACCAGAACCAGAAGCAGAACCAGAACCAGAAGCATTAATGTGATGTCAGAAGGTTCTGATGGGGTTCTGGGTTTCTGTAGAGGAGCTGCAGGTTGTGTGACTGATGGCAGGAAGATGATCTTTGGAACTGGAACCAGTTTAACCGTTAAAACCAGTAAGTTACCATACAGAAAGAAAATCTGATTTATTAATAAAACATCAAACATTTATTATTAGATTCATTTTAAGTTTAAATGAGTTAAATTATTCTAAATGAGCCACAGAGTTTAAAATATTCAACATAATCAAACTGAAATGAATGAGTTTAATCACCAGAATCAGAACCAGAACAATATTTCAGATCAAATTCACACTTTCCTAATAACTCTAGTTAGTTATCAATTAAAATAAGAAATTAACGTTTTTAATTATTGCTGCAGTCGGGTTCTGCTCCCAGTTTATGTTCTGCTTCCTGTTGTTGTGTGACTGGTAACCAGTATAAGATCCTGTTTGGAACTGGGACCAGACTGATTATAGGAACCAGTAAGTTCATAAATATTATATATACTGCATGAAACATATTTAGACGCTACGATAACCAGAACCAGAACTAGAGAAGTTCATTTGTTTGATTGTTTAACTCTTAAATTTCCAAAAGCTTTACAATAATTCATATTTTAATTTATTTACTGAAATTACATATTTATATAACATTGAAATGAAAATATTTGACTTACATATTAACAAAAGTATTATTTTTTTAGTTTGTACAGTTTCGTGTTGTTTGACTAGAAGTTGAATTAAAATCATCTTTGGATCATAAACACATGAAACCAGTCAAACCAGTAAGTTCATAAATATCATTTATACTGAAACATATTTAGACGTTACGAAAACCAGAACCGGAAGTAGATAAATTCATTTGTTTGATTTAAGTCTTACATTTCCAAAAATTCAACAATTACTAATATTTTAATGTATTTAATGAAATTATATATTTATTTCAGTTTGAAAAGAAAATATGTACGATTTATATTAACATGTAAGTACTGGTTTTTGGTTTGTAAAGCTTCATTTTCTTTGTCATCTTTGGACCTAAACCATTTTTGGGAAGTGAAACCAGTCAAACCAGTGAAACCAGTAAGTGTTGCTTCTAAAAAATAATCCTTTTTAAACAGATAAATTCAGTTATTTTATCAAAACATAAAGTTATGGAGGAACTATTTTCATAAGTAAAGTTGCAGAGCTGCCGGTTCTGTTTCTGATCAGATTTAAATAATAAAAGATCTAAAAATAATCGATATGAAGATAAATTAATAACAAACATAAGAAACACGAAAGGTTGTGGAGGAACTAGAACATAAAAATGTTGCTGAACTGGTTGAACTGGTTTATTGTTGGGAAGCTTCATGCTGTGTGACTGCTACCAGTCAGGCCAAGCTGATCTTTGCCAGTGGAACCAGTTTAACCATTCAAACCAGTAAGTAACTTTAAAGTATTTTTTTAAATATGTTCTAAAGTAGCGAACAGATTAACTCAGAAACAGCAGAGGTCGGGATTAACTGGTAATTATGAATAAAACTGGGTTATAATTATGGTTTATCATTTAACAGTTGGGTTTAAACATGAATATCAGGATCGGTTTTAAATGGGACACTGGTTTGACTGGTTTGACTGGTTAAACTGGTTTATGTTGGGGAGCCTCACACTGTGTGACTAATACAGACAGGAACAAGCTTTTCTTTGGCAGCGGAACCAGTTTAACTATTGAAACCAGTAAGTAACAATCCGACTTTACATAAAAGTTAATATATATATTTTTTCTGACTGTTTTGCGTAGAAAACAAAAAATTATGAAGATGAAAAAAAAAAGTATTTTAGTTCGTTACCATTAAGGTTTTAAAATGTGAAATGTTGGATATCAAATGGTTCATATCATGCTGGTTTTTCTGGGTCGAACTGGTTTATGTTGGGGGGTTTCATGTTGTGTGACTGGTTCTAATCGGAACAAGCTGATCTTTGCCAGCGGAACCAGTTTAACCATTCAAACCAGTGAGTAACAATCTGAGTTCACAGAAAAGGTTTTTATAAAATATTTTTTCAGATCTTTTCAGGCACAAAACAGAAAAAAAAAATTAAAACACGAAGGTGAACAAAATGTATTTTAGTTATTTAACATTGAGGTTTAAAAGTGAAAACCAGTAGATTTCATAATGAGAGGAACTTTGTTAAAATACTTCATATCATACTGGTTGTCCTGGGTTGAACTGGTTTATGATGGGGGGTTTATTGTTGTGTGACTGGTTCTAATCGGGAGAAGTTGATCTTTGCCAGTGGAACCAGTTTAACCATTGAAACCAGTAAGTCAATGAATATAAACATTATTTGTTTGAAGATGTATTTAATAAGATGAACATATTCACACCAAAAATACAAAATTAGATACAGATATTTAAAAAAATGATGTAGATTAACAGATAAGATCAAACTGAATGAATAAAAATGGTGGAAATCAGGAATATTTTTGTATATGGCAGACTGGTTGAACTGGTTGCTACTGGTTTATGTTGGGGAGCTTCATGTTGTGTGACTCTTACCAGTCAGAACAAGCTGATCTTTGCCAGTGGAACCAGTTTAACCATTGAAACCAGTAAGTGATGGATTATACATGTTTTAAAAAGGAAAATCTCTAAAGTTTTTCTCATGAAAATAAAAAAAAATATGTTTGTAGTTAAAAAAAAGCAAATTAAAAAGTTCCATTCAGAATTATGAATCTGTTCAGTAGTTTATGGAAATATCAAAATTTTGCTGCTCAGTTTGTATTTAAATTTGTGTGAATTATGGAACAAACTGGATCATATTTGGGACCAGAACCAGTTTAACCAGTCAAACCAGTGAAACCAGTGAGTAACGACTTCATTTATGCTCTTGATCTTAAAATGACGGGAAAAAAACAATATATATTTTAAAAAGTTTTCAAACTAAAACAAAAAAGTAAAAATAAAAATAAAATACATCATGTGCCGATTCAGAAAAAACTAATTTATGCTTTCTACAAATAAGAGTCCAGTTAAACTGATTTAAACTGGTTGAGAACGGTTAAACTGGTTTATGATGGGGGGTTTATTGTTGTGTGACTGGTTCTAACAAGCTCATCTTTGCCAGTGGAACCAGTTTAACCATTCAAACCAGTAAGTAACAGATTATAAACAGGGGAACAGATTCACACAAACATATTTAAAACATGATGTAGATTATCAGATTATATCAAACTGAATGAAAAGTTTACAGCAAAAATAATCTGAATGTTTTCATAATGTGTCTTTGATTTATACTGGTGGAAAATCAGGATGGCAGACTGGTTGAACTGGTTGAACTGGTTTATGTTGGACGGTTTCATGCTGTGTGACTGGTTCTAATCAGAACAAGCTGATCTTCGCTAGTGGGACCAGTTTAACCATTCAAACCAGTAAGTAACAGATTAACTCAGAAACACAGGGAATATAAAACCCGATAATTAAATGTAAAACTAGTTTAAAGTAAAATTTATGTTTAAATAGCAGACTGGTTAAACTGGTTGAACTGGTTTATGTCGGGGAGCTTCATGTTGTGTGACTGGAAGCAATGTTAATAAGCTGATCTTTGCCAGTGGAACCAGTTTAACCATTGAAACCAGTAAGTAATGGATTATAAATGTTTTAAAAAGAAAAATATTAATTTCTTTGTGATGGAAATCTATAAATATTTTTATTCTGTTAAGAAACCAAATAAAAACGTAATATTCAGAATATTAAAGCTACAAACTGTTCAGTATTTTATGGAAATCTCAACATTTTGATCCAATAATAATAAAACTTTAATAATTTCCATGTTTCGAGACAAAAATCAGGTGATTTTAACGATGCGGCTGATCTGGTCTCAGCTCAGTTTGTGTTGAGGAGATTCATGTTGTGAGAATGATGGAACAAACCAGATCATATTTGGAACTGGAACCAGTTTAACCAGTGAAACCAGTGAGTAACGACTATATTTATTACAAAAAGTGAAATAATGAAAAAGTTTAAACATGCCTAAAATAAAACAAAACGACTTTTAAATACTTTATGATTGTTTCCTGATGCTGTAAAAGCCAAGCTATGATTTTTGGTTAAACTAACTGGTTAAACTGGTTGAACTGGTTTATGTCGGGGTGTTTCATGTTGTGTGACTGGTTCCGACCAGAGAAAGCTTCTGTTTGCCAGTGGAACCAGTTTAACCATAGAAACCAGTAAGTAATGATGTCTCTCTTAGCAGATAAATTAATATTTTTTGTTTTAATCATTCAATGAAAAAAGTTCATTAGTTTTATGTTTTACATAAAATTCATATTTCTTAATTTTCTGCAATGACTGATTATCCTGATGCTGGTTAAACTGGTTAAACTGGTCAGAGTTTTTGTGTAACAAACAGCAGCAGAACTAGGATAATATTTGGGTCTGGAACCAGTTTAACCAGTTGGAAGTTGTTCTGCTCATCATGTATTTTTAAAGTAATTTGTGTCGAAAACATAAAAAAATAAGAATATTAACATTTAAAACATTTAATTTCTGCAGAATAATGACTTATTTCTTCAGTTTATGACCAATAATATTCATACAACAGGATTCATTTCTATATGAGGCGATCAGCATCATTCAGACAACCAGAAAGTTTCTCGGTTTTGTTTTTTAATTCATCTAAATAAAAAATAAATAAAATAAAAATAATGTAATAACCAGGCTAAAATATTTTATGAAGTAATGAATCAGATGTAGTGATCAGTTTGTAATATTTAATATCTTATCTTCACAAAAACCTGAAGCAGAGATGATGGTTTGCTTTAGTTTCTGGTTCTGAGTTTGTGTTCTGGAGGTTCTGGTTGTGTGACTCTTGGTTCTGCTGAGAGACTTCTGTTTGCGAAGGGAACCAGTTTAACCATCCAAACCAGTAAGTGTCAAAGACGCTATTACCATTTCAAAACATAAACCTTTCAGTTCGCTTCTAGATGTTCTGTTTCTAGAACCGTTTGGATCTCGGTTCTGCTTTAGTGGACATAAAATGTTAATAACTGTTTAAAATTTATTTTTAAAAAAGTAAAAAAAAACAACAAAAAAAAACAATAAAAATTCAGAATCTGTTTCTGAAATGTTGAACTTGTTCTTAATGACTTTGTTTGGGACTAAACCCGACGGTTCTGTCTGGGTTCTGGGTGGCCCGGTTTTTGCCGTCAGCTTTAAGGTTGTGTGAATTATGGAGGAGGTGCAACTAAGCTGATCTTTGGTACCGGAACCAGTTTAACCATTCAAACCAGTAAGTGAACTGATGTAAACTTTAAATGTAGAATTTTTATGATAAAAATATCTAAAAATGAAAAAGCTCGACGATCAGATCAGAGGCTGATTGAATTAATTCTGAATCGTGACGTTTTTACTCAAAACATTGAATAATTCTGCTTTTAACAGCTGATTTGATTAAATATATTTTACTCATTTAGCCGCAAATAAATGTTTTTATTCTTATTTTGAATTTTCAGCAAAACAAAAATTTATCTGAATTAAAAAAATGTTATAAATGAAAGTTTAGCATTTTAGATTATATTTGACGGTAAATTCAATATCTGGACCCATAATTTTATGATAATAAGAACCTGAACATGTAGACCTGGTTGTATCTGGTTCTGTTGGGTTCTACTGGGTTTATGTTCTGGAGCTTCTGGTTGTGTGAATTCTGGAGGCGGCTTTAAGATGTTCTTTGGTACCGGAACCAGTTTAACCATTGAAACCAGTAAGTTCTGATATTTATCTGCTTTTTCTCCATCTTTAAAACCAGAACATAAGAAAATGTCTAAAATAAAAATAAAATCTCTAAAATGTTACATGAATAAAGAAGAAGAAATTATCCCTAAATTTTGTTTTGTTAAATAATCTTTAGAAACACAAGAATGAGCAATAAATAAAATGCACTTTATGATCTCAGGCTTTATTAACATGTTTAGCATAATAAAGAAAAATCCAGAAAAAATGATAATAATAATAATAATAAAGTTTTAGTCATGGAGCTTCATGCTGTGTGAATACTGGTTATAAGATGTTCTTTGGTTCTGGAACCAGTTTAACCATTCAAACCAGTAAGTGACCTGAAAATAAATTTAAATGTATATTTTTTTTCTTCCATAAAACTGTCTAAAAATGTAATACCCAATGAACTGAGTTTATGAATTTATCATCTTTACTTTTATTAATAATTCTGCTTCCTCGGCTGATTTTATTTTATATATTTTCTTAATTTTCACAGCAAATACAGTAAATTTATCATCTAGACCCATAATTTTTATAATACTTAGAACCTGAACACGTAGACCTGGTTGTATCTGGTTCTGTTGGGTTCTACTGGGTTTATGTTCTGGAGCTTCTGGTTGTGTGAATTCTGGAGGCGTCAATAAGATGTTCTTTGGTACCGGAACCAGTTTAACCATTGAAACCAGTAAGTTCTGATATTTATCTGCCTTTATCTCTGAAGAACCTCTGCAGAATAATTGGGTTTAATCTTTAAAAACCAGAACCGAGTTTAGAACCATGGAGCGGCTCGGTCCTGATAACCAGAACAAAATAAAGTGTCTAAAATAATTTTGAAAAAGAATCAACAATAAAACACATAAAAAAAACAATCGTAATTAAAAACAACAACTTTGATCAAGAATATTTAGAAAAAAGCTTAAGAGCAAAAAAACTATAAAAAACATCACAGCTTTTATGTAACATAACCGATGTAATAAAGTAAAATTAAACAAAAGTCTTAGTAATAATAATAATAATAACGAGGTTCTGAAAAACTTTCTGGTCCAGTTTTAGTCATGGAGCTTCATGCTGTGTGAATTCTGGGCAAAAGATTTTCTTTGGTTCCGGAACCAGTTTAACCATTGAAACCAGTAAGTGACCTGAAATAAACTTGAAATGTATATTATTTCATAAAATATTCTAAAAATTAAACAGCTAAAAGAAATGATTTTATCAATTATAAACTGATATTTTTACCCCAAACATTTAATAATCCGTCTGCTTATTTTATTAAATATATTTATACTATATCGTCTTTATATGTTGCTGCAGAAAAATGTTTTTATTCCTTTTTTTAAATGAGCAAAAACTAAAAAATGATCTAAATTATCAAAATGATTCTCTGATAAATAGAAAGTAATGATTCTAAATAACATTTTACAGTCAATTTATCATCTAGACCCATAATTTGATCCTAATTAGAACCTGAACATGTAGACCTGGTTCTGTTGGGTTCTACTGGGTTTATGTTCTGGAGCTTCTGGTTGTGTGAATACTGGAGGCTTTAAGATGTTCTTTGGTACCGGAACCAGTTTAACCATTGAAACCAGTAAGTTCTGATATTTATCTGCCTTTATCTCTGAAGAACCTCTGCAGAATAATTGGGTTTAAACTTTAAAAACCAGAACCAAGAAATTACTAATGAAAAAACCCAAATCAATAGAATCTGAAAAATGTTACATAAAAAAAGCAGCAAAATGTATTCCTAATTTTTGTTTTATTAAAAAATATATATTTTAACCTTCTCAGGATTTATTTAACAAAACTGACATAATAAAATAAAATCCAGACAAAAAATTTCATAATGATAATAATAATAACAATGAGGTTCTGAAAAACTTTCTGGCCCAGTTTTAGTCATGGAGCTTCATGCTGTGTGAATTCTGGGCAAAAGATCTTCTTTGGTTCTGGAACCAGTTTAACCATTGAAACCAGTAAGTTCTGATAAATATTAACAGCCAAATAAATGTTTAATTATTCTATCAGACTTTTTGCTAAGAGAGAATTTGGTGCTGTTTGGACCAGTACCAGAACTTTTAGTGAAACTGGATCAAATCTGATTATCAGCAAAGTTTGACTGGAATCTAAAAACTGCTGAGTCGCCCATTTTTATTATTGTTCCATAAAGTAAATATATTAATTATTTCCAGTCATATAATATTTATAATATTTCATTTGATCCATTTCTTTTAGTGAATCAAATCCTGTACTTTGATTTAATACAATATTTAATGTCAGTGAATATTTACAGTCATAAAGTTCTGGTGCTGCTCGGCTGGTTTCTGATGTGGAGCTTCATGTTGTGTGAATCAAGTTAAGATCTTCTTTGGTTCTGGAACCAGTTTAACCATTCAAACCAGTAAGTGACCTGAAATGAAATTTTATCGTAAAACTGTTTAAAACTGTTTTAAATTAAGACAACTAGAAGAAAAGTTTATGAATTCATAATTCTGACATTTTTAATCAAAGCATTTAATAATTATTTTTCTTTCTCAGCTGATTTTATTTTATATATTTTCCTCATTTCGCTGCAGATACAAAAATGTTTTTATTAATTATTTTAAATTAGGAGCAAAAACAAAAAATGATCTAAATTATCAAAATGATTCTCTGATAAATAGAAAGTAATGATTCTAAATAACTTTTTACAGTCAATTTATCATCTAGACCCATAATTTGATCCTAATTAGAACCTGAACATGTAGACCTGGTTGTATCTGGTTCTGTTGGGTTCTACTGGGTTTATGTTCTGGAGCTTCTGGTTGTGTGAATACTGGAAGCGTCAATAAGATGTTCTTTGGTACCGGAACCAGTTTAACCATTGAAACCAGTAAGTTCTTATTCTGATCAATAATAATGTCTGTCCGATGCATTAATGTCTTCCCTTAAACAGAAGTGAAATAATAAATTAAACAGACCATAATAATAACTGTTCTAACACCAATAATTACGACTCAAACTGAGCGCGCTCAGTAGACAGATTAGTTATTAATGTTTATTTTATTACATATAAAGTGTTTGATTCTGATTTATTCAGATGCTTATGGATCCAGTTTATGTTGGGATGTTTCACACAGTGTGAACACAAATCAGTTCAAGATCTGGTTTGGTTCTGGAACCAGTTTAACCATTCAACCCAGTAAGTCCAAAATATCATAGATTATTTTTTGTCATAACATTTCTCTATATAAATATTTCTAAAAACTCAATCTGATGGAAATTTGGTTTTTGATATTTACAGTATTCTGATTTTATTTAGATAAATAAGTTAAAATAATTGATCATAAAGGGAAATATTGAAAGAATTCTGGTTTATGATGAATCCGGGTCCATTTAGTCGTCGTCTGTTTGTGTTCTGAAGCTTCAGAAAGCTCCTGTTTGGTACCGGAACCAGTCTGACCGTAGAACCCAGAAAGTTCTGATCTAAACGATTCCAGTAGGAGACGCAGATCCGATTTCTCGCCTTTTTTCCCGATAATATTTTATGTTAAAAATGTTTGATAAAAATCTGACCCCATAATCAATAAAACAAGCAGAACACATATATTATTGATATGAATTATTAGTTATTAATTGAAGGTTTAATCATAGTTTGATCAGTTCTCCTCTGCAGTCCGTTAGAATCAGTCTTGGTTCTGGAATCAGACCGACCCGGTTCAGACTGATTTTTGTTATGCAGCTTCATGCTGTGTGAATGCTGGGAACAGGATGATCTTCGGTTCTGGAACCAGTTTAACCATCGAACCCAGTAAGTTCTGATAATAATGTTTGATTGGTGGAGTCTTTACATGAAGGTCCAGTTAAACTGGAAGTTCTTCTGGTTCTGAAACAGAATTTTTCTCTGGATTATCTTAATAAAGCGATTAATTTATATTATTTATTTAATAATCTGTACCAAACAGATCAGCAGAACCAGAACCAGAAGCTCTGTAGTAGAAGCTGGTTCTGGTTCTGATGGCTCAGATACCGTTATGGACCTTCATGCTGTGTGACTGGTGGAGCTTCTGGTCGGCTCGTATTTGGATCCGGTTCTACAGTAACCATAGAACCCAGTAAGTTCTGATTCTGATCTTTAATGGTTCCAGTCGGAGGTTCTGGAGATGGAAACGTTTGGACCGTTTTTACTGAAACTTTTAAGAAATGAAAACGGATCCAGAAAAAGTTCTGGAAGAGACGATATTAAGATACAAAAATACAAATTATTGGATTTTTTATTAATTTGAGATAAAAAATATAAAAAACAGTCAATTTTTGACCTTTCAAAGTAAAAGCTTGCTTTAATAATCAGTAGTTTTCAGATGGACTCTGGTTCTGGTTCTGGTTCTGATTCTCTTGGACAGCATGAAAAATCACATGTACAAATATGATATATGAAAAATAAGATAAAAAATAATTTATAACAGAAAAAAAATCTACCAAGCATCTTCAGATTAACAAGTTCTGGTCGGGTTCTGGCTGCTGGGTTCTTGTTGAGGAAATTCCTGTTGTGTGAATCTCGCGGATAAGATCTTCTTTGGTTCTGGAACCATTCTCACCGTCCAACCCAGTAAGTTCTGATAGAACCGACCCGTCTGGATAATTTAGCTACATGTTAATGTCCATCAGCTGAACTTTAGTTCTAATAAACTACAAACGTTCTGGAGACGGGAACAACTGATCGGGTCGTAGAAACCAACAGAACCGGGTCAAAGTAAAGAACGGATATGAGTTTTAGCTCCATAGGTTGAAACGTTGATTCGTTTGGTTCTAAAACCTGCAGAAGAGAAACTAAAATTAATAAAAGATAAAAGTTACAGTTAATTATCTCAGAACATGTTCAACATGTGAGGCGACCCGGTTTTAGGTTCTGGTTCTGTAGAACAGAGGCTGCTGCAGCGCTCAGAGCTTAATGTGACGGAGCTTCATGATGTGTGAATTCTGGTGGCAACCAGTTCAAGATCTTCTTTGGTACCGGAACCAGACTCACCGTCCAGACCCGTAAGTTCTGACATTTACTGCTAAACTGGTTCTGGTTCTGGTTCCGGTTCTGGTTCTAAGCCGTGTTTATTATGACCAGAGAAACCATGAATATAACAATGTCCATTTATGGTTCTGCTAAGTTTTCTGGAAACTGATGAAAATTTGATTTAAACTCTATAATATTTATAATATTCCTGTTTTATTGAGACAAATTATAAGAATTGATCATAAAGTGAAATAATGAAAGAATTCTGGTTTATGATGAATCCGGGTCCATTTAGTCGTCGTCTGTTTGTGTTCTGAAGCTTCATGTTGTGTGAATGATGGAACCAGAAAGCTCCTGTTTGGTACCGGAACCAGTCTGACCGTAGAACCCAGTAAGTTCTGACAGAAAACAGGCATTCTGGACTGAAGGTTCTGTTGAAAATAGGTTGATTTATTAAATAATACTGTAATTTATGATGGTCAAAATAAAAGCATTAAAGAAATACATAAAAGTAACAATAAATATAAAATTTAATCTATAGATAAAAACATTTATTAGCAGATCAGCTGTTTATTAGTGAAAAGAAAAAAATAATAATCTAGAACCGGGTCCAAATGACCAGTAGAACCATATAAATTCTGTTTTCTGGACTTTTTTCAGAACCAAATCAGTTTTTATTGAACATTTGGTTCCTTAGATTAAAAAAAAAATAAAATCTTTGATATTAATATTTTATAACTTATCTTGTTAAATTGGAGCCTGAATCCAGCGGTTCTGTAGAACCTGGTTCTGTTCCTTCCCAACCCGTTTCCGTTGTGGGTCGACTTGCTGTGTGACTGACAGCAGTGGATTCAAGATCATATTTGGTACCGGAACCAGTTTAACCGTAGAACCCGGTAAGTTCTGATTATCGTTATTTATTGATGAATTATGGGGGATTGAAAGCAGCCCGGTCCATCAGAACCAAAACAGGTCCAAACAAACTGAAGGTTCTGGTTAAATTAGAACCAGAACCAGCTGATGGGTTTGTGTTGATGAGCTGCATGCTGTGTGAATGATGGTGGATACAGGATCATATTTGGTACCGGAACCAGTTTAACCATAGAACCCAGTAAGTTCTGCTGTTATTAATAATCTTTGATGAAAATAATCTTTGTTAAAATCCAGTTTTGCTACATTTTAAATGAGATCCATAAAATAATTCTGATGTTTGATTCGATTAATAAACTAAAGTTTATAGATGGAAAACAGAACCAGAACCAGAAGCTCTGTAGTAGAACCTGGTTCTGGTTCTGATGGCTCAGATAACGTTATGGAAGTTCTGATCGGAGGTTCTGGAGATGGAAACGTTTGGACCCAGAATATTCTAGAAGAAATTTTTAAACTGCAGATCAACAGTTCTTGGTTTTGGTCGTTTTATTGAGTCCGGTTCTGTATGTCTGGTTCTGGAACCAGTTTAACCAGTTTAACCAGTGGTTAAACGAGACGATTCAGAACCAAAGTTTCAGAACCAAATCTGTTTCACTGATTAAACTCTGGACCCGTCCAAAAACAGTAGAAAATAAAAAAAGATCAAATTAAATAGAAAAAATATTAAAATAAATCCTGAAAACTAATTTAATCATTTATATTAAACCCGTTTGTGAAACTGAAGCAGAATTTTTTGGACCGTTTGGTTCTGATTGGTTCCACTCAGTTCTTGTTGAGGAGCTTAATACTGTGTGCTTACTGGGAATAAGATCATCTTTGGTTCTGGTACCAGTTTAACCATCGAACCCAGTAAGTTCTCAAACAGATTTTATGTTTTTTTTATTAACATAACATCATCCTATCGTTTATTGTTTATTACATCATTAATATTAATTTCCAAGTCGTTAAAAACAGTTAAAAACTTAAAACAAATAAAATATTTCTGATTAAATATTTTTTCTGAATCTAGATAAAAATACTATAATAGCGTCCCAGTAAGATTAAATGAATACTTAAATAAAGGAATCAGTTTTTAATATTTCAGCAGAACTTTTCAGAACCGGGTTCTGGTTTTGGGTCGTCTTGCTGTGTGACTGGATCTGGTGGAGTTAAGATCCTCTTTGGTTCTGGTACCAGTTTAACCATCGAACCCAGTAAGTTCTGATCTACTGGTCATATTTTTAGATAAAATCCGATGCTTAATGTAGTTTCATCGTATTCAAAAATATATGATTTTAATCATCTTAGCATCAATATTAATAAATTATTAACTACTTTTCGTGTCGAGGATTTATTCTAGAACAAAATTATTTTATTTTTTAGACTTAAAAAAACTCCTAAAAATGTCTAAGAATACATTTTAAAGATAAAGGCATTTAGATGAACGAATAACTTGTTTCTGACGGGAGTCGGGTCGGGCCGACCCGGTTTGTGCGATGGTCTTTGCTCATGGAACCAGTGTGACCATTAAAACCAGTAAGTTTTACCTGCATAGCTTACAGTAATGATATCCAGGGTACCAATCGGGTTTCATCACGACCAGAACCAAACATTAAATATGAATTTATGACCCAAATATCAGATCAGAACCGACTGATCGGCTTCGATCCAAACAGCTGCTGGTTTCTGTCACTGAGCTTCAGGATGTGGGACTGGTTCTGCATATAAGATCTTGTTTGGACCCGGAACCAGACTAACCATCAGAACCAGTAAGTGTTTATCTAATACAGATATGAATATGATCAGTTAATTAAACCAACCCAGATGTTCTGTGGGAAGAATTCTGGACAAATCCTCAAATCAGAAGAAAATATTTAAAATATTTAATTGACATTTTAGCAAAGATTTAAATGACATCCCTGAAAAATAAAAGTAAAATCCACAAGTTATTAGTTTGTATTAAAAATGTGTAACACATGAACAGATTTTACTGTAAATATGAATCTTCTCAGTAAGAAGGATCCTGCTGAATTCTGGTTCTGGTTCTGGTGGTCCTAGCTGGGTTATTGTTACTGAGGTTCACGTTGTGTGAATACTGGAGGCTTAGATAAGATCATCTTTGGACCCGGAACCAGACTAACCATCAGAACCAGTAAGTTCTGATGACATGTTGGTTAAAATGGTTGATTTGAATAAATTAGATTCATAAAATAAGATAAAAATCTGCAAAAAGTTCATAGTTATCTATAAAAACTAATAAAAAATGTATAATTAATAACTTTTTTAATGCAATCGCAGTAAAATGTTAAATATTTCTGTTTGTTACTGATTGAAGGTTTTTTTATAAGAGATTTTTATTAGAAGCTGGTTCTGTTTGGTGGTTCTGGGTTTTTGTTCTGAACTTTCACGTTGTGTGAATTCTGCCAATAAGATCCTCTTTGGACCCGGAACCAGACTAACCATCAGAACCAGTAAGTTCTGATACAGACCATAATATCATTTATTTTCACCATTTGGACCAATGAAAACAAACAGAACCAAACAGAACATTCTGGTAGATGGAGTTATTAAAACGACTTTTTATGATAAAAATAATAATAATCAGATTATTTTGTTTAAACATTATAAAGTCGACGTAAATTGATCCTGATTCGGTTCTGGTTGGTGAAACAGAACCTGGTTGAGTTTAGTTGAGGTCCAAATGTTCCTGTTTCTGTTATGGAGCTTCATGTTGTGTGTCTGTTGGGGCCAATCAGAATAAGATCTTCTTTGGTACCGGAACCAGACTAACCATCAGAACCAGTAAGTGCAGAAGATTTTTCTCTTCCAATAAGTCCAGGGTTCTAGTGGACCAGAAGAAAGATCCAGATCCAGACGGTTAAAAGCTCAAATAATCAGGGGAACATTTCAGAACCACCAAACGTTTGGCTTCTTCAGGTTCTGATCGGGTTCTGTTCACTGTCTGCCTGCTGGGTTGTTGCTCTGGAGCTTCATGCTGTGTGAATTCTGCTAAGATCCTTTTTGGTACCGGAACCAGACTAACCATTGAACCCAGTAAGTCTTTGACTGGATCATGTTTACCTTCATTACAGCAGCAGAATATCAGTTACAATTTAGTTATAATTATAAATCAGTGATAAATGTATTATTATTATTATTATTATATTTAGCTTCATTCCTGATGTTCATGGAGGAAAATAAAACAGATTGTTGAGGAAAAATAAAAACAGAAAATGAGAGAAAATGTTTGTCAGCTAAAAACTGAAAAAAAAAACATCAGAAATTATTTTATCTTTAATTCTGTAGAGAAAATACTAATAAATCTGATTGTAATCATAGAAATAATTTTTAACTGTAGTGAAATATTTAACATGTGAACGTAACAGCAGCGCGTTGAGTTTATGTTGTGGAGTCCGGTTCTGTGTGACTAGTGGAGCGAATCAGTACAAGATGTTCTTTGGTACCGGAACCAGACTGACCGTTGGAACCAGTAAGTTCCTGATCCTAAAAGTTCTGTTCAGTAGGAAGAAAAAAATATTCTTTCAGTCCACATCCAACATTTTCAAAAAGACAAACTGAAGCAAAAATCCTCTTAAAACAACTTAAATGTGTTAATTTATCCGAAATAATTCAGATCAATTCATTTTACACTAAAAACTTGTTCATTTGACGAATAAATAAAATCATTTTTTTAATATAAACTTTGTTTCTCCAATTAACGTAAAAAAACAACAACACAAAAAATATCATTACTCAAAATGTTTCAACAACATAAATGTTGAACTATATAATTTTAACTGAATAATTATTAAAAACTGAGCAGAATAGCAGCAATTTAAACCAGATTAAATGGAACCGGTTTGGACCAGAACCGGGTTTCTGTTCTGGACTGTCAGGATGTGTGAATCTCGGAGCTGCAGCCAGAATCGTCTTTGGAGGAGGAACAAAGTTAAATATTGAGAATAGTGAGTATTAAATCATATAAAGCGGAATCTGTAATAATCCATGCAGATGGTTTTACAGTGAAAGTTTACACTGTAAAAACTAGTTTTACTGTTTCCGATTAAAAGTCGGAGATAAAAGTACATTAATGTTGGAATCTTGTTCTCTTTGATCGATGTTCGTCTGTGGAAGTTAAAACAACAGATGATTATATCAGAATCATTTATTAAAATTGTATAAATTCAGCTCTTAATCAGAGTTCAACATTTATCCTGTTGTTGTCGCTTTAAATAACTAAAATTGTTTCTCCTAAAACCCAAAAACGACATAAAAAAGTCTTGAACTCCAGAACATTGGAGAGCATTTAATATTTCTGTTCTTCTGACAAACCAAAAAAACTAAAATAAACTCCAGAACCAAACTGGACCTGGTCAGAACACTTCACCTATAATCTCTGTAAGGTTTTAATATAACATAATGGGTTTAGAAGTGAATGACGGTTCTGTCTGTTTCTGGACCGGTGCTGGTTTCTCTGCAGAGGTTAGTGAGCCGGGTCGTATCGCTGTGTGAATGTTAACAAGATTATCTTTGGAGAAGGAACAAAACTGCTCGTTTATTCCAGTAAGTGGAAACATTTACAATCTTTCCGTACAGCAAAGTTATTAAAAACGCATATTTGGCCGTTTTAACCAAACTCATAAATGTAAACTTTTATTCTTCGGTAAAATCTTAATAAACTCGACCAATAAACCCCCAATCTGAGGATAGAAATCATAGACATAAAGAAACTTTTTCAGTTTTCTTCGGTTCTTCAAACTAACATCAATAATCTCTGTGACTGACAGGAATATTAGGAATGAACAAAATAAATCCACGTTAATGTTTTTTTGTCCTGAATTACTGGATGAAACCAAATCTGGACGTTTTCTGGTTTTTGTTCTTTAACTTTCTGCTGTGGGACAAACGCAGACAAAATAACGTTTGGATCTGGAGTCAAACTGACGACAGAAACACGTGAGTCTGTTTATTCATCAGAAAATAAAAAAAATGTTTCATATTCTCCACAAACATTTTTATTTTCTTCTTCTATAGAAACATTTTTCAGCCGACTCGACATCTTAACTTCATGTAAATATTACGCAAATAAGGCAGAGGCTGTTTATTCACTCATTATGGTGAATATATCATCTATTTATTAGATTTTATATTCAGAATCTCATACATCATTATCATAAGAACAAAAAAAATATTTTAAATTGATTTTTTAAAGCTTAAATTTTTTTTTTTTTAAATATATATTTTAATGAATGATGAGTTTTAAGCCATAATTTTGATTTTGTCAGAATGAATGGAATCAGATAATCTATGTTTGCATTTCATAGTTAGGATTTTTATGATGCAGATTACATGATTTAACTTTTTAGTTGTCTTATAATCAGTTTTAGACGCAACAGAATCTTATATTATTATAAAAATTGAAACATATTCTAGTTTTTTTACTGATTTTATTCATCGTTCCTGGAGATCTTAGAACGATGGCTCAGTTTATGAACCCGTTGGTCTGATTATTAATTAATCATTAGGATTAAAAATCCATACAGCCTTTAAAACTCTGACACTAATTTTCACAACAAAAACAAACTTAAAAATTCCAGCCATGAATTTCCTCATGAAATCAAACGATGAACGTAAATGTTCTGCTGAGGTTTGTTCCTGTAGTTCTTGCTGAGATCCGATAGGCTGTGTGGCGTATACTGGGAACAACAAACTGGTGTTTGGACCCGGGACCAGAACCACCATAGAGACCAGTGAGTAAAGCTGAACCCAAACAGGAATTTCATGTCAAAAATCTGTTTTCATTCATATCTAAAGTCAGAGACTTAAACTCATTCACTAAAACGGAATCCTACTAAATATAGCATAAATCACGTTACAGTCTGCAAAAAGTTGCATTTTAATTTATATTTAATATTTATTGTGTTTCATAAGTTTGTCAGGGGCCACCATAACATATTAATTGTAATAAACCTGTTAATGTAAAGCAATTACTTTCTCAGCTTAAATGTTTAAATAGTAAAACATATTCAATTAAATGTTTCCGCAATCTTAATTTCCTATTTTTAAGTCTCAAAACTAATTTTTTTACCAGTATTGTTTCTTCCGAGCCTAATATTTGAACGTTAGTTATTGTTCAGGAGACACAGGCTGTGTGACGACGTCTTCAAACAGGAAAATCATATTTGGAGATGGGATCAAACTGAATGCAGAGAGCAGTGAGTAATAAATCTAAAATCAGTTAATAAAACCTGATAATATTCATACAGTCATTATGAAGCTGCGGAGGAGCTGAAAGGACACATTAAACTCTCATAGTAAATGGTTTTGACAATGCAGAAAATGCTGTTTAAATAATTAGCACCTTGAAAAAAGATTTTTATATTTCATAAAAAACATAAAGTCATGTTTAGAGAGTTTAGTGTTAAAGTTGTTGCTCAGCTGGTTTCTGACGCTGTTTTCATCAGAGTGTGTCTCTTTCTGCCAACCAACTCTTCTTTGGTACCGGAACCAAACTCAATGTCCACTTAAGTAAGTCATTCCTTATTCTAATCTTAAATCGTAAAATAGTTTTGTATAATAATGATTTGTCAGAATATTGTTGAACTTTCCCTTTATTTATCCAAAAGCAAATAGAAAAAGCAAAAAATCTCAACTTTTCTTCATGGAAAAAACCCCCAAAACAAACAAACACCTGAGATGGACGTTAATGAAAAACAGTTGAATTATTTCTATTTTATTTTATTCGGCTGAGATAAAGGTAAATAACTTTATACATATAATACTTCTATACATATCCAACTCTTCATCTTTTTACTGTAAAAACTGTTTTCCAGAATCATAATATTTAAAATGTTAAACTGTTAAAGGTTGAAATCTGTTGCTGATCGGCGTATTTAGCTCGCTGTAGTTATTGTGAGGAGCTGATTCTCTGTGTGTCTGGAAACCAGAAAGTTCTGTTTGGAACCGGAACCCGGCTGATCATACAGAACCGTGAGTAAAATATTCATATTCAGATCAATCAAACCTGATAATCAGAAATTATCAGCCAGTTATGGAGGAAATCTCCAGGATCCTACAGTAAATCCGTCGTTCATCACTTTATGAGTCACTATTTTAATGCAAACTTTAATTTCCTCCATGTTGAGTCATTTAGTTTAAATTTGCACTAATCACATTAAATCAATTACAATAAACTTTAAACCCTTTTAATAATTAAACATAATAACATGTAAAGTGGATAAACTAAAATTAAGATGATTCAGATTAACCTTCTGATAATTACACATAAATAATCAATAACCCAGCAACATGGCGTCTGGTACGGTGAAGCCGTTTGGTTCTGCTGGTTCTTGTTGAGAGCAGTCAGGTTGTGTGTCTGGATCTGGAAACAGGAAAATCATTTTTGGTGAAGGAACCAAGTTAACTGTTGAATCTCGTAAGTATAAAACTTTATCTGTTTATTAAAGTTAGGTCATTTTTATAACCAAAATCTAACAGAACAAGTTTAAATGTAATAAACAAGTTAAAACCAAACATTCGATCCATCTGACATCAGGTCTGTCAAAGAGAAAATAACTTTATTACATATTTAAATGATATAATGTATTATTGCAGTCCCTGATAACTGATCTTTAGTCAGTTTGATCTAAATTATCACTAGTTATTAACTCTTCTCTGATAAGTTTCTGGTTAGCTTCAGTCAACAGTTAATGTTTCCTTCACACTGACTGTGTGACTTTGTCTGGAAATCAGAAACTCTTCTTTGGAAATGGGATCAAACTGAATGTAGAAAGACGTGAGTATAGATGATAAATGATGTCAAAACAAATATATGTATAGAAATTAATTAATCCACCTCTGCAGCAGGACTTAAAGATATGATTATCACAGAAATGTTTGATAATATGCAGACGATGTGATTCCCTCTTTGTCTTGTTAATAAGATGAACTAAAAAGCAGGAAAGGGGATTTTCTGCTGATGTTATTATATTTTATTCATATTAAGATGGATATGAAACTGTTTAATACTTCAAACTACAAACAATCTGTTATAGTATTTCTCCATAAATCCAACATAAACTTGATTAAAACCCATTTTTCGTTTTGAAGTCATGAAAATATTTGATTGTAGAAACTCAGACAGTTTCCGTGGCTGAGTTTGTCAGAGTGTGTCTGGATCTGTAGCAGCTAAAATCATCTTTGGTTCAGGAACAAAACTGAACGTTGGTCCAAGTAAGTCCTTAATCTTTAATATGTTATTCGGATCATTTTACATTTGAATCGGTCAAACTTAACATGTTTGTTGGAGCTGAAATAGTTTAGTTGTAAATAAGATCTTCACATGAAAAAAATAATTCATTACAAGTTGCAGCTTAATCATTGTCAATTACCAACATTAATAATTTGAGGACTAGTCGGGTATTTATTGTTATGCAGGTTTGAAGTTTAGAAACGTTAAATTCTACACAGAAAAAGCTACATTTATGTTTAATAAGAGCCAGTAAATATAAAAAGAGTTAACCTGGGCATCAGTTCAGATTTTGTTCAGAGCAGATTCACTGTGACGACTGGAACAGGAAACTATAAATTGAGCTTTGGAAAAGGAACCAGAGTGACCATAGCAACCAGTAAGTAGTTAGTTAGTATTGTCTCTTCAGTCAGTTCTTTGATCAAATTATGCATAAAATCCTAAGAATTAAACCTTAAAATTGTTGTTTAATGAACGTCGCATCATGAATGTCTCATGGATGAAATAAAAATTATGTTTAAAGTCGATTAAAACCAAAACACGTTTTCATGAACAAAACAAACTATATATATGCATTTATTTGGTAAATGGGCTTAAAGATAATGAACATGTGTGAATTTATCAGTAAAACTACTCTGGAAAGGTTTTCCTTTAAATGCAGCCTTAGTAAATATGAAATATTTCACATTAAATGCTGATTTTCCAGAGCCATGAATCAAAAGTGAAGCAGGAGAAGTTGAGTCGTTAAACGTTAAGCTAAGATTCACTGTGTGACAACTGGAGCTGGTAACCTGAAGCTGATCTTCAGCCGAGGAACTAAACTGTCTGTAGAAACCAGTGAGTGTTTCCATCTAAATATATATTCATTGTACACATCTGGAGATTTATGGCTAAAATAAATGAATATGCTCAGTATGTATTTGGGATATGCTACAGAATATACTTAAGGCATATGACAGTAAAGAATACAGAATCTACAATAATTAGCAGAAGTAAAATGTCATTATTAATAACCATATTAATTGGTCCAATCAATAAAAGCATAAATTAAATATTGTGAAATGCTTTTTATCAGAAAATCAAATAAACACTAAAATGGTTTCTGGTACCAAACTCCTCATATGTGTTTGATGTAAGCTGTAAAAAAATGATGGAATTATTTATATCTAATAAAAACTGGATAAACTAAAATTCAGATGATTCAGATTAACCTTCTAATAATTACACATAAATAATCAATAACCTAGCAACATGGCGTCTGGTACGGTGAAGCCGTTTGGTTCTGCTGGTTCTTGTTGAGAGCAGTCAGGTTGTGTGTCTGGATCTGGAAACTGGAAAATCATTTTTGGTGAAGGAACCAAGTTAACTGTTGAATCTCGTAAGTATAAAACTTTATCTGTTTTTTAATGTCTTGTAACCAAAATCTAACAGAACAAATTTAAATGTAATAAACAAGTTAAAACCAAACAATCAATCTGACATCAGGTCTGTCAAAGAGAAAATAACTTTATTACATATTTAAATGATATGTATTATTGCAGTCCCTGATAACTGATCTTTAGTCAGTTTGATCTAAATTATCACTAGTTATTAACTCTTCTCTGATAAGTTTCTGGTTAACTTCAGTCAACAGTTAATGTTTCCTTCACACTGACTGTGTGTGACTTTGTCTGGAAATCAGAAACTCTTCTTTGGAAATGGGATCAAACTGAATGTAGAAAGACATGAGTATAGATGATAAATGATGTCAAAACAAATATATGTATAGAAATTAATTAATCCACCTCTGCAGCAGGACTTAAAGATATGATTATCACAGAACTGTTTGATAATATGTAGACGATGTGATTCCCTCTTTGACTTGTTAATAAGCTGAGCTAAAAAGCAGGAAAGGGGATTTTCTGCTGCTGTTTGGGAAGCAGGAGAAGTTGAAGTGGTAAACATTGAGTTTAGATTCACTTTGTGACATATGGAGCTGGAAACCAGAAGCTGATCTTCAGCCAAGGAACTGAACTTTTTGTAGAAACCAGTGAGTGTTTCCATCTAAATATATATTTCATAAGTCCAATTAGGGAAATCTTAATTTAATGATCGTTAAACTTATCTCGATCAAATTATCACTAAATTGTCTCTACTGGTATCAAACATTATTTTTTTGTTTTTTTAATTGAATATATTTATAGAATTAGACAGCTGACATATCTTAAATCAGTCATAATTACTTCATAAAATAATTTCAACACATGCATAAAAGGAACCTCATACAAAAAATGTTTTAATTAATCAGAAGCAAACAACATTTAAACACCAACCAGATCTGAACCTTTAACAAGGAAACTTTTTTAATGTGAAAGCATGAAATGTATTTATTATATCTCCAGATATTTTAAACTTTATAAATCCTCTCACCTTTATGTTAAAATACATTTGTTTAAACTGAATCTGTAAACCAGTTCAGACGACTCCGAACCGCTGCTTTCCCACACTAAGTTTATGTCATTGAGTTTCTCTAGGTGTGAAGGGTTCTGGTGTCGCTAAACTCATCTTCGGTTCTGGAACCAAACTCACAGTTTTCTCCAGTGAGTATCTGTCAAATTATCAAAAATTAATCTGAGGGATTAAAAACATGAGAAAATAACAAAAATCAGGGAAACTCATATTTACATTTCGTTTTTACTTTTGCGTCTTCACTTTTTGTAAAAAAATTATTATCATGCCTATTTTAGGATCCATAGAAGTTAAATAAAAGCTTTGATAAGAAACAGTCACAGATTACATTCAGAACCAGCTGCTACTAAACATTTTTTCCTAATTAGAAATACATTTGCACGCTTTTCAACTGTAATTATTTGAAATCAGGATGTTTACATGTAATTTAACTGTAAAAAGAGACATAAAATAACCTAAACTGGGAACTGATCAGTTCCAGAGTGATTGTTTGGATCTGACTGACTGTGTGTCTGGAGCAGGAAACTATAAAATCATATTTGGAAAAGGAACCAAACTCTTCATAGAAAGTAGTAAGTGTTGTATAAGTCATGCATTTATGAATTATGAGTTAAATAATACTTCAATGAGATCTGAAAACATTTTTTTATTTTTAGAGGTAAAAAACCTTCAAACACTAATTCCACTGATGCTTCATAAGATATTTAAACACAGAATATTTTCAACTTTTAGATTTTTTGACAGTATCTCTTTACCTGCTCGTTTTAGGGTTTCAGAAGGTTTTTCATCAGGTCAGTCATAAAAGTCATACTTTACTTGAATATTTACTGCTATAAAAATATAATGAATACTTTTATCTATAAAATTACTTTTTTATTACCCAAAACCCACTAATAACCTCATCCAAAGTGATGAAGTTTCATTTATATGCTGAGAAGCTGTAGCAGTTTTAGTTTAGTGTCGATTTACTGTGTGACGACATCAGGGGTCAGAAAAATGATCTTTGGGGAAGGAACTAAACTAACAACAGAAAGTAGTAAGTAACAAAAATATACAGATTTTTAATACATTTCAAATATTTGACACTGAATATCTTGTTCTAGTTTGAAAAAACTGTTTTGACAGGAAAATGTTTTGAAATAATCAGTTTAATTTTAAAAACACCAGTTGTATGTTGAAGAAAGTCATCTTATTTGCTGATGATGTGATTCTATTTGACTCCATAAACAGAGTATCATTTTTATATCTTGGTCTAACTGTGCTGAAAGTTAGTCAATATTTTTCATTCAATCTGATGATTTAAATTATATTTTTAAAGTAACATTAATCATAACTATACTAACATTTTGTGTAGCACATTTAACAACCCCTCAAAGATGCTTTACAAACAAGAAAACACATAGAAATATGAAGTTTTCTATAATTTTAGCACAAACTCGTAGCACTTTGTACAAACACACAAAAATACAAGAATATGTTCACTTCACGACACTTCCCCCCTAAATGTGTGAATATTCGGATAAACATGTTGGATCCACTGGGAGTCGGTTATTGGAAGTTAAATGCTGCAGTTTTAGCTCAGAGATCCAACACTTTGTGACTGAAAGTTTAAACTGGAAAATCATCTTTGGGACGGGAACCAGACTGTCGGTTGACCAGCGTGAGTAGATTTTAGTTTGAACGTTTATTGTAACGATGAACATGAACTAAAAGTCGGGGTTTGAAGCAGAGTGAGAGTTTCTACATTGTTAATAAAACTCAGACAGTTGAAGAAACTTATAGACTTACATTATAAAATCTTTCTGCTGTTAGAAATCCTGACCGAGGTCAGTTTAAGGTGAGTTACTGAATAATTAAAGAGCGTAACACCTAAACACTGAACTCGTTCATCATCAGAGTTTCTGTTAGGGTCGTTGCTGCTGTGTGAATAATTATGGAAGCAAACTGGTCTTTGGTTCTGGTACCAAACTCATGGTTCAGAGACGTAAGTTTAATTTTTTTTTTTTAATGATTAATAATTCAAACCTTATTTTATCAGGATGACAATCAGGGGATCGGTTCAAAGTTCAAAACATGTTTGAA
Source organism: Apricaphanius iberus (assembly GCA_028564705.1). Taxonomy (NCBI): domain Eukaryota; kingdom Metazoa; phylum Chordata; class Actinopteri; order Cyprinodontiformes; family Aphaniidae; genus Apricaphanius; species Apricaphanius iberus. The sequence goes on along the minus strand of JAPXFQ010000438.1, from coordinate 130,925 downwards.
TTTAAAACAAATTATTTCCACTTAAGAGTATTTAATTAATTAGATTAGAATAATTCAGGTTATTAAACTATGATAAACAGAATATTGTTGAACTTTAGAGTGACTGATTGTTTCTGTCATTGATCGGTTTATGTAGATGACTGACTGACTGTGTGTCTGGTTTTGGGAACTCAAAAACCATCTTTGGTTCTGGTACCAAACTGATCGTTCAGACAAGTAAGTCTTAATTCTATGAATCAAAAATAATATGGTCACATTTTCTCTTACTGTAAATCTAGATTAAATATAATAAACTAAAGAATTTCCTGATAAATAACTAGTAGAATAAAATCTTTCAAACAGTTAAAAATAACCAGTAAGCAGTTTTAATATAATAGTGCACCTTATGGTTTCAGTCAGGGTTACAGTTTATACTGATGACTCTCTGATTGTGTGTCTGGTTATGGGAACACAAAAAACATCTTTGGTTCCGGTACCAAACTGATCGTTCAGAAAAGTACGTTTATCTTTTTCATATAATTTAAATATCTTTGACCTAAACTACAGGTTAGTGGATTAAACCTTATCTAAAATGTTGAGTTTTTAACCATAACTGGAGTAAAAGTTTATTTAAATACTAATTTGTATTAAAGATTAATATCAGAATGATCAGTTTCCAAATATATATATTAGTGCAACCTATAGTTTCAGTCAGGGTTAGAGTTTATGCTGATGACTGTCTGATTGTGTGTCTGGTTATGGGAAATTCATTCTTGGTCCAGGCACCAAACTAACAGTTGATTCAAGTGAGTTTTTTAAAATCATTTTATATAAATATATGTCTGTGTTACGTCTTTTTAATGTGATTAAACTAAAATCATCTGTAGTATAACTAAATTTTGTCTTAAATAATCACAAACTGATTAGGTTATTAATGTTGGCTTAAACTTAAACAATAGTATTAAGATAATAAACGTATTAGGTGGTAATTAATTATTATTTAGTTTATACTTCAAAACAATATTTAATTAAAATTATTTTGCTTCTTATTTTAATGCCTCTGATGGTAAACGTCAGTTTGTACAAAGACAAACAAGTAAATGAACCTGAAGACATATTTCAACTAAAATGTTAATTTCTTTTAAGAAAAACTCACATATTTCATGGATCAGTTTATGTCACCAACTCGTCTGCTGTGTGTCAACATTTAGCAACTCAAAGCTTCTGTTTGGTTCCGGTACCAAACTAATCGTTACATCAAGTAAGTTTTTAGATTTATTCATGACAGAAAAAATACAACTTATATTGTTTTTTTTGACAAATATCTCTATCTCTAGTTAATTAAGCTGAACAAATTAAACAAAAAGACATAGAATTCAAATTTTTAAATATCAAACTAGAACCTGTTAGCTTATTTAATCAATAAATGAATATTATTCCATAACGTTCATCTATTTTTATTAAAAATGTTAAAATTACTTTATAATAAAAGAAACTTACACCACTGGCTGACCTTGACTCAATGAAACTCATAATTTATTCAACACATAATGATAATTTAGACTAATCTCATTAGTATTTAGTCTGATAAAATACTAAGTGTGGATCACTGGGAAACTTATTGGGGAAAGTTTAAGTTGATACCAGCGAGTTTTACTTTAAATGTCACAAAATAAACCTCAGATATTAGGATAATATCCACCTGTAGTGTTATGTGTAATAGAATAGTATTATGTTATGATTTACAGTAAATCCTTATGAAACGCTGATAAGATTAAAGGTTTCTGGGTTTCTGTAGTTGAGGTTCTGACTCTGTGACGGGATATTCTCCTGACAAGCTCTTCTTTGGTTCTGGGACCAAACTGATGGTGGAACCAAGTAAGCAAACAGATTAAATATGACAATAAACTATTAAAAAGTTTCTGAACCAACAGAGTTATACTCCTGTTGGTAATTTCAACAATCAGATTAAACAGCAGCTTCCTCCTGCTGGGTTCTGCTGGGTTATTGTTCAGATCCGGTCCACAGTGTGACTGGTTCTGGTTCTGGAGGCGGATGGAAGCTGTTCTTTGGAAAAGGAACCAAGCTGGTTGTAGAAGGCAGTGAGTGTTAAAAACCTTCAACTAGAACTAAAAACGTTAAGTTCATTAGGATTCATGCTTTTTATTTTAAATGAGAGACAAAACCTGTGAAACTAAAGCCAACAGGAGTTTATAAAGATTTTAGATATTAAAGTCAAAATCATAATGAAGATTGTTTTTTCAAAGTTCAGAAATTGAAGAAAATTAATTCGAAAATGTCGTTGTCGATCAGTTTGGGAAATTATTAAATTAATCTCTGTTAAGGAATTCCCTCTGAAAAATGATAAAAAATCTGAAATAAATGATATATTATCCAGGAAAAGATGAGTAGCTTTAATACTTATTGAAGTTTTGTGAGTTTCAGATCAATAGTTTAATATTTAGGAATAAAAGTTCGGCTGCAGTTTTTGTTGAGCTCAGATTAGGTGTGTGACTGCTTCAGGATCCGCGTGGAAACTTTTCTTTGGAGAAGGAACCAAATTGGTCGTAGACAGAAGTGAGTTAGTTCACTTTATTATTTTATTACATTTACATCTGTTTGGTTCTTCCATAAAAAAATCCACTAATTATAATATTTCAGGATTCGTCTTTTGATTAAAAAGCATCCGATCAAAATTTGTCTAAAAATACATACAAAATCAACTAAATAATCTGAACTCATATAAACATTCATTTAAATATGTCTCATATAATATTATATTCATATTCTGCAGCTCACTTTACCATAGAACCCTTTAAATCATATATTCACCAGATCAGCTCACAGATGTTATTGAAATCAACAAATTATTTCACTGTAATCTAGATTTTTTTTAAAGTTACATAAACTCTGACTCTAGAGCACAATCATGTTAAATATTAGACATTATATCCTTAATATTTCTCAGTGTAATCTATCTAAATGAATAAAATACATCAGTAAATTGTTTTCTATCCATATTTCCGTTAAAAGCTGAGAACCCAGTAGAACCAGACTGGAAGGTTCTGGTCTGAGTTGATGTTTCTGGGTTTTTGTTGAGTCGGTTCCTGGGGTGTGAATGATGGAGTGAAGATCCGCTTCGGTTCTGGAACCACTCTACACGTAGAACCCAGTAAGACCAGTAGATCCATCATTGTTAAAACTATAACTGGGATATTTATCCATATTTAATGTGTTTTATATTACCTGCACTAACACTGGAAACCAGTTTAACCAGTGCCTAACCAGTTAGAATGAGTTCATGTTGGTGAACTGGGAGCAAACTTGGACTGGGAGAGATCCTAAACTTTATGTTTTATTGTTATAAACCATTAATTGATGATAAACTACAGATTATAATCTTTAATATCTCAGATTAGACTGTTTGGTGTTGAACTATAACCTGATAATTCTTCACTGGTCAGATCTGGTTCTAACTGGTGTTACTGGTGGAGTCGCTCTGCTCGTCCTGAACAGTGAAATATTTCAGATTTGACCAGTAGTCTAATGTTTCAGGAAAAATATGTCTAAAAAACAGAGTGAGTTATTGTAGAAATTATATTTAAAATTTAAAACCAACTATACCCCAGATTAGATATAAAACAGTCTTTAAAAACCCAGATTTCCCCAGCAGAACCTGTGAGATGAGCTCAGTTTAAAGCTGAGGTTTATGTTTAGTCTCTGTCTGCTGTGTGACGGATTCTGGAAGCAGAAAACTGCAGTTTGGATTTGGAACCACATTAATCATCACGGCCAGTGAGTTTAGCTAAATTATTTATTAAAACTAACAATTAATCAGGTCATTTTCCTATCAGAGGATCAGAAGAGAAAATGATCCGGTTGGTTTATGATATCAGATCCTGTCAGTAATAATCCTGTTATTCTGAGATTAAATGTTCATTTAATAACTAAACTCTGATCCAACCTTTACAATATTAATGAATTTAATCCAGATTATTATCAATGGATATTGTTCGTTTACATTAATGAACACTTGGATTAATGTAGCAGCAAAAATATTTCATAAATGATGAGAATCATCAACAGTTATCAGCATGTTTGGCTCTGATGGTTCATGATGAGGCACGTCTCAGAGTGTGAATGACGGGACGGGGAGGCTCAGGTTTGGACCAGGAACCCAGCTGAAAATACACAAAAGTAAGATTATTATTATTATCATAAAGCAACATGAACCAGATATGAAACAATCATTTTACATAAAACTCAACAAAAACCTCCAAACATCAGGAAAAATAAAAGTTTTAATGCAGATTAAAATGGATCAAATATTGATTCCAGTTTTCATTCTTCAGAAATTTATCATTTCTTACATTTTCAACCAAAAAATAAATAAAAATTAAAGCTTTAAAGTTCCTGATAATATAGATAAGTTATTGATCAGTCTTCCTGAACTGTGTGACTACGACTGATTACCAGAAACTCCTGTTTGGTTCTGGAGTAAAACTCTTCATCTACAGCCGTGAGTAAATATCAGTTATCAACTTTTAAAACATTGTTCTATCTGCTTTTATTCTTAAAATGTAAAAATCTATTATCTTAGAGTGAAAAAATATATTCACATCATCTGCAAACACTTTCACTTTGCATTGTATTCATCTGGTAAAGTTATATTTACCATTTAAGTCATTTTTCTAAAGCATAAATTTGTAAAGGTTTCACCGTCAGTCTAAAAATGAGAATAATAAAGGTTCAACGTGTTCTTATAATAATGAAGGTTTTTATATATCTATTATTCTGGTGTTAGTACAGAGAGATGTTTTTGATGGTAAACGTTTAAAAAAAAAATCTTTGGCAACTTAGTCAAACGTCTGGTATAAATGTCTCGATAATTAATGATATCTACAACATATTTGGATTTATAAAGCGTCACGATAATCCATACAGAGATTATTAAATCATAGAAACATTAAATAGTTTGTCACATCTGAAGAATAATGTAATCTAATCAAATTACAGTTTTTACCATTTGGTCAAACATTTGCTTAAAACTAATTTATACCTTAGATTTCAAATTGTTTTAGTTCTGATTAATATTAATTCAGCCATAAATCAATCAATAATTATTGAACCAAATAACTGTGAAACACGTTACATAATCAGTTACTGTTTTTTTGAACATAATTAGGCTAATTAATTACCAATAGAAAAACGTGTTATGTCAGGCAGAAAGGTTTCGATGGAACTGTTAAAGTACATCTGGAGAAAAGAAAAATGCTCTTAATTTCTGCAGTAAAATTATTATAAATAATGTTTGAGTCGTGGATATTTTGGTTCAGATTAAAACAAGGATTTGATTCTGAGAGTTTCTGCTGAGCAGCATGTCGCTGTGTGAATGATGGGAGCTGGAAGCTGATGTTTGGACGAGGAACTGAGCTAAGAATCCAACACAGTAAGACAATATTATATCAGAATTATACAAGAAAACATTTTTAATGTTTAATAAACATATCTGAGTCAGAGTGAACCACAAAAAAGAAACATTAGTCTTTTATAAATAGCTATTTTTTGATAACATTTATAGATAATACCAACATTCTAGTTCAGTGACTGCAGCTAACAGCAGAGTATCACCACAATAAAAATCATCTTATTTAATATTGATTTTAGCTCAATCAGCAGCAATAATCTGGAGGAAAAGTTTAACCGTTAATTAGAGAATCTGTGTTTTAGCTTATTAAACATAAAAGTAGGTCAGACGTATTAGTTATTATAGGAGCGCTGGGTGTGCGGTTGTTGTTGGGGTTGGTTCTGATGTGTGACTCAGACTGGAGGGCGGAAGATGCTGTTTGGGTCAGGGGTCAAAGTCACCGTGGAAACACGTGAGTTCCGCTTAAATACGTTTTACATCGCAACAACATTCATGTTTAAATGATAAAAATGTACAAAAAACCCATAAAATCTCTTCATTATTTCATAAGAAAATGATCATTTAAATGTTTAAATTAAACACGTAACTTCATCATCCAATAAGAACGTTTCTGTTCTTTAAAACCAACAACATTAAACTTCTTTATTGCGGGTTTCTGTAAGATGAAGTTCGGATGCAGAACAATCTTTGTGTTTCTGTAAAGTTTATGAATCACACAACAGCTGGTCATACAGAAATATCTCTAATAAATGTGTCCTTTAATATCAAATAGATGTAAACTGAACCTCAGAAGAACTGAAGTTTTCTTTGTTAGTTTTCGCTTCCATCTGTCTGACTGTGTGAATACTAACAACTACAAACTGCTGTTTGGATCCGGAGTCAGAGTCTCCGTGTTTCTACGTGAGTTTGATCCAGATATGCTCTTTATAGGTTTATTATTATTACTTTTATTCATTTATTTTACTCAGATTACTGAGTTTCTACTACAGATCATGAAAATTGGAGAAAATGTCCTCAAAGCAGAAGAAAACTGTTTTTTAAGCAAATATTAACATCAGGCAACTTAAACATTAACAATTTGGAAACTCTAAAAATATTGAAACAATAAAAGCCATAAAAGTAATTTCTGTTCCTCATGAGTTTTACTAATAATCAGGGTTTTATTTAGATACTGAAGGAAAAGTTCCTGCTTTCTGTTTTAAAAGTCATTAGATGAGCTGATGAAACAGACGCTGATTCTTTCATTAACAGTCGGGTTTTCATCGTTGTGGATTCAATAAACTTCTGTTTGGATCTGGAACCAAACTATTAGTGGAGAAACGTGAGTCAATATCAATATGATCCATAACCTTTATGGATTATTTTTAGTTTGGCTTCATCTCATTCTTATTTAAAGCAAAAAAGCAAAACCAAATATTCATCTAACATGTAATGTAATACCAAAAAAGATCTCCATCATAGGGAGATCCTCAGATTAATTAAACATTGTTGCAAGAAAAACTGGTTTAAATGCGTTATCACATATTATCTGAAGCAATTTAAAGGATTTAAAACAAACAGATTAATAATACATATTTATATATCCCTGAATTGCAGTTCAACTTCAGATTAAATAGATAATAAACTGGAAAATAACATTTAAACCATTATCTCCACATAAATCAATAATCCTGAATAAAAAGTTAACTGGTTTCATCAAAACCAGAAATGGATTTCATTCATGTTTCTTTATTAAAGTTAACTTATTAATATGAAATAAAATGTAACATAACTCTTTTTGCTGTAAACCGTCTCTATAGTAATAATAATAATCTCTACTACTATTTGAAGCTAAAACAAGTTCATAATTTGTTGACTGCTGGTTTTCGTTCTTTACCGGATCGTTGTGTGACACGGACTGGAGTTGATAAACTCCTGTTTGGATCTGGAACCAAAATGTTAGTGGAGAAAAGTGAGTCAACATCAACATGATTTATAACCTTTATGTATTATTTTTATTTTGGCATCATCTCATTTTTTCTTAAAGCAAAACAGAAAATATTAAGTTAACCTGTAATTTAATAACAAAAATAATCTCCATCATAGGCAAATCCTTATATTTATTCAGTGATTTTGCAGAAAACTACTTGTTTAAAATGTGTTATAATTTGTAAAAGAAACTGTTAAAAGTATTTGAAGCAAAAAGATTAATAATCCATAATTATATTCCTCAGAAAAACAGCTCAGCTTCAGACAAAATACTTAATAAAGTATAAAAAATAACACTTAAACAATTAATTTAACATAAATCAACATTCTGATGTTTTATTTCAATCAAAGACTTAACAAGAATTTAATTAATTCTCCTTATTATAGTTAATATATTAATAACAAATCAAACTCTAAGAAATAACCATTTATTGTCCATTGTGATAATAATCTTTATTGGTATTTAAAGTTAATACAAGCTGATTTATTGGGGACTGGGTGATAAGGTGGTTGGTTGGTTTTCGTCTTTTGTCGGATCGTTGTGTGACTCAGGGTGGATTCAATAAACTCCTGTTTGGATCTGGAACCAAACTGTTTGTGGAAAAAAGTGAGTCAGTATCTACATTATTCATAAACTTATGTTTTATTTGTTTTGTCATTTTTGCAGCAGCTCAGAGAAAACATTTACTCAACATGTAATTTAACAACAAAAGACATTTATTCAACGTAGATTCAGGAAAAAAAAACTGTTTAAAACAGTCAAATTATGTGACAAACAGAATTTTAATTAGCTGATACTATTTAAAGATTAATAATAAATAGTTATGTATTGGTATAAAACAGCTCAGCTTCAGATAAAAACACCTGATAAAATTTTAATAAATATTTACACATAAATCAAAAATCCTGATGTTTTATTTGAATCAAATGTTCAACTTTTCATTTGAACCAGAAATAAATTATTTAATTCATGTTCCTTAGTAAAGTCAAAATAAAAATATCAAATGTGAAAAAAAAAAAAAATGATGTAAACTTTCTTCATTGTTCTTTATATAATAATAATTACAATAATCTCGACTCATATTTGAAGCTAAAACAAACAGATGTAATGTAGACTGTTGGTTTTCGTTCTTCGTCGGATCGTTGTGTGACTCAAACCGGATTAAATAAAATTCTGTTTGGATCTGGAACCAAACTATTCGTGGAGAAAAGTGAGTCAACATCAACATGACTCATAACCTCTATGTATTATTTTAATTTTGGCATCATCTCATTTTTTCTTTAAGCAAAAATGTAAAAAAACATTAATTGAACATGTAATTTGATACTGAAGGAATCTCAAACATAGTTGCTCACATTTATTCAATGTTGTTTCAGGAAAAACTGGGTTAAAAATGTATAATAAAATGGAAAATAACACTTCAATGATTATTTCAGCTTAATCAAGAATCCTGAGGTTTTATTTTACTTTTCATCAGAACCAGAAATATATTTAGTTTATGTTCTTTATTAAAGTTAACATATTAATAACAAATCAAACTCCTGAAAAGACTGTGTTAAAAACACTCTTTATTGTTCATTATAATAATGATAATTTGTATTTATATTTAAAGGTAAGAGAAACAGATGTAATGTGGATCGTTAGTTTTTGTCTTTTGTCGGATCATTGTGTGACTCAGGGTGGATTCGATAAACTCTTGTTTGGATCTGGAACCAAACTGTTAGTGGAGAAAAGTGAGTAAACATCAACCTGATACATAAACTTTTATTTCTTTATTAATCTCTACAGCACCTCAACGCAAACATTCACTCACCATGTTGATTTTATATAGGTACAGGAAAAAACTGTTTAAAACAGTCAAATGATGCAAATAAACAGTAAATGAAACTATTTTAAGTATTTCACAAAAACAGATAAATAATCAATTGTTATGTAACGGCATAAAACAGCTCAGCTTCAGATAAAACACCCATTAAATTAGAAAATAACAATTAGATTCATATTTACACGTGGATAAACAATCATGATGTTTTATTTGAATAAAAGCTTCAACTTTTAAATCAAAACAGAAATGGATTTAATTCATGTTCATTATTAAAGTTAACATATTAATAACAAATCAAACACTAGTTAAGATAGTGTTAGAAACAATCTTTACTATTCATTATTATAATATTTTTTTATGATATTTAAAGCTAAAAAAAAGCAGATGTAATGTAGACTGTTGGTTTTCGTTCTTTACCGGATGGTTGTGTGACTCAGAGCGGAGTTAAACTCCTGTTTGCATCTGGAACCAAACTATTGGTGGAGAAAAGTGAGTCAACATCAACATGATTCATAAACTTTATTGTTTCTTTTATTAATTATTGCAGCAGCTCAACATAAACAATCACTCAACATATAATTTATTAACAAAATACATTTAGAAACTGTTTGAAAACTAGATTAAACTATTTGACAAGAATCAGATTAATAATCAATAGTTATTACGGTAAAAAAAAAGCTAAGCTTCAGATAAAAACACCCAATAAATTAGGAAATAACATTTAAATCAATATTTATACATAGATCAACAAACCTGATGTTTTTTATGAATCAAACATAATGTCTTCATCAGAACCAGAAATGGATGTAATTCATATTTGTTGATAAAGTCAACAAATATGAATATCAAATGTAAAATAACTTATTTTGCTGTAAACCTTCATTGTTTTCTATAATAATGATAATAATAATATTTCATATTCATATTTAAAGCTTAAACAAGCTAATTTATTGTAGACTGTTGGTTTCCATTCACTGCCGGATCGTTGTGTGACTCAAACTGGAGTTAATAAACTTTTGTTTGGATCTGGAACCAAACTAATAGTGGAGAAACGTGAGTCAAAATCATCATTCATTATTAATATAAATTATTATTTCCATTTAAGGAACAATTTGGTTAAAACGACAAAAAACATTTATCTAACAGAAGCTTTAAAACGATCAGTAAATAATCGCAGCTGAAGGATCCGACTCGTTAAACGTAAAAACGTTAAACATGAAAATCTGGAATCGGATCCAGAACTGAACTGGTTTTTGTTACTGGTTTCACTCCAGTGTGAATAACAACAACGTTAAACTGATGTTGGGATCGGGAGTCAAACTGCTTGTTTCATCCAGTAAGTTCAACCTCAGTGTTTTATGTTACTGGAAAAAATTAAAAATAATAAAATTGAAATGATTTACATTACAGTGATTTATGGCCAGAAGCTCCAGCTAGAGTTTTCTCTTCGAATTATAAAAACATTTCAAACTAATAAGTACGTTTAAAAAATGTAATAGTTAAACTTTTAATTTGTTCATAATGTTATACGTATTTTAATTATATGCTAAAAGAGCTGAACACAGAAATATAAGAATTAAACTTGTATTTTAGGATATAACGTGTAAATTAGCATCAACACATTTGATATAATTAGAGATAAAATGATTATAACTAAGGAGCTGAAAGCCGATGTTACGACGTCGTTTTTTGTAATTGGATGTTTGGTTGTGGTCCCAGAGACAGCGACACTCTGGTTGGATTATGATCCAGTAAAGATTAAAATATGTAAGTTATGATGTTTTTTTGAATTAAATGTTTTATTTAAATCATCTGTTTTTAGGAGAGAAAATCTAAATGAAACAGATCAGTTCAAATCTTCTCTTTAGGATTTATTAACAATTTAAACAGAACAAACCCAGTTTTCCTTCATCTGTAGATACAGTCTTCATATTTCAGTTCAGCGTTTGTTTGGTTAAAAGAAAAAAATCATAAAATCATGATGGGGAAAATAAAACTCAAATACAGAAACAAACTAAATCTTTATCTTTTAAAACTACAAGCTACTTCTAAAGTCTGAAGGAAACAGTGAGAACATAAGATGATGGAGGAGAAGAGGTTGGCTCTGGTTGGTTTGGGCAGAACCGGTTCAGAACTACTGGACTGGATGGATCCAAATGTTCTGTTGGTGGTGGAACCAGGAGGTTTTCCTGCAGAAGTTCTTACATATTTGGTGTTCATGACTCGTCCTTCTGTGTGTTTCAGAGGAAGAACGTGGCCCACAGTACTTCACCCTAACTCAGAGGGATGACGAGAAAAACAAGATCTGTCTGGCAACCGGATTTACAAGACATAAGCTAACCAAGGATATGCCTTGGTTCAATGAAACAGAGCCCAGTCAGATAAAAGATAAAGATGGGAAGCCAACAGGCGTCTACAACCAGGTGGCCTTACTAAAGAATGGTTCTCCATGTGAAGGTGAGCCTGAATCAGTTGAACTTCTCACCAGTTCTAGACATGATGGAATTTCCTGCTTTAATTACTGGGATAAACTAATGACGTCTTGTGCTTGATTTCCAGCTGCTGACGATAAAACAGACGTGCAGTGTGACGCCTCTATGGAACCAGGTAGGTGTTGAACCCGTCTGAACCCGACTTCTGCCTGTTTTAAGGTGTTTCCTTCTGGGTTTTAACGTTCGTATCGCTGCTGTTTGAAGATGAGATGGTGAACCTGGCCGCTTTGACCATCTTTGGCCTGAGGGTGATCTTCATGAAGACCGTCGCCTTCAACGTCCTGATGACGCTGCGGCTCTGGATCAGTCAGTGTGAGTAACAAACGTCATGAACACACAGAACAGAACCTCTGTAGAGGAAAAAAAACCCAGATAATCCAGACCTGATCAGCTTCAATATGATGAGGAAAATATGACTAAATCTTCCTGATTTTTGATCAGACAACAGATACAAGGATTTATTTCTGACTTCATAAACAGCAGTCAGGTGTGTTTTATATCATTAATTAAAGGTTTCATTTTAAAACCCTTTAAACACCAACACAAATAGTGCTTTTATTCTGAAAGTACGGCAGGAAGCTCTGAGCTAAACTAGCTAAAAGCTAACGAGCTAAAAAGATCAACAGAGGATCAACAGTTCTCTCTAAAAAATAATCAAACACAAAACCAGATAATTTTATGAAGATTAGAGAAAACCTGGGAAGACATCTGCTGATAATTTATTTACCCTCTTTTGGTTTTTCTGACCCGGTTCTGAGTGAAAAGTCGTTTAAAACCTAAAACAGACATGGAGTCTGACTGGAACAAAATAATCATTCTGTATCTCGTCATTTAAAGTAAAAATAGTTCCATTAGTTGGACTCTAGAACCTTCCGGTTCATCAGAACCTTCTGGTCGATCAGCTGTACTCTAGAACCTTCTGGTCCATCAGTTGGACTCTAGAAACTTCTGGCCAATCAGTTGGACTCTAGAACCTTCTGGCCAATCAGTTGGACTCTAGAACCTTCTGGTTCATCAGAACCTTCTGGTCAATCAGTTGGACTCTAGAACCTTCTGGTCCATCATAACCTTCTGGTCAATCAGTTGGACTCTAGAACCTTCTGGTCCATCAGAACCTTCTGGTCCATCAGTTGGACTCTAGAACCTTCTGGTCCATCAGAACCTTCTGGTCAATCAGTTGGACTCTAGAACCTTCTGGTCCATCAGAACCTTCTGGTCCATCAGTTGGACTATAGAACCTTCTGGTCCATCAGTTGGACTCTAGAACCTTCTGGTTCATCAGAACCTTCTGGTCAATCAGTTGGACTCTAGAACCTTCTGGTCCATCAGAACCTTCTGGTCCATCAGTTGGACTATAGAACCTTCTGGTCCATCAGTTGGACTCTAGAACCTTCTGGTCCATCAGAACCTTCTGGAATCAGTTGGACTCTAGAACCTTCTGGTCCATCAGTTGGACTCTAGAACCTTCTGGTCCATCAGAACCTTCTGGTCCATCAGTTGGACTATAGAACCTTCTGGTCGATCAGATGAACTCTAGAACCTTCTGGTCCATCAGTTGGACTGTAGAACCTTCTGGTCCATCAGTTGGACTCTAGAACCTTCTGGTTCATCAGAACCTTCTGGTCAATCAGTTGGACTCTAGAACCTTCTGGTCCATCAGAACCTTCTGGTCCATCAGTTGGACTATAGAACCTTCTGGTCCATCAGTTGGACTCTAGAACCTTCTGGTCCATCAGAACCTTCTGGCCAATCAGTTGGACTCTAGAACCTTCTGGTCCATCAGTTGGACTCTAGAACCTTCTGGTCCATCAGAACCTTCTGGTCCATCAGTTGGACTATAGAACCTTCTGGTCCATCAGATGAACTCTAGAACCTTCTGGTCCATCAGTTGGACTGTAGAACCTTCCGGTCCATCAGAACCTTCTGGTCCATCAGTTGGACTCTAGAACATTCTAGTCCATCATTGGTGACCATCGTTCTGAAATGAGCTGAACTCGATCTAAAACAGGCGGTAAAACGAAATGAAAAAACGTAAAACTGGATTTGCGCTTGGAGACGATTTACTGAAGGACTCCTGAAGACAGAACTTTATGCGTCCAAATGGGTTGAGTTTGTCCCGATGGAGGAGGACATGTCCAGGTGATTGTCCCCGTTATTATCTGAACTCTTTGTTGTCAGCAGATGATTGAAGACGCTGAATAGTTCAGTTTTAGATTCTGTCAGTGATTCAGACTCCATGTTTTCTTCATTGTCTCATAAACTGTTTCAGATCAGATGAATTAAAATATTTTCTCTTGTTTTGTTTCCAGGATCAGAACCAAGAATCGTCCAATCAGACGTCCAGCGCCGGAGAAGCTGTAGATGAAACCTGTTCAGGACATGAACATGAATGAAGATTGTTTTAACACCACTTATTATTATATTCTTATTCCTGATGAATGAATGATTATTTCATGCTACTGTAAATATTATAGTTATGAAGATATTTTCTGTTTTTATGTGTAAAAACTTCCTGTTTGATTCAAAATAAAAGTTCTAACTAAACAAAGAGCTGCTGGTTTTTATCTTCTGACCCGATGAGGAACAATAAACCCAGAAGTGATGCATCAACTACGCTAATATTCATATTTATCACCGGATACATGGTGAGGGGGGACAATACTAACATATCTATGTCTGCTGTAATATTTAATAAATAAAAATAATATAGGAAAGTTTATGTTTTCAGTAACAGTATCACTCAGTTAAAGACATCATATATATTCATGTTTTCAACTCTGTATTTTTATTAAATGTGATCATTTTCTGCTTCCAGACAATAAAAACATCAGATTAAAAAAGAAATATCAGATCAATGAAAATATTAATACCTGCTTAAACATTATTTTAATCAGACGACTGAGTCTCTTCAGAACTAGATTCTATATTAATAATTATGACTCTATATGGCTTAAACTGAACCCACAGACCAGAACTCTAGGTTCTATAATTAAAAAAATATATATTTTAGATGCAGATTATGAATGTGCAAAGCTGAAGAAGAATATGCAATTTTAATTACAAGCAAGGGATCCAAAGACACCACTTTTATCAAACCGATATGATATCGATACTTGGGTCAGAGTGATAACTGATACCGAGTACCAACACCGATACTTCTATCACCCAACAAAATACAATGAACTGGAAGACAAGATGACATCAGCAATGCAGACAATGGTACAATTAGATCAAATGTAAAATATTAATAAAAATGGCCACTAAACTAAAATGGAAAAATGGACATTTTCTGTGAAATTGTTGCAGATTTTCCACGTTCTTTGTATCAGTTAACCAACCGATACTGATTAAAGTACATAGGAATGGTATCGGCCCCAATACCTGATACAAGTATTGGTATCAGTGCATTCCTATTACAAACCAGCAGAAATATCAGTGCAGAAAAATCTAAATGTTAATGTTTGGCAACATGCAAAAATATTAAAAGACATAATAGAATCAGAATACAATATGGATACAGAATTAACATTGAGATCAGCTCCTTAAAGACTATAAATAAGTAAGTAAATTTTTATTTATAGAGCACTAAGATATACAATCACATGCTGCTTTACAATAAAAGATAAGAAAAACAAAGTCAAAGGATTACAACTAGTAAGCAAGATGCATTATATAAAATATAAAACGTATAACAGTTGAGAAAAAAGCTATTGACAGGTGTTTAACTGGGCTTTAAAAGAGCCCAATGGAGCCACCAGGAGGTAGTGAGTTCCACAGACATGGAGCCACAGGGGAAATGACCTTTAACCCTTTGATTTTAGTCTAGTTGATTGAAAATCAAACTTTGGCCACAAAATGCAAATATCTGTCTGGAACGTATGGATGTAACAGCCTCTAATATAGTTTGGTACTTGGCCATGATGAGCCTTTAGTGACAGTATAATGACATTATATTGTACTCTAACTGTAAACCAGTGCAGCGCCCGAACAAGAGGAGTGACAGATGAAAAGACGAGCTACAGCTGTCGTTCTAACCAGGCCTTAATAATAACTGTAAAAAGGCAGTTTCAGTAATCTACTCGGGATGAAATAAAAACATGTTTAATAACTTCCAACACTGAGGAGGACACAATAGATCTTAACTTAGCAATGTTACGCAAATGATAAAACCAAGAATGACTCAGAGCGCTTACATGTTTACTATCAGTTTGATCAAATCTAGATATTTTATCCCCCAAACTGTGAAGCTGCAGCAGAGAAAATAAATCATTTTTCTGACATCCAGCCTCTGAGAATTCTGGGAAATGGTCGATAAATCGATCAGTGAGTTTTTATGAGGTGAAAAGAAAAATATGAACCTAAAGAGGAGACAGGATGGGACATGTGTGATCTAATGGGATTTATTTAGACTCCATCAGTGGTCTCTGACTCTATATTATTTGCTCCATATGTTCTTTGTTCCTTTTACTGAGCGTCCAGGTTTTAAAATCAGGTTCAGTTTTACCAAATGTAGAACCGGATCTAGAACCAGATTTAAAGATTCTCCTCCTGGAGCTCATTTCTGCAGATAAAAACCTCCTGCAGGATTATTTCTGTCCCAAACAGAAGTGAATCTAATCTGAAATATGAAATAAGGTGGAAATGAGCAACAAACTGTTGTTTTCAGGTTGGAGGGTTTTTCTCCAGAGAACTCCAGCATGGAGATGTCTCAAGTCCATCCCAGAGACACAGAACACACAGCCATACACACTTCCAGCTAGGGACAGTTTAGAGAGACCGATTAAACAATCAGGACTGTGGGAGGAAGCTGGAGTACCCAGAGAGAACCTGCAAACTCCATCCAGAAAGATCCCAGGCTGGGATTCAAACCTAAGACCTAATCACTTTCCTCACTTGGATGATTTAGTTCCAACACGATTATTTCTGCTTTATTTTATTGCTGCGTTTAGGAAAGTTTTAAATGAACCAGATTTTTCTCCAGAAAGGCAGACAGTAATGGAGAAAGGTGGGAGAGCTGGATGTCGTCATGGAAAAAATGAATGTTGAATTAATAGGAAATATTCCTGAGGAGACCAAGGACAGAGCCTTGGGGGACACCAGATGGAACGAGGAAGAGATCAAATCTGAAGGACGGGAGTTGGATAAACTGAGTGAAGCTTCAGAGACAGAAACCAAGTGGGGGAGGGGTGGGGTGGAGTATTTATGATGTTAAATAAAGGAACCACACACTAAACTCTGATCAGAACCGAATCAGAATCTTATGATGTAGGGCTGGATGATCATTCAATCACAATATAGAATAGAAGAATAATAGAATAGAACAATCCTTTATTTTCCCATAAGGGGGTGTTTGGTTGTAACAGCAGCAAAGCAAGAACAAACACAATTTAAAACAAAAAAGTACATTATTGACTTAGTTAGAAACTAGAGTACTGTGCAGTTATTAGAGATAAAAATGAGAGATAAAGTGGCAAACCCAGGTAATTGTTGTAACAAAGAAGGATACTTAAAGATGTTTAAATAACTAAAACTATTCAGAAATATAGACAGAATGTACATTGTACTTGTACATTAAAAAGTAAATGTATTATTTCCAAAAGTTAGCATATATAAACCGAGAAAAAATACAATAATGTGCAAATTACAGCAGCAGAAATGTTAATTGATCAAATAGTCCCATTTAAAGCGCTGATGTTATATCCATGTTTGGGAGCAGTTCTGGTTATAAAGTCTAACAGGGAGGAAGGAGCTGTGAAAAAGCTCCAGTCTGTCATTTATCCATCCATACTTAGATAAATGGTGAGATAGAAAAAAATGGTTCAACAAAACGTTCTATAAAAAAAAAGTTTCCCCTTGTGTTTCATCAGGTATGGTAATACTGCAGTCTTTATTTGGTCCAAACCAATCATAAAAGCAGAACCAGTCAGCTCCGTCACAGATCCATCCTCCTGAAGTGGCGAGGAGCAGCGGAGGAAATAGTCCCAAAGAAAGGTTTCAGTAGTTCACCAGCAGGTTTATGTTTGGACCGATCCTCAGCGACATTAACACTAAATCAGAATCCGAAAGTTTTATAGTCAAATGTTCAGCAGATTTACAACACTGGCAAATTGTTGCAGTACTTTCTGCAAAACATCCAATAAGACAAACACTTCTATGCAATAAATACGAATAAGGTGTGATTAATGTAATAAATATGAAAATAGTGAACAAATTAGAAAATATGAAATATTCCGTTCGGTTGCTGATCTTGTCATGTTTACAGAGAGAAAGCCACAACACACCTAGATGCAAAGCTAAAAAAAAAAACAAAAAATAAAACCCATCACCTTTAAAAATGTCTCACTGGTTTTCTCTTTAAAAATAAAAACCTTCTGGTTTGCTGTTTTCCTCCAGTTATCTGGATCTGTCTAACTCAGCCATCAGTGAGTAGCTGGTTAGCTTTAGCATTTAGCTTTAGCAGCTGAACTCAGAATCAGATTTACTGACTCGGTTTTTACACACAAACTAAACCAAACGTCTGAGCTATTAATATTATAAAGTGACATAAAACGTTTTAAATACATGATCAAAATAAGCCTTCAGTTTAAATTATTTACATAATTTTTTACAATGTTTAATAACATTAGTTTTCCTAGTATTCACTATTGTTACTCTGATCTCTTAACTTTACTTGTTTTTGTTTCTTACTAACCTTCAGTTATGGTAAAAAAGCTCTGAATTTAATTGTTAATTAATATGAATTCATTACACAACCTCACATCAATGACTCAGCACAATCTGCTGGGATTCCTTACATAGAAAAGCTTTAACTGATTGGAATGTTTGTATAATTGTATTTAAATGACTTTTGTTGTGAATTGATGCTATAGAAATAAACTGAATTGAATTAAATTAAAGAATAGCACAAAATACACTTGGGATTGATTTTCTACATTCATTGATTGTTATAAATAATTATTGATATTGATCAATACGATTATTTACTTTACTAATATGATCATAATTTATGTGGTCCAGCCCTATGACGCTTAAAACTGTTGGGTTTAGGTTAGAGAAGAGTTCTTATGGAGAATAACATTTTATCCTCTCATTTATTTTTATTTTATTGCTCCCAGCTGCCAAACTTAAGGAAGTTCTCGTCTGCTTATGAAAACTGAGGCAAATATTGAGAGAAACGTTGATCCACGTCTTCGTGAGGATCAGTCAGATTACAGGCCGTCTTCGACTTTGGAGCGTTGGATGAAGGTGAAGTGAAGCAGGTGTTTCTGAAGGTTACAGCGGTCCGTGGTCGTCGTGACAACCCGTCAGACCGAGCAGTAATCCTGTAGGACCGTTTCCTTCTGGCCAGAACAAACTAAGAAAAAGAACTGATTCTGGGTCTGATTTCTGCTCACAGCGACAGCTTTGCTCTTTATACTGACTCAGATGATTTTCTCATTTTTGTTGGAAAAACTCTAAATCTGAATCTATACGTCTAAACTGATGACAACAATAAAAACATAGATTAAAAAGAACCAAAACAATTGTTATAAAACCATTTTATTAACATTTTAATAGCCGATGTTCTCAGATCTGATTGGTTATTAGTAAACATTTTATCATTTAACTTCCTTTCTGTCCGTTTGCTGCATTGTTACACATAATTGGTTGAGTTTTTGAGTCATTTCTCAGCCTGAATCAAACTGATCTGAGTGATTAATCTGTAATCAGAGTTTAGGATCAGCAGAGCGGCTTGAGCTGCAGCGAGCTGCTGCTTCTGTGGTTTCCTGTTTATTCTGCTGCAAAAGCTGCAGAGCAGAGATGAGACACACAGCTGGCTCTGTGAGGACCTGATTGAGCAATAATGCATTAAAAACAGGCCAATTAACCAGAATACAGGAGGCTCTGTGTAGAAATCAATGATGCAGCTTTGCAAACTAAACAGCTTCTGCCTCAGTGGATAGAATATAAAATACATAAAATATTCTCATTAAATTAAAAGGAAGCAAAACAAAAAAAAAAAAATCAAAGAAAGTGATATGAGAAAGAAGTCACGGTTAATATAAAAGAAACATATTATTATAACTAAATATGATTATTTTAGGGTTATAAGAGGTGGAGGAGAATGAGCATTTTTACTTAATGCTCATAATGTCTTCTATTATACTTATTAAATATAAAAGACACCTGAAGGACTCCAGTTTCATCTTTGCTTCAGAAGAATATTTTTTTTCCAAAACCGAGACTGAAAATCTCTTCTAAAAATCATCTGCATGAAAAGTTAATAAATAAAAGCAGATTGTTACAAACTGGGACTCACATTCAGACTGCAGATGTAAAATATCCTGTTACTGTAAATAAAATAGGTAGAACTCTGAAATATTAAACATGAGAACAAATTTATATTCATCAAATGTAGACAGGAAAGCAGCAAAAAAATTATGATGAAACAAGACAGAACATGAATCTAGAGGACCAAATATCATGTAATTATACCAAACTGTTCTGCCATGGTTCTTTGTTTTATATTAAAACTGATTTTAGTAACATGGAATACATCAGAACGTTTATTTAAGGTAAAAATAATGCAGATAATTATTAATGAAAAATATGTTTGATGGATCATCTTGAAGTGGGGTCAATACTCTGCTCACCTGAAGAAATCGCATTAAATCAAATTAATTTTCAAAGGTTTGTAAAATATTCTCGTTGTCATTGTGGAGTAGTTGGTAGCCTTCCTGCCGTGGAGCAATCAGGTCCTGGGTTTGAATCCCAACTGGGATTTTTCTGCATGGAGTTGGTATGTTCTTCTCGTGTAGCTTTCCCTACAATCCAAACACTAAGTGGTCTCTCTGTATTGTCCTTTGGTGTCTCTGTGATGGACTGGGGACTTTTACCCAATGACCGCTGGAGACAGTCCAGCCCACTCAAAGACAGAATGAAAAAAAATAAATCCAGGAAATTTAAATGGTCTTATTTTTAAATAATGTATTTTTTATGTGGAGCCTAAGTCTCCTACCCTTCCTGTTGGCCCCAAACCAAAAAAATAACAAATAGAAGTCAATGAAGCGATAAAAAGTAATTTTCTTGTCCGCTTTGTTTTACATCCTGAATCACACACATGTTTTACCTCAGTTTAAATGATAACTAATGATGTATATTTTGACTTTTCTTTGACAAGTGATTTGGGATTTATTTGATTGTAAAAATTCGTGATTAAAATGCCTACAAATCAGAAGTCGCACGTATGATGTAATTTTGCTAACAGGAGCTAGCACTAGCTATAGCACGTAAAACCTTCACCTAGAGCTTGTAGAGCTTCTCCTCCATGCTGGCTCTCACTCCACCGACTGCTTTACCCCCGACATAGCTGCTACTTTCCACACGGTCAGATTTATAGAGGTTTTCTCCGTGTTTAATGCTCCTTTCTTCATCCTGGAGGTAAAGTCCCTCACTCTCCTTCTTCTTCTGCAGTTGCAGTCCACTAAGCGTTTTTACACAAAACCTAAAGTAACTTTTAAAATCAGCGCTTTCTTTGCATCAAAATAGGTTTTTAAAATTAACGGACATCATATGTTCGATCCACGCGCATTTCAAACTGGATCAGAAAATAATTTTTAGCGCTCCATTGACTCTCATTTATTTTTATTGGCATTTGGGGACCCATGGACAGGAAGTAGAAGGGCGGGGCTTAGACTCCCCATAATAGTGCAAAAAATAAATATTTGTTCAATAAAAAAAGTTTCCCTCAATACTTTTTAAGGTAACCCTTGTTTGCAGTGTCAGAGGTCAAAGGTTATCTGTAGGTCTTCAGCAGGTTTCCACCCACCGTTGCTTGTATTTTGGCCCATTCCTCCATGCAGATCTCCTCTACAGCAGTGATGTTTTTGGACTTTTAACTCCCACCACAGATTTTCTATAGGGTTGAGATCTGGAAACTGGCTGGGCATGCCATGACTTATGCAGGGGGACCTTTTGGGCGCAGCAGGATTTTAATCCATGACAGCATAGTGTGTTACTAATAGTAACCTTTGTTAATGTGTTCCCAGCTGTCTTCAGGTCATTGACCAGTTCCCCGGTGAAGTTCTGCTCTGTTTCCTCACCGTTCTCTAGATCAGTGGCTCCCAAACTTTGTAGTCTCTGACCCACAAAATAAAATATTAAAGAGGCCTGTGACCCTATCTCGTGATGGAACATACACACATTCAGTCGTAATATAATCAAAATCTACAGCGAATATAACAGCCACTATACGTTGCTTTTATTAATTCAAGTCCTGTTTTTCATCTTTCATTTGGTTAAGAAACTGGAGATGCTCATTTCCATTTCTGGCATTGACATTATTTTCTCAGGAGAATCTCAGGACCCCACACTTACCTGGTCGTGACCCTACTTGGGGTCCCGACCCCAACTTTGGGAACTGGTGCTCTACCAGGTGAGATGTTGTATGGAGCCCGATGTCGAGGGAGATTACCAGTGATCTTGTATTTATTCTGTTTTTTAATGATTGCTCCAACAGCTGATCTCTTCTCTCCCAGCTGCTTGCCTAGAGTAGATTAGTTCCTCCCAGTCTTGAGCAGGTGTACAATCTTGTCCCTGGTGTCCTTGGACAGGTCTCTGGTGGAGTTTGGAGTCTGAATGTTTGATGGTGTGGACAGGTGTTTTTTATACAGTTAATGAGTTTGAACAGGTACCATTAATACAGGTAATAAAGAACTTTTTATAGAAAAATTAACAGGTATGTCTAGGACAGAATTTTTGCTTGTTTGAAGGTAATAAATTCTTATTTTTCACACCATTATGTAAATGAATTATTTTGTAATCATATCACGTATTTCCCTGGATTTTCTTTTTATATTCTGTTTCTCATAGTTGATGTGTATCTGTGATGAAAATTACAGACCTCTTTCATCTTTTATTGGGACAACTTGCATAACCGTTAGCTGCCAAATACTTTTTGCTACACAGTATAACAATGAAATGAAACGATTCGACTTAAATAAAATAAAGATTAACAGTTCACCTTCTGTGGCTTCGGTCTCATATCTTCCTCCTGCTCAGCATCAAACTGAGATGATCACCCATTTATTGATAATCAAATCGTGTGATTGCTGCTGAGGTGTTTTTTTCATGAGGTTCTGGGTTTTTGACTCACATAGATGATTCCTCATGGGGGTTTAGTTGTTTTTCTGGAGGCTGAATCCCTCCGCTGTCCGATGGAAACTGGAGTTACGTAACATTTGAGCTACAGTTTGGAAATCAGGAAAGATTTCTCCAACTAAAGAGATCAGAAGTCAAAAAGACTCCATGAAGGATCAGTTTCCTGACCAGTTCAGCAGGAGGAAATTCCTAAGCATGTACTGGTGGTTGGCACTACAACAGGCTCTTGGGAGAGCGTCTGTAACCAGCTGCTGTAGTCACAGTCGCGCTACAAAGCCTTCAGGTGTTTTCATGACTATTTTATTGATCCACTTACCTTAAC
Organism: Apricaphanius iberus; assembly: GCA_028564705.1. Classification (NCBI taxonomy): domain Eukaryota; kingdom Metazoa; phylum Chordata; class Actinopteri; order Cyprinodontiformes; family Aphaniidae; genus Apricaphanius; species Apricaphanius iberus. Next base: position 107,771 of record JAPXFQ010000438.1, on the reverse strand, counting down.
TCTATGCATAACACCAAAAAATGTCTGCCTGTCGGCTTCAAGTGATCAGGGGTGTGAATAGTAATCTGTCAAAATGACGGACGCCCCTCAGATTTTTCTGTCACCATCATAGAAAAACGGACAAATAGAAGAAACAGTCAGTCAGCATGGCCTCTGTGTGCAGTCTGCGATGGATGATGTACAAACAGGGAGAAATGGAGATGTTTAAAATTATTATCAATGCAATTCTGTTAGCACAGTTTATCTAGATAGGGTTTTTTTTTATCTTTGTGTTTTTAACTCAATGATAAATGGTAAACAGCCTTTGTTTGTATAGCGCTTTATGTGGTCCAGAGGCCATCAAACCACTTCACACTCAATTCTTTTTTAATTTTACAGTCGAAAGTATAGATTATTATGTTAAAAGCTGAGGATTAGAAGCAAAAAGTTGCCTAATAGATAATTATCCCAGTGAAGAAGAAATACCCCAAATTTCAAGTTATTTAAAATTGTAAAATATTTGTACGTTACTATTTGACTCTAGTGCTGTGTTGAAATAATCAAAAAATCGATTCTGAATCGATTCCTGTAAAAATTGAATCAAATTGATTCTGAAGTTCAAAGATCAGTTTTATTGTTTAGAATAGTTTGCCCTTTTAAAATCTGAAGTAGGAAGGAAACGTCCAAACGGGCATTTTATTTTGTGTCTGAAAGCATTACTACAGTTTCCCATGGTGAACTGTTACTCACCCAGGGTTAACTCATTCAATTTCAGGCATATAATTAAGAACTGGATCAGATTGGATCAAATAGAATCGATTCTAAATTTGAATCAATACCCAGTCTTACCTGACACCTTTGTGCCTCATGTCAGCTTCTTTAAATTAATAAAACTACAAACAGAACAACCAGGAATGTAGCTAAAACTACATTAGTCATAGTAATATGAATGTTTACATTTATTAATACAAATGTACCGACTGAGGAAGACAGGATGGATTTAGAAAGTCATATCTATCTATCTATCTATCTATCTATCTATCTATCTATCTATCTATCTATCTATCTATCTATCTATCTATCTATCTATCTATCTATCTATCTATCTATCTATCTATCTATTCGAATGATAGGATGCCGGTTGTCTGATGAGTTAATACCTATTCAATAATATATATTACACAGTATTCAATCAAAACAACCTTACTACAGTAATGTACACAGAAATGAAATCAAACACTTGCGCTTATTATTAGAATACCTGAAGTGGTTCCTGCATGGAACAAAAATGCTCTAATGCAATAATCTAAAAGTCAGATTGTTGCAGAACTTATTGTCATGAAGTTTTGGATTTCTGCCTTAGACAGAATAGATTACCCCTCATGGCGGTTTAGCTGTTGATCTGCAAGCAGAATCCACCTGCATGCTTACACACACACACATAGGGGGGTTATGATGGGGACATCTGTGTTTACAGATACATTCTTGGGCTGAGGTTATCGTCAATACATAATTGGTGCCAAATGCTTTTCATTGACATTGTTGTTGTATTCATATACCCATTGTTGTTTGTTGTGGATGTGTAGTTCTTTGTTACGTGTCCATAACTTCAATAAATGAAACCTTACAGCAATCTCTAATAAAGATTTTTTCACACATACTGTATATATAAATTGGAGTATTATAGCAAAGCTGTAATGCTCTGCTTGATACAGTAATTCTATTGGGCTTCTACTTGGTACTCATAATCCAATTCCTGGTACACTGCCACCCAGGACACATAAAAAAATAAAAAAATAAAATGAAAATAAAAATGACGGACAGCCTTCAGATTTTTCCGTCACCGTTCTAAAAAAAACGGTTTGAGCTGGTAACTGTATTAATTCTTCCACACCTGCTCCAAAACAGAGTGGTTTGAAAGACAAAAAAAAAACTTGTATATAATAACACATATGACTTAATTTCCAGTATTAACTAAACATGATTATAATGTTTCAGTAACACAATTCTGACACTTTTGTTCATGAAAAAAAGGGAATTGGCAGGACCTTATAATAATATAATTTTGTTTAGTTAACACTGGAAATTAAGTCATATCTATTATTGCATATGTAATTTTTCTGAGTTATTGTGTAGCAAAGTGGTTCGTGCAGGTGCTCAAAAAAAACAGAGGTCCATCCCCTGCTTTTCATTTTTGTGCCTTATAGCAACTTTAATGTATTACTTTGACCCAACACGTTTACATTTAGTTCACTCAACAAAATTAATATTGCTAAATCGACCCAAATTAGTTGGGTGGAAATTATTTACATAATTTTATTATGTTCACCCAGCAATGTTTTTCTGAGTGCAGGATTTGGATAATTTAGTGATGTTCTGTATGTTGTTCTCCTTTGAAAGAATAATAATATTACCCTTTATGCAGATGATACTGTGTTTAGACTTTCTTTAAGTTCGCTGCTGTCAGACTCCATTTGCTTCTCCTTCATCCATACTTTCATTCATATTGTTTGAGTTAAAAATCTTTATTGAACCTCAGAGAAAAATTACAACAGACACAAGTATTAAAACATGCCTCAAGCTTCTAGAATTTAGAAAATTATCAAATATGCAATTTTTTAAAAATTACAAGGAATCAAGGAGACGGTAAAAACCATCCTGAAATTTTGTTGAGATCTTCCTGGGGAAAGCAGAACCAAAGTCTGATTCTCTGTTTCTGTGCACAAACCAGGTGATTAAAGCTTTAGTTTAGTGTTTGTTTCAAGCACACAATGAAACAGAGTACAGTATGTAAAACATAAGACAATAATTGATAGAACACTGATGGTCAAACAGAGAAAATTAAAATTCTGATTCTGTAGTGATGTAAAGTTTTACCATCATTAACAGTTTTCGATACTTTACTGCATTCAGTCTCTTTCCTCTGGCAGAGGAACATTTAAAGCAAACATAATGAGTTGAAATTTCACATTAAACTTGGTTCTGGACCTTCTGGGTTCGGTCCAAACCACTCCAGCTCTACAGTAACCAGATTAAAGGCGGAGAGTTTCATCCTCATCATGGTTAATCATTGGACAAGTTCTCCAGCTGATGAGTCCGGTTCATTCAAACAAGAACCCAGGTTCTACTGGACCAGAACCCAGCAGAGAAGCTCTCACATGTCCAGATGTTTTCAGTTTGACCTGATTTGTGTTGGATGTGAAGAAAACGTCTTTATCAGTTATGATGAAGATGTTTATAAAGGTTTTTGTGGCTCTAGTTGTTGGAAATGATTTGAGGTGAGAACTTATTCTGGATGAGAAGCTGCTTGGCGTTCTGACCCAGAACCTCCTCCACTTCCTCCCTGCTGTTGTGGTTCTGAGCAGGTGAAGGTGGAGATGAAGGAGACGCGCTCCTCTTCCTCCTCTGTGGTTTCCTGGTAGGAACGAAGGATTTCAGATCATGGCTGGTGAATCAGGAAGATCTGATGACTTAACAGCTTGCATCACTTCCTGTTCCGGGACTGAATGGAAACCATGGGAGAACCACAGAGCAACACACACCTGGGTGTGTGAGTGTGTGTTAGATCCACAGATCTGTTCTGCCCACTTCCACTCCACCTGTTTTCCACTGGCACAGTTCAGATAATCAGGTCATTCATTGCTTCATTATGGCACGCTTATCTAGTACAGAATTAGTTTAACTAAAGAATACTTTTCAACATATTTAATGTTTATATTTTAGATCTAAGAACTTGTTTTTGTGACTGAATCCTTATGATTGTTTGTTACGACAAGAAAATCAGCTTTTTAGAAATGAAACCAACTTTCTGACTATTTGTTGGGTAAAAAGTAGGGATGCAATAATGCCACGTTGTTACAAACCGATATGATACCAATTCTTGGATTTTAGTACTTGCTAATACCGAGTATTATTGACAATACTACGATACAAAAAAGCAATGGTCAGGTTTTTACAACAAACAATAAAAAGTAGAATATTAATAAAAATGACCACAAAACAAAAAAGTCAAATGAAAAATAAACATTTTCTGTGAAATTATTGCAGATTTTCCACATTTTAATTATCAGTTTATGTTATTGTTTAACTTTAACGAGAATGTACATTGTAACAATATCGGCCCCAATAAATCTCTAGTTAAAGATCCACCTAAACATCCTTCTCATTGCCATGGTTACATGGTCAACTAATCATTACTAGTTGTGTTATTTTGCATCATCCAACAATTTAACTAGTAAAATAAACATCTTAGCAGTGGAAGCCTCAAAATGTATATGCCACAATTTTTTTCAAAAAATGTTGAACTTCAATAGCTTCTACCGATTTATGATTAAGTTATTCTAAAACTATAACTATAACTCATTTAAACTGTTTTTTTTCTTGAATTTTTTTATTTAATTAATCTAAACTGAATCTATATCATAACTGGGTATACATTTCAGCCGTTTGTTTTCAGGTGGCATCCGTTGCAGAAGCAAAAGGTCAACTACTCACTTTTACATACAGGTGAAGCTTAAAAAATACCATTTATTCCAGTAATTGAACCTAAAAGGTGAAATGAATATATAATATGTATGTATTTCATGCAATGTGAGATATTTCAAGCCTTCATTTGTTATAACTTGGATGATTATGGTTTACAGCTTATTATGAAAACCACAAATTCAAATGATCAGAAAATTAGAATATTGTGAAAAGGGTCAATATTTTAGGCTAAACGTGTCTGACTCTAATCAGCCAATGAACCCAAAAAACCTGTAAAGGGTTCCCGATCCTTTAAATGGTCTCTCAGTCTGGTTCAGTAGGAATCCCATTATGGGGAAGACTGCTGACCTGGAAGTGGAGCAGAAAACCATCACTGACCCCCTCCATGATGAATGAAAGCCTGAAAAGATTATTACAAAACATGTTGGTCCACTGTGCTTTATTAAGTCCAGTCATCTACTAGTGTAGGTCCACTGGGCTTTATTAAGTCCAGAGTCATCACAGCCATCTACCAGAACATTTTGAAGCACTTCATGCTTCCCTTCTGCAGACCAGCTTTATGGAGATGCTGAATTCATTTTCCAATAGGACTTGATGCCTACCCACACTGCCAAAAGTACAAGAACCTACTTCAAAGACCATTATGGGATTCCTGGGCTAGAACTGACCTGACCTTTAACCTCAAAGAGAATCTATGGAGCATTTCTAAGGGAAAGATGATGGATCAATGCAGAAGAGCTGAAGCCCACTATTGAAGCATTCTGGTTTTCCATAAAACCCCAGCAGAGCTACAGACTAATAGCATCCATGCTTACAGGCTGATAGCATCCATGCTAAAGGCTGATAGCATCCATGCTACAGGCTGATAGCATCCATGCTACAGACTAATAGCATCCATGCTTACAGGCTGATAGCGTCCATTCTAAAGACTAATAGCATCAATGTTAATGGCTGATAGCATCCATGCTAAAGGCTGATAGGATCAATGCAACAGGCTGATAGCATCCATGCTAAAGGCTGATAGCATCCATGCTACAGGCTAATAGCATCTATGCTACAGGCTGATAGCGTCCATTTTAAAGGCTGATAGCATCCATGCTACAGGCTAATAGCATCCATGCTACAGGCTGATAGCATCCATGCAACAGGCTGATAGCATCCATGCTAAAGGCTGATAACATCCATGCTAAAGGCTGATAGCATCCATGCTACAGGCTGATAGCATCCATTTTAAAGGCTGATAGCATCCATGCTACAGGCTGATAGCATCCATGCTACAGGCTGATAGCATCCATGCTACAGGCTGATAGCATCCATGCTACAGGCTGATAGCATCCATGCTGCGCCATATTGAGGCAAGCAGTGATGTAAAATTAGCCCAGACCAACTACCGAGGACATATGTAGGATTGTACTTTACACAGTTTCCCACATTTCTCTATTTACAATCTTTGTTTTATTGGTTTTGTGTAATATTCAAATGTTTCTGAGATTTTGAATTTTATGGTTTCCATAATATGCTGTAAAACATAAACATTAACATAATAAATAAAAAAGGCTTAACATATTTCACTTTAGATGGAATGTCGTACCGTAAGATATTCTAATGTTCTTCATGCCTTTCATGTTGTGCCCTAATCACCCAAAGCACCTTGTTGCTGAGTGTGATAAAGTTCCTTTGTCTCATGGACAGATCAGGGCTGTTGGACTCCAGTAAAACTAATCCCAACTAAAACAATGAACCAAAGGTTTTCCTATTGTTATCCCAACTAGTTGCTGTCCTCTTGAGTTTTAATCTGAATTAAAGTGGGAATCTGGGTCAAACATTAAGCTCCTAAACAGGAGCAAGAAGCTGCAGATCTGATCAGTTTTCACTGTTTCCTGTTAGTTTATATTGCAGTATTTCTATTTGTTTATATAGCACTTTATAATCACAATGGCTGCACCAAAGTGCTTTAAAGCAAACACACAATATATGAACAAATATAAATATGTGGGAGAACATTATAAACAGGAGAGCTGTTCAAAAAACCCAGATTCAAATAAAATATTTTAAATGAAGTCAAAGACCAGGGAATAAAAGTGGGTCGTTTAAAGCTTCCTAAAATAAAACCATCAATCTAAACAGATCTAAAATATTAAATTAGATCTTCTGTAGAACAGGGGGGCTGACTTTAAATACACGATCATTTCTGCTTTTTAATTTAGATCTGGACCTAAAAGGTTTTTAGGTGGATTTCAAACAACAATAAAAAGATCTGAAAACCATTCCTGTAACAAACAGGAAACCAGTGAAATGAAGCCAGCACTGCAATATAATGTATTAATGTTATTCATGTTACCTGAAGCATCAGTATGATTCCATATTTCACAGATTTTTTTTATTAAATTCATGCTGCACTTTAAATGTATCAAAAACTCAGGACTCTCTTAGGATCTGGTCTGAAGATGTGGTACAGATTATTCGGCTACATTTCAGCAAAGCCACCAGAGACAAACTTTATTATAAAAAAAAAAAAAAAAAAAAACATTGATTAACATAAGAGAAAGTAACCCTAGACAGGATCCCTGCAGGACACCAAACCATCCGGCTGTATCCATCAGTTATATTGTTCAGAGAAAAGTTTTATTATCTGTAACCAAACACTCATTATTATAATTTAGTTATTTTCAAAGTTAACACAGTTCTATACATTATTTTCTACTAAAAGTTAAACACAATCACTTATAAATTATTGAAACAAAGTTTTGAAATAAAAAAAACTGAATCAAAATGAGGCTCAGTTTGGTTTTATGGTGGTAATTCTGCTTGAATTAACCTTAAAAATTCTCCTGTCCATATATGTTTTAATTATTTTATGATATGAGGTAATGATGAATTTTTGTTTAAATCCATCCATCCATCCATCCATCTTCTTAACCGCTTATCCAATTCAGGGTCACGGGGCAGCTGGAGCCTATCCCAGCAATTATCAGGCGTTAGGCAGGGTACACCCTGAACAGGACGCCAGTCTGTTGCAGGGCCAACACAGAGAGACAGACAACCATTCACACTCACATTCATTCCTAGGGACAATTTAGAGTGATCAATTCACCTATCATGCATGTTTTTGGACTGTGGGAGGAAGCCGGAGTACCCGGAGAGAACCCACGCATACACGGGGAGAACATGCAAACTCCATGCAGAAAGGCCCTGGGCCGGGATACGAACCCACGACCTTCTTGCTGCAAGGCAACAGCGCTAACCACTGCGCCACCGTGCAGCCCATTTTTGTTTAAATAACAAAGTTAAATATTTAAACTCATGTAAGGATGATTTTTTATTGTGATTTAAAACTGACAAACTTTCTGTGGTGGTGATGAAAACTTGTCATGTCGTGTGGGCGTCTGCATCTGCGCTCTGATTGGCTGGAAAATCTTCTGCCTCATTGTTTCCACAGGATGCGGTCGCCCGGCGCGATGTAGCTGCAGCGCAGCGTCACAGACGGAGGCGGCTGCGGTCGGCGCCTCAAAGCATGCTGGGACAGGAAGCCGGAGGGGCGTGGAGATGTGGGTCAGGCGGAGCCGGAGGTGGAGGCTTAGCTTCAGGTGTGGCCTCATCGGTACCAGGGTGGAGGAAACAGGGCAGACACCTACATGGAAACCAGAGCAGGTCACAAACACTTCCTGTCGTCTTCTAGCATAAATATGGAGATAATAACCCGACATGAAGGTTCAGGTGTGAATGCTTGAGCAGGTGGACTCATCAGCAGCTGCTCGGCGGCCGGAAACCGTCATGATGAGAGATAAACAGACACAGGAAGCCTCCATAGAGTCCATAGAGCCTCCAACATTTAGTAGAACATCTGAGCTTAGGGGAACCTGCAGGTGGGAGACCTCCAGGTTTGCATATCGTTCCAATTTGTATCATTTTGATCTGTAGTTCATCATTAAAATAAATCAACAATTAAGCAGCAGACGGACTCAAAGAAGGAGTAAAACATGCCTAAAGGTCGTTTCCTGTTTTATATGATAAATTCAATAAATAATTCAGCTTTAGTGATGATAAACTACTGAAATTTGTGTATTTAAATGTTTTATAATCAAATAATCAACCCTCTTCAGCTCATCATCCTTCAATAAACCTCAGAGATTATCTCTGATAATCTCTGAGTATGGTCGAGGTCTGGGTTTTGACTAGGCCAGCTGTCTGCAGCCCCACTCCTCAAGTGCTGCAGCTTTTACATGCATCCCTGCTTTAGATAACCAGGTCATAAGCAGAACTCATTCCACCAATCGAAAAGCTGCAGGACCTCGAGGACTGGAGTTACAGATGCTTGGACTAGACCGTTACCACGGTCTCATTCTTTTCATTCAGTAGTGGCTCTGCTGCTCTGTTTGACACTTTTATCCTGGTGATTTATTTGATCTAACAAGGTTCAACATCTAAACAAACTCAAATATTACAACATCTGGAGACTCAATATCTCAACATTGGATTCTAGAATCCTCTACAGAGGATGATGTTTGGACGTGTTAAAAGTCATGGAGATGAAGGAGAGACCAGAAATAATCTAAAATAATAACCAGATCATAAAATCAGCCCTGCAATAAAAAGTGAAGTGAAGCCAGTACCACAATATGATATTTGATGTTTTTCATGTTACCTAAAGCAACAGAATGACTCAATATTATCATTAATAAATAATATGTCACTGTTTTCTTTAATTTAATAATTGTTAAACTTTACACTTCTACCAAATACTCTGGACACACTGAGGTTCTGGTCTGAATATGTTACAGATTATTGGATAATGTTTCATTACAGCAAATAAAACCAAACATTATCATCAAAAATATTTACAGATTAATAAAGAGAAAGTGAACCTAGACAGGATCCCTGCAGGACACCAAACCATCCAGCTGCTTCAGTTATATCCTTGTTTAGACAGAAGTTTCCTCATCTGTAACCAAACATTCATTATTATAATTTAGTTATGTTCAAGGTTAACACAGTTCTATACATTATTTTCTACTGAAGGTTAAACACAATCACTTATAAATTGTTGAAACAAAGTTTTAAAACAGCAGAACTGAATCAAATGAGGCTCAGTTTGGTTTCATTGTGGTATTTTAGAGTTTGCTTAAATGAACCTAAATAACTCGGTGAATTCTCCTGTCAGTATATGTTTAAATTATTTTATGATATGAGGAAATGATGAGCAGAGAGCCTAGAAAATGATTTCTGTTTAAATAACCAACTTAAATAGTTAAAATCATGTAAGGATGATTGTTTTATCAGCTCTGCTAACATCAGTTCTGCTGCCGTCTTCTTTCTCCTTCAGGCCTTCAAAGCAGCCATGCTGGTTCAGGGGTCATGACCTTTAACCTTTCACCTGCTAACTAAAGCCTGGAGAGAATGGGATGGAGCTCTGGGGTTTATGGTCATTTACCGGAGCTTCCTGCTAACATCCATCCATCCATCCATCCATCCATCCATCCGTCTGTCCATCCATCCATCCATCATCCATCCATACATCCATCCATTCATCCATCCATCAACCATCCATCATCCGTTCATCCATCCATCCATCCATCCATCCATCAACCATCCATCCATCCATCCATTCATCCATCCATCAACCATCCATCATCCATTCATCCATCCATCCATCCATCCATCAACCATCCATCCATCCATCCATTCATCCATCCATCCATCCATCCATCATCCATTCATCCATCCATCCATCCATCCATCAACCATCCATCATCCATCCATCCATCCATCAACCATCCATCATCCATCATCCATCCATCATCCATCCATCCATCCATCCATCCATCAACCATCCATCATCCATTCATCCATCCATCCATCCATCCATCATCCATTCATCCATCCATCCATCCATCCATCAACCATCCATCATCCATCCATCCATCCATCCATCAACCATCCATCATCCATTCATCCATCCATTCATCCATCCATCAACCATCCATCATCCATACATCCATCCATCCATCATCCATCCATCCATCCATCCATCCATCCATCCATCCATCCATCCATCATCCATCCATCATCCATCATCCATTCATCCATCCATCCATCCATCCATCCATCAACCATCCATCCATCCATCATCCATCCATCCATCCATCCATCAACCATCCATCATCCATTCATCCATCCATCCATTCATCCATCCATATCCATCCATCCATCCATCAACCATCCATCCATCCATCCATCCATCAACCATCCATCATCCATTCATCCATCCATCCATCCATCAACCATCCATCATCCATTCATCCATCCATCCATCCATCATCCATCCATCCATCCATCAACCATCCATTCATCCATTCATCCATCCATCCATCATCCATCATCCATCCATCCCTCCCTCTCTGCTACTTTAACCAGATTAATGTTTGCTAATTCTCTGTTTTCTGCTCTTTGCAGCCTGACCACATACAGGAAGTCAGCAGCTGAGGATGAAGATGTGCAGAGAGAAGCTGCAGCAGCACTGCCGCTTTGAGGTCGGCCCAGAACCTGACAAACATCCGGCTGCAGACGCAGAAAAAGAAGAAACACTCGACCTCAGAAAGTTTCCGACACACAGGATGGGAAAAAAAACGTGCACCTAAAACTGTCTGCAGAACTTTCAGGAAATAATAATCATGCATTCAATTCTAAATTATGATAAACAAACAACAGGGTCATCTGGAGCTGTTCATGGTGACATCTAGATTCATGCATCTACTCTCTGGGTTTTTAATGTAAATTATTTTAGATTGAAACCAGAATTATTAAAGCAGGCAGGAGTTAAATGTCCCAGGTCAAAGGTCAGATCAGCTGGATCCTACTGATGACCTCACAGCTACAGAGGCAACAATAAACCGACCAAACAAACCCAAACCTTCAGCCAAACACATGCAAGAAAGAATTTCATTAAATTCAGTTAATTTCTCTCTTAGTTCAGTTTACAAGAAAAATCATTTCAATACAATCATACAAAGATTCTGATCAGTTTAATAGTTTCTATCTAAGGAATCCCATCAGATTATGTGAGTCATTGAATGGAAGTTATTATGATCTTCCTCCAGCCTTTATGATATAAAATAGTTTGACAATCAGAGAGCAGCAGCAATAATCTGATGAGGAGACGGACCAGTAAGAGGACATAAAGACTCAAAACCATAGAGAATCTGTTGGTAATTTCATCCTTTTGCCACCAGGTGGCACAGCTGTTGTTCCTTTAACGTTAACCTTTTGACCTCTGCTTCCAGCTGGATCTACAGGAACATTCAGACAGGATCGGGTTCATTGCTGAAGATTCTGGATCACCTGTCCAGGTGTCTGAGGAGCTCCAGCTAATGAAGCCTCTGATTGGCTGCAGTTTTATCATCAACAGAGGGCAAAAGTCACAAAAAGTGGATAAAACTGCACCTTATGGAAATAGTTTCATTAACAGATTTAGACTGTTTCCTGTTAATGTTGTAATGTAGCCAATAGACATAATGTGCTGTAAGGTTTGAGTCGTTTTGGACGTAACTGTAACCATGTCACCATTACTCGGCCTGAGCTGCTCTGGGTTAGAATCTCTGTGGATCATTAGATCTGATCATCGTCACACGCTCTTTTAGCGGCCTTTTCATGTGACGTTTCTGAGACCAAACTGATGAATCCTTTCTAGTGTTCACAGAAGATCAGATTTCCTGTAAATAAAAGCAGACTGATGAGGTTTCCTCTCAGAGAAACATTCAATTCAATTCAATTCAGTTTATTTATATAGCGCCATTTCACAACAGATGTCATCTCAAGGCACTTTACAAAAAGAGTTATTACAATACAATGTTTAGTGTAGAAATTACAGAACCACAGAAGATTGCGTCGTGGAATTCTCAGCAATCCCTCATACTGAGCAAGCATGCAGCGACAGTGGGAAGGAAAAACTCCCTTTTAACAGGAAGAAACCTCCGGCAGAACCAGGCTCAGCACAAGCGGTTATCTGCAGGTTCTTTTATTTGAATAAACATTTTGATGAGTCAGGAGGAGTTTCAGAGCAGCGCTGGCTGAGGAAGGTTTCTGTAAAGATGAACTGTTAAAAGTTTCTCTAGTTTCCTCCTACAGTCGACATGTTTAGTTCAGACTGGGAATAAAACAAGCAACCAGCAGCAACAAGACAAGAAATACTGAATCCAGGAGAGAAGATGACCAGAGGAGTCCTCATGATATGTCTCAGCCACATGAGCCTGTGTTGATCAGCAGCTGCACTCATTTATATATCAATCTTTCTCCTTCAAGAATAACTTTTTGCTTTTACTTTTATTTATTGCATGCTTAGAACTGTTTGTCTTTTCGTTTGTTTGCAAAAAGTACCACAGCAAAGGTTCTAACTTGGTAGAAACAAAACTTTCTCCATTTTTCCTTCTCTGTTTTCATCTCATCCATTATTTTAACAAATCATTTCTAACTCCAGGGTTTAGTGGAGGCAGCTGTTAGGACTCATGTGTCCTGCAGGTGGAGCCCTTCATCCTCCTCTGTAGGCTTTATTAATGAGTCAACAGCGTCATCATGTGGACTGTTAGTGAACTGCAGCACAGCAGAGAGAGCTGGAAACTATTCCGTGTTTCTGTCGGTTCTTTGGTCTCATTCTGGTTGTTTCTGGTAAAAAGAATTTTTTTTTTAATAACAAAGAATATTGGAGATAAAGTCAGGATAATAATAATAAGCTGGAAAGTCTTCCAGAGCTTCAGCTTCTAGTTGCAAGCAGTTGATCTTATTTTAGTTGAATAAAAATAGTAAATGAGCTTTGGTTTTTGTTCAAACTGTCCCTCTAATACAGCAAGGCTGCAGCACAGAGACTGTTTCGGTGTTTCTGTTGAAATTCTCATGGTTTGGTCTCTGAGATCATCTGATCCCTTAACAAACGAGGAAAAACAGCTTCAACAGAGCTGGGACTGATTTCTTAGTGGGAGGTGAGATGATGCTGAGCGTGCTCGGCTCTCTACACCCTAAACTCATGTCATGACTACAGAGATGATCTGCTGGTTGGATGCAGAAGGTCTCTGATTCCTGGTTTCTGTGATGGCTCATCGTTGAGAATCATTAACACCACAGCAGTCATCAAAAAAGCTGAGAGGAACAACCAACAGAAACATTGGTTGTCCTCCTGCTGATGGAGATCAGACTAAGAACGTTCCTGCAGGTGTTTCTCCTCCTTCTTGTAGCCGACAATAAAACAACCTTAAACAACAACCAGCTGCTGTTTATAATATCTGTCTATGAATCTCTGTGACTGTTATAGACTGCTGTCTGTCTGTTTTTTTAAATCTGCTGGTTTATATTTAATAAGCTGGTCTGGACTGACCTTCACCGTAAAAATTAAATAATCACTTAGGGGCTGATTATCAACGGTTTGCACCAACCGCGCAGCATCACAAAAACAGGCTGATCTATCAACACGGCGCAGAGAGCATTGCGCTTGTTAAACCCGCAGCAAGACGCACGCAATCCATTTAGCGCTTCTGCCCCTGATGAATATGAAAAATGGGCGTTTCTATATGAAGACACAAAATCACAAAAGAAGAGAACAGACTAATAAGTAGGCGTTCCAGGTACAGTGTGATTTACTAAACATAAACATGTTTGCATCTGCTATTTTAGTGTCTATTTTTAGCACTTCTGAAAAGCACGTCTTAATTTTGTGCTACCACATCCAACATAAGTTTATTATTGACAGACAAAAAATTAATTCACAATATAAACTAAGAGTAATTAAGACTCTAATGACCATAAATCTGATAGTTATGTAAATACAGGTCCTTTTAAAAAAATTAGCATATTGTGATAAAGTTAATTATTTTCTATAATGTACTGATAAACATTAGACTTTTATATGTTTTAGATTAATTACACACAACTGAAGTAGTTCAAGCCTTTTATTGTTTTAATATTGATGATTTTGGCATACAGCTCAGGAAAACCAAAAATTCCTATCTCAAAAAATGTCATCCAACCAATAAAAGAAAAGTGTTTTTAATACAAAAAAAGTCAAGCTTCAAATAATTATGTTCAGTTATGCACTCAATAGTTGGTCGGGAATCCTTTTGCAGAAATGACTGCTTCAGTGTGGCGTGGCATGGAGGCAATCAGCCTGTGGCACTGCTGAGGTGTTATGGAGGCCCAGGATGCTTCGATAGCGGCCTTAAACTCATCCAGAGTGTTGGGTCTTGCGTCTCTCAACTTTCTCTTATCAATATCCCACAGATTCTCTATGGGGTTCAGGTGAGGAGAGTTGGCAACCAATTAAGTACAGTAATCCCATGGTCAGTAAACCATTTAGCAGTGGTTTTGGCACTGTGAGCAGGTGCAAGGTCGTGCTAAAAAATGAAATCTTCATCTCCATAAAGCTTGTCAGCAGATGGAAGCATGACATGCTCCAAAATGTCCTGATAGCTAAGCTGCATTGACCCTGCCCTTGATAAAACCAATGGCCGCTGGCCGCTCTGCTTTGTGACCACATACCATGGAGGCCTCCATTGCTCTTCCCTTGCTGTAGTACATCCATTTGGCCACTAGGCCCCCATTGAAAAGCATTGGACTTTAGACACGTTAAAAACAACTTTAATGCCTGGTGCCCCATTGTTTTTAAACTTTCTATGGCTACATATTTTTCCTGAGATAACGCTGGGCTCATAAAAAACCTGGGCACCAGGCTGGTTTTCGTAAGATAATTTTGGGAAATCTTGCATAATTAATGAGGGGGCCGAGCCAAGTTTAGCATCAGAGCTAACGACGCAGGAGCAGAATGGGCGTGATTATGACCGAACTACACGCCCATACACGCCCCAAGAGGGGAGAGTCCACAGTGAAGATCCCGCCCCTATGCCCGTTTTAGGAACATGCTTCGTCAGAGCTGGGGAGGAGGAGTCTGTGAATCCGCCATGAATTCCCCCATGAAAGTCATTCTGGTAAACGGGGAGGAGTGAGGAGGCGCTGTCTATTCTTTTTTACAGTCTACGGATAAAACACAGTGGACCAACACCAGCAGCTGACATGGCACCCCAGACCATCACTGACTGTGGGTACTTGACACTGGACTTCAGGCATTTTGGCATTTCCTTCTCCCCAGTCTTCCTCCAGACTCTGGCACCTTGTTTTCCGAATGACATGCAAAATTAGCTTTCATCCGAAAAAAGTACTTTGGACCACTGAGCAACAGTGCAGTGCTGCTTCTCCGTAGCCCAGGTCAGGTGCTTCTGCCGCCGTTTCTGGTTCAAATGTGGCTTGACCCGAGGAATGCGGCACCTGTAGCCCGATTCCTGCACACGCCTGTGCACGGTGGCTCTGGATGTTTCTACTCCAGAGTCCACAGGTCCCCCAAGGTCTGGAATCGGTCCTTCTCCACAATCTTCCTAAGGGTCCTGTCACCTCTTCTCCTTGTGCTGCGTTTTCTGCCACACTTTTTCCTTCCCACAGACTTCCCACTGACGTGCCTTGATACAGCACTCTGTGAACAGTCTATTCGTTCAGAAATTTATTTCTGTCTTACCCTCTTGCTTGATGACGTCAATGATGGCCTTCTGAACAGCAGTCAGGTCGGCAGTCTTACCCATGATTGCGGTTTTGAGTAATGAACCAGGCTGGGAGTTTTTAAAAGCCTCAGGAATCTTTTGCAGGTGTTTAATTTGTTGATTCAGATGATTAGGTTAATAGCTCGTTTAGAGAACCTTTTTATGATATGCTAATTTTTTGAGATAGGAATTTTGTGTTTTCATGAGCTGTATGCCAAAATCATCAATATTAAAACGATAAAAGGCTTGAACTACTTCAGTTGTGTGTAATGAATCTAAAATACATGAAAGTCTAATGTTTATCAGTACATTCCAGAAAATAATGAACTTTATCACAATATGCTAATTTTTTGAGAAGGACCTGTATTTACCTGTTTTTACCCTAAAGACGCATCATAACTCACTGCGCTCTCATCACGTCTCCACCTGCTGAAGACGCGCTGAGCACACAGTGAGTTATGATCTTTATTAGTTTCTAATGCAGTGGTTAACCTGCCTGGAGTCCAATTAATAAAATGTAATAATCATATACCACAATGATAATTGGCATTATATTTGATGTTTTAAAAACACAATTCAGACATGCTGCAGTTGTAACTAGTCTAACCCTGCAATACGATGTGTGTCTGCAGCAAAGAGCAGCGCATTAATTACATTTATTACTGACAAACAAAAAACAGAATTAACAGCATTTTTGCCTAATTTTTGTGCCAAAGAAGCATCATGGATCCATGCGCATTATTCCTCTTCTCTCAAACCGTGGTGCAGCTCGCTTTAGCACCACAAACTCCTCATTTGAATTGCTCACGCAATCTTAGTAAATCACCTGCCAATTAAGGTCAACCCGCTCACACAAACTTTTAGCGCAGCACACAATTTTGTGGTCATTATCAGGAATCTTTATAAATCAGCCCCTTATTGTTTGTGCATCTGGTGGCTCCATGATGAAAGACTGAACCTGATTTATTGCAGGGAAAAACCTTAAAACCGACTATCTCACATCGTTCTGTTTTATGAAGTTTATTCCATGCAACAGTTACGGTATTTTGCTTCATCCAAACACTAAATATGTCATTCTCCATATTTAGTTCATTCTTTAGCTGAGAGATCCCTGGAGCTGACTTCTGTATTGGATGTGTTTCTGGACGTATTTTTTTGATTCTAATCTGTAGTTTTAGATTTGAATTCCTCTTTTATTTCTGGTTGTCTGGGTTTTTCTTCTGCCGTTTAATCAGTTTTTGACCTGGTTCCTAGTTCTGCTCCTACGTTTCTTGAACCTTCTGCGTTTCAGATGGCAGCTTAGCGAGACCCAACAGAACCAAAGACCACAGAGGACGAGGGATGTTTGGCTCTGACTTACACTCATATTTTACATTTTAACAACCACATAAAGTCTGCAAAAAAATCCTCTCCAGAACATCACCAGAACATCGGGTTTACTGTCTTTATTTCCAGTAGGTCAGACCACTGTAACTGGTTCTTTACTGGTCTGTGGACCAACAGGAACATGGATATGACATGAATAGAGATCAGACATCTTTAATGTTTTTCTCCCTCACACAGAATAAACAATAAAGGATCAGTTTCAAACAGAGGTGGGTTTTCTTATGCAATACTTTTTTACTTTTACTTGAGCAATATTTAAAAAAAAATAATGCTACTCTTATTTGGGTCAGAATTCTGTATATTCTACTCACTTTGTGTAAATCCACTGAATGAAGAACAAACACAGATAAACATCCACTCTTTATTAAAGGAGACCTCCTGTTTCTACACAAGCTTTGGTTTCTAATTTAATCTTCTGTCTGTTGAGCTGCTTGCATTTTGAGGTCGAGTGAATTTATAGTAAGTACTTTTTACCTTGTTCTAAGATACATGTACTCATTTCCTACTGTAAGTATTGGCATTATAGTCCAAAAGGACTTAGAAAAGGGTTTATTATGTTTAAAATGGGTTATTTTTTTAATTCTGTTAGTTATTTATACTTTTTTTTTTCACCTTCAAAATACCCAAATTTGCCCAAAAATGTATAATTGTGTCTTTCCATACTGATGACATCATGACATCATTTTGAAAATCTTAAATTAAATGTTACTCCGGTCTCACATAGCCTTTGTTACAAATCATTGTTTTACTCTTACTCGAGTAATTAATTTTAGATGAATAGTTTTTATTTTTACTTGAGTGAAAATATGTTGCCGTAGTGCTGGTCTTAACTGAGTACAATGAGTACTCTACCCACCTCTGGTTTCTAATAATATAAAACAGGACTGAATCCCAGAAGAACAGAGTAATAACACATTTGCAGATCTGCAGAGCTTTTAGTGCATCGTGCAGATTGAGATCAGTGGTCAGGGTTGATTTAGTAACTGCCTTTGGGTAGAGAGTGTTTGTTAGACGGGTTGTGGATGTTTAAAGTTTCTCCTTCCTGAGGTCTGTGTCTTCTGGCTTTGTAGAATTTTTGGGATGAAACAGAAGCTGCAGCGTTCTTCCAAGGTGTGGAAGGAACAGCGGCTCCATTTCTCTGCTGGTCTGATGACTCTCTGTACAGCCTTTCTCTCTGAGGCTCTGCAGCCGCAGCATCATCGACACAAACAGTGGAGCAGCAGAGACAGCTGAGGGAAACCTTAACAGACAAAGCTTTAGCTCCGCCTTCACCTGAAGCTGCTCAGTGTTTGCTCCCCAGATCAGGTCGCTCTCCATTTCTACACCAGAATCAGGTGTTAGATCACTGCTCTGGTTTTCTTTTTATCAAAGAATAGATGCATAACTTCTGTTGTTGGTCCATAAAGCACTGAATGAGTTCCTGGTCAGCTAGGAACCATGTAGACGCCTCTGTTCTTCAGAGACCTGGTAACTCTGTGTTCCCAGAACAAAACAAGGGGTTTTAAAACTGTTGGTTCCTTTAATTGAGGCCTGAAAGTTTGGGTCAAAGTATCTGACTGATGTTTGGTATTTTAAAGAGGACCTTAGCAAAGAGAACTATGGAGCCAAAAACTTTAAAGAAATGAGACGACTTACAAAATGCAGCGCAGGAGGTAACAGAAGGAGATCACTGAGGTGAACACCTAGAGGGAACGTAGGGAACCAGTAAAACCAGAACAAACCAGAGAGCTTAACTATACTGAAGAAGAGTGGAGAATGAGACAGGAACCCAAGGAACTGATTAAGAACTAAACAGATGCAGGAAGGAGGAACATTTGGGATTAGGAGATGAAATGTAGCAAAAATGGCAGGAAGAGAAGAAACAGAAAAGAGAAAGGGGAAAAAAAAGAACTTTAAATACTAAGCACGCAGAAAAAATCTCACAAATCAATAATCCATAATGCGTAGATGAATGAAAGCAGAGAATAAATAAATAAATTGACAATCTTTAAGTAGATGAAGAATAAAGAAATATCAAATCCATCCATCCATCCATCTTCTTAACCGCTTATCCAATTCAGGGTCACGGGGCAGCTGGAGCCTATCCCAGCAATTATCAGGCGTTAGGCAGGGTACACCCTGAACAGGACGCCAGTCTGTTGCAGGGCCAACACAGAGAGACAGACAACCATTCACACTCACATTCATTCCTAGGGACAATTTAGAGTGATCAATTCACCTATCATGCATGTTTTTGGACTGTGGGAGGAAGCCGGAGTACCCGGAGAGAACCCACGCATACACGGGGAGAACATGCAAACTCCATGCAGAAAGACCCTGGGCCGGGATACGAACCCACGACCTTCTTGCTGCAAGGCAACAGCGCTAACCACTGCGCCGAAATATCAAATCAAAAACACAAATTAAAACTCAAAGTTCAAACCTGCACATATCCTGTGTTGTGGAGACTGAACATGAGATTTACCATTTAAACATTTGTTTTCCTTTCATTATGTTTTTTTAACAGTTATGACACGTTGGACTGTAATAATAAACTTCAATCATCTAACAGTTCAGCTTTTCGGTTAAAACTGTCCTTAGGTCATGTTTCACTGATTCCCAACGAAGGTTTTAAAATATCACAGATTATAGTTGTTTCCTTCTTTAGCTCTGCTGATTCTTCTGTTTGCTAATGGAGCTCTACCACCGCCTAGTGGTCATCTCTGGTACTAAAGCCCTCTGGACTGCAGAACAGATCTTAATTGAGTCGGAAAACATCAAACAGGTTAAATAAAATGAGATAAAATATATTATTGCATGGAAATACAAATAAAACATGACAATAAAGAGGAAAAAATACACTGCAAAAACAGATGTGTCAAAAATGACCAATGTCCTAAGTGTAATCAGGGACTACACATGTGTAGATTTTCCAGGTTCATACTTTAAAAATGGGTGAAAAAGCAGTTAATGTCCAAAGAAAATCCTTTTCACTTTAAAACACTGGAAGAAATTCTGACTCTTCCTCCTCCTTACATGGCAGATTTATTTTATATCAGACAGCGTCATTATTGAGGCTGTTGTGGAATGAAATGCAGAAAAAAGGATGGAACGAGCAGAGCGGATTAAAAGATTAAACTAACAAGTTGGAGAGCCTGGAGGGACAAACAGAGGACCCAAGGAGTGTCAGAATATCAGAAGAATCTATTATTTGTGGGAATGAGACAAAGACAGACTGCCGGATCCTGATGTGCTGCAGCAGGGAAACATCTTCATCCTGCAGGACACGGACCCCAGAGGACAAAACTGGATGCAGAAAAAGTTCAACTGAAAAACAGAAATACGTTTTAAAAACACAAAGTATGAATGAATGACAAAGACGTTTGGACGTCCTGAGAGAAAAACACAATTACTTTATTTGACTGAGACTTTATGGATTAATCTTATTGCTGCAAATCTACCAGAGTTCATCTCCCATTCCTGAACAGAAAATATCAAATCCTGTCCAAGAGAGGAATGTCCCCAGATGAACCCATCTCATGGTTTCCAGATTCTGGATTCAGTTTGTTCATCAAGACCAAACCGTAGCGGTGGAGGTGAGATGGAAAAGGAAACATGATGATGATGATGGTGATGATGATGGTTCCACCTATAAAAGAACTTCCAGGTTCTGTGATAAAGAGTTTCAGTAGATGATCTCCTTTATTCTCCTACTTTATCGGGTCGGAGCTGCAGGTGGGTCAGAACCAGGGCTGTACCCTCCTCCTCTTCCTCAGATGAACCAATCCAGGATCCTGAACATCTCAGTCACCCAGTAAATATTTAAATCTGTTAGAGGAGGAATCATCAGTAACCTGCTGTTTTCTGCAGCCTGCTTCACGTTAGCACTGGTTAGCATAGAGGTTAGAGTTATTATAACATTCATTACATACAGATGAATCTGGAAAACAAGTAGAGTATTGTGCAAACGTTCATTTATTACAATAATTTACCTTAAAAGGTGAAAGTAATATATGATAGACTAATAAACTGTCAGCTATAATCATTAAAATTATAAAAATTAAGCCTTGAGGTATCTGACCTTGAATGTAACGAGTCTGAATCCTAAATTTGTTTCATCTTTTAAGTTGAATTAAATAACTGAACTTTTGCACCACATTCAGATTGTTTGAGTTCCACTTTTATTTGTCTGCTTTAGCAGGATTTTAGGTAATTAAAAATGACCCAAACAATTCTTATTCATGCGTTGAGAGATAATTTGGTCAAACTAATAGAGCAATGATAAAACAGTTCCTCCTTATGTTTTTTAATGATCCGTTTATAATAAGATTATGACTGTGGGGAGAATGAGGTACTAACAAAGTCCTCATGATGGCGCTGTTGTTCCATGAATGAATCATCGTGGGTGGGGGTTGTGTAGACAGACTGTGGGTTTGTGCTGCAGTATTACGCAGCAGAGGAGAACTTAAGCTGGATCCTGGGAGCAGAACGTCGGTAATCAGCACCGATCCAGAGGATGGATGTGAGACACGGAGCTGCAGATGTTTTCCTCACTGTTGTTGGTACCAGAAAAAAAGATTTGATTCAGTTCTTCCTGTCTTTAGGAGCAGAGAGAATCATCAGAATCACAGAGAAATGTTTCAACACTCTGAAAAAGAGAAAACTGTTGAGCTGCTCAGTTTCTAGGTAGAATTCTTAGGTATAAAAAAATATATTTTTTGACGTATTTTCTCATCTGCCAAAATGGAAAAAGTCTTCACTTTATTTAGCCTAACCAGGTTAAAAACTGCTTTAGAACGTGAAGTGCAATCCGCTAAACATCCCAGAATCTCAGCTGAAGAACTCTTCTCTTTAATAAGTTACGACAGATTTGATCCTGCAAACTTTTCTGCAGGTAAAACAATAAACTGCATCAGTTCAGTCAGAATATTTTAGCCATGGTCAGAATATGAAGCAGAAGCTGCTTTCTGCTGATCCTTGAAGTGTTTTTAGGAAATGCATAACCTTCACATCCTGATACTATTACACAGTGATACAATTATCTAATAGAGCGTATTTACTGTATTTCTGTATGATATGATTTATTTCATATTTTAATTAATAAAATTGGTAAAAAAATCTATAAAGTCTGACCCACCTAGCTTAATGACTGCCATAAACATTTACTGAAGATGTGTTTTCTCATTGCAACTTGTCAATATTAATGTTTCACATTAATATTAACAATATAGTTCAAATATGTTTTTTATTTCAATTATTTTCAACAAGCCTTGAAATTATAAATAATTTCTATCTCAAAATTCTAACACACTCTTCTTTTCATCTGATTTATTTATTTATTTTTCCTGAAAGGCAATCTGATCGTGATTCAAGGACTGGCGGCTACATATTCCTTTATGTCAGTAAACGCCTCACAGTGACAGAGGATTCTAATGAATGAATTCAGAGTCACTGAAGATAAAATAAAAAAAGAAGCTGATGATAAGAATGATGTTAAGTTAGAATAAAGCGCAGACAGATCAGAGAAGTAAATAAAGAACGCAGCATTAAAGGAAACCGAAGACAAACACGACATGGAACCAGTATGATTGGAACAGAAACAGTGAAATAAGGAGTTTAAATACGGAGAAGATGTGATCAATGATTGGAAGCAGGCGAGTCTATTCAGGGGAATGTAGAACAGCTGAGGAAACCAGAGAAAAAACACAGAGAGAAACTGATTTACACAATTAAGAACTTCTAGAGTAACATTACTTAAAAACAACCCCAGAAATACTGGAATTATTGTATTCTAAGTAAAACAATGAAAAACATCCAGCTAAACATTCAGCATCTGAATCTGAATTTAAAAATAATAAAAGCTGCTAAAACCACTAAATGTTTTAAAACATCTTTAGAAAATTACTGAGTTGCTTGAATATTTGTTTGAATATTATTAATCAAACTAAGGTTTTTAACTTCTGGATCTCAGACGGCTTAAAAGAGCAATAAAGCTGAATATCATCAGCGAATAGGTGGAAAGAAATATCACTGAACCTTTTAATAATCTTTGCCAAAGGAACCAAATACAGCAAAAATAAAACTGGAGCCAGGACAGAACCCTGGGGCACTCCACACAACAAATCAGCAGTCCTTATTTGGTTTGCTGTAACAAAGAAGCTACGCCAGCATAAATATGAGGAGAACCATGATCCTCAGTCTTCATAGTAGGACCTGATGGTCGACCATGTCAGAGACTGAGGACAGGTTCAAGAGAACTAGAACAGCACGTTTTCTAGAATCAGCAGCCATCATAATGTCGCTGGACACTTTCAGTAAGGCCGTTGTCTACAGAAACTGAAAAAGGCTCATGGATGTTATTTTGATTCAGGTAAAAAGAAAGAAAGTAAGCCTGGCTTTTGAGATTAGCTCGCTCTGTAGAATGCCCCTCAGAGGAGGAATATTCATCTGAAACTTTCCTTCACATGCTGTTTTTCTTGGACCCCATGAAGAAGCCAAACCTTTGTCCCTGATGTATTTGGACAATCATTGTGAACTTCATCACTGTTTTGTTTGCAGCTGCTGCCGGGAGGATTCTTAAAAGAAGCAGGAACATGTGATCAGCTGCTGTGGTCTGTGGTTTCTCTTATCTCTGAACCTTGGTCTGGTGTCTGGGTTCAGGTTTTTGTACAGCCTCCTCCACGTTTTGCACCACTGTGTTTCCAGAGCGCAGTAGTAGAGACCTGTGTCTGTCAGAGTCGCTGTTTCTATCTTCAGTTCACTCGATGTATCTGTTGTTACCGAACCATAATGACTGTAAAGGATGAACTCATACTGACTTCTGGATCTAGCTCCTTTCCACAGCAGGAACTGAGGAGCTTGGACATCAGAAACTTGTTTGTACCAGTGGAGGTTGGGATTCTGTGATATCGTTGCATAGCTGCAGTTGAGAGAAACAGTCTGTCCTTCTGTCCCTCTGACTTCATCTGTAACAGCGGATATTTCATCTTTAACTGCTTGAGCTATCAGTCCTGGAACAAGTAGAGAAAATGAAGTTATTAGATTGAAAGCAGACAAATGTCCCCTGTTCACTGTTACTCTGTGGACCTCCCTAATTAAATGAAGCTGATTTTCCTCTTAAAATAGATTAAAAAAATATTAAACTCACCTCTAATGTGAGATAGAAGCAAAAAGAGGAAAAGCAACATGTCTTTGGAGTTCTTAGAGCCACACAGCAAATGAACAAAGTTCTTCCACTGCAGGAAAAGGAGGAAGCTCAGTGGGCGGGGCCACTTCATCTCAACCAATCAGAGAGTTTTCTGTTTCCAAAGCAGCAGCTCTGTCTCTGATCTTTACTGTTCATGTCTCTGTCAGAGAAAGTCCATAACAGTAATAAAATAATTTTTTTTTTATTTTAGGGGTACAGTGTCACATCACTGGGGTGGTACCCTCAAAAGGTACCAATTCGTACCCTTGTAGAATCTCCCTTTCGGCAGGGCTATCTTAATATCCCAACATTATTGACTAGACATGATTGACACATCACCTGACCGCTATGTAGCCAATAGCGGCCAATTTGTTTTTTGTTTTTTTATTAAACACATAAAAAAATAAAATTATAATTTGTGTGTACAGTAAAATGTTGAAGTACATTTACATAAATCAAGCTTTTGCTAATGTGTTTTGAGGAAAAAAATAAAATAAAAAAGATAATCACCAGAAATTGTGCTATATATTAGTACTGAGGAACATGTTTGTACCATTCAGACAATGAAAAAGTAGAGACAGTTACCCTAAGGTCCAATAATTGTCCTAAGACTGTGTTAATGTCCTTTTTGGACCTTGAGTCCCAATAATGTACCAGTTCTGTACCCCTATATCTAACAGTGCCCCAAAGTAAAAAAACGCATTAACACAGTCTAAGCACAAATATCGGACCTCGACGTAATTATCTGTACTTTTTGTTTCTGTACATACATTTACGTATTCCTCAGTACTAAAAAGTATATTTTTGTACCATTTCTTAAATAGAATAAAATTGTTGGTGATGATCTGTGATTTGTGAAAACAAAAAGAAAGATCCATTAGCAAACCTAGATTGATGCAACCAGACTTTATAACGCTATTGTAACATTTTTTATTTTATGTTCAGTTTTTGTAATACGATAAAATATAAACAAGGATCTTTCTGAGCTTTAAAAGTGGTTAACTGATTTTTTAGAATTATTTTGACGAGATACATTTTTAAAGAAAAGTTGTTTTTGTGGATAACTAATGTCTTCTTCAATCATGTCAAGTCAATAATGATTGGCTGTCAAGGTAGTGCTGATAAAACCTACAGACTATAGGGGTACTAATAAATACCGACTGTTACGGGTACAAAATTGTACCTCAGAGAACACCACCTCAGTGATAAGACAGTAAAATCCTGTACTTTAATTTCTAAACGTGTAGGATTCAGCTCAGTGAAACCACCACCATCCGACCATGACTCCAACTCTGAGGCCGGCGCTCCCCATGGAGCTAGCAGAGACGTAGACCAGGACCAGAGGACAGTCACACAACCAAACACCCGTGTTCCTGTGGGAATATGAAGGCCAATCTGGGTGTTGATGTCTACAATCCAATAAACTCGGGGTACATTCTGGTTTTGGGGGACTCTACTGACCACAGGTGTTTCCCTCCTCAGCGCCAAAGCCCTGTTTCACTCAAATGCATTAAAGCTGGGGCAGAGGATGGGCCTAAGCAAAGAGAGAATTGGTAGAGAGGAACACCTCCAGATGCTCCCTTTATTAACGGGGGGCATTGGACCATTGCAAGGTCCAATGCCCCCATAGTAGTGTAGTGTTACGTGTGTGAGAGGGGAGGAGCTGAAGGCAACACCATTAAGTTTAGCAGAACTTTTAGCTGTTTTTCTTGGACCCCATGAAGAAGCCAAACCTTTGTCCCTGATGTATTTGGACAATCATTGTGAACTTCATCACTGTTTTGTTTGCAGCTGCTGCCGGGAGGATTCTTAAAAGAAGCAGGAACATGTGATCAGCTGCTGTGGTCTGTGGTTTCTCTTATCTCTGAACCTTGGTCTGGTGTCTGGGTTCAGGTTTTTGTACAGCCTCCTCCACGTTTTGCACCACTGTGTTTCCAGACCGCAGTAGTAGAGACCTGTGTCTGTCAGAGTCGCTGTTTCTATCTTCAGTTCACTCGATGTATCTGTCGTTACCGACCCGTAATGACTGTCAAGGATGAACTCATACTGACTTCTGGATCTAGCTCCTTTCCACAGCAGGAACTGAGGAGCTTGGACATCAGAAACTTGTTTGTACCAGTGGAGGTCAGGAAACCCTGATGTTGTCTCATAGCTGCAGTTGAGTGAGACAGGTTGTCCTTCTGTCCCTCTGACTTCATCTCCAACAGCGGAGATTTTCTCCTGAGCTATCAGTCCTGGAAAAAAAGTAGAGAAAATGAAGTTATTAGACTGAAAGTGGACAAATGTCCCCTTTCTGCTATTACTCTGGGGACATTTTTTACTAAATCAGCTGTAGAACTGCTGAAAATCTGATTTTCCTCCAATCAGAGCAAAGAAAGCAGTAAAGTAGATAAATAAAGTCTGTATCTGTGGTTAATGCAGCAGCTGGAACAAAACTAGAATCCCTGATCTTAAACTCACCTCTAATGTGAGATAGAAACAAAAAGAGGAAAAGCAGCATGTCTTTGGAGTTCTTAGAGCCACACAGCAGATGAACAAAGTTCTTCCACTGCAGGACAAGGAGGAAGCTTAGTGGGCGGGGCCACTTTAACTCAACCAATCAGAGAGTTTTCTGTTTCCAAAGCAGCAGCTCTGTCTCTGATCTTTACTGTTCATGTCTCTGTCAGAGAAAGTCCATAACAGTAATAAAATAAAACATTTTTTATTTTAGGGGTACAGTGTCATATCACTGGGGTGGTACCCTCAAAAGGTACCAATTCGTGCCCTTGTAGTATCTCCCTTTCGTCAGGGCTACCTTAATATCCCAACATTATTGACTAGACATGATTGACACATCACCTGACCGCTATGTAGCCAATAGCGGCCAATTTGTTTTTTGTTTTTTTATTAAAAAAACTGTCTTATACTGGAAGTCTGAGGTGTACAGAGTGAAAAGGAATGGTGAGAGTACAGTACCCTGTGGTACTCCTGTGCTGCTGACCAGCTGGTTTGAAACATGATTGTTTTGTTACTGATGTTAATTATTTGGTTTAATTGGTGTATTATCTTTACTGCTTCATGCCTCTGTTGTCTCTGTCATCAGTCCAATGTCTCAACAATCAGGTTTAACAGTGTGGGAGGCCCTCTGGTGGATGTAGTGTAGTACTGCAGGTTATTGTACAGAGTTCTGGTGTTTCCTGTCACTGTGGGCTTCACAGCACAGTAGTACACAGCAGATTCTGTCACTGCAGCAGAGGAGATCAGCAGATCCATCTGGGTTTTATCTTCACTCACTTTATAGGAAAAACCAGGAAGCGGCAGAGATGTTTGTACTCCTGATCCTGAGTGAGAGATCAGGAACTCTGGAGGTTTTCCAGGATATTGTCGATACCAGA
Organism: Apricaphanius iberus; assembly: GCA_028564705.1. NCBI lineage: Eukaryota > Metazoa > Chordata > Actinopteri > Cyprinodontiformes > Aphaniidae > Apricaphanius > Apricaphanius iberus. The sequence goes on along the minus strand of JAPXFQ010000438.1, from coordinate 79,812 downwards.
AGAAATAATCATTCGTAGCTTGTCTTGAATATTTGTACTTCAGAGTAACAGAACCTTCAGAACTGAACACTTCATTCTGATCAGGAGTAAGTTGATTACAGCCGACACCTAAAAGAAGAAATATGTGTCAGTCTTTAAGTTATTTTATACCAACACGTTTAAATATATTTAACTGTTTAAAGTATTTAGATCCAGTCTGACCTGTTAGCAGTGAGGTAACGATCAGAGACAGCCCATAATAGTCCATGTTAATGTTGGTGGTTTGTGTGTTGAACTGGGTTGAAGGAGGAAGTTGGAGTCTCTTCTAGAGTTCAGGAACAGCTCAGCTCCTCCCTGAAGCTCTCACCTCCTCTTCATCGCCCCTCCCTGATGTTCCCAGATTTGCCACAGTTGACAAATTAACAATCTTTGCGTGACTGTAGCATGGGACCTTCAACCAACCAGAACCAGCAATTCATTTCTTTACGGTAGAAATTCTGAAAACTAGACGCTCAACCTGCAGATCACTATAAAACGCAGAGCCAATGTTATGCACAATCAGGAACAATCTAGAAGAAATTGCATGATTCTAAAAACTAAGCCACAGGAGCTTTGAATAAATCGTGCATTAATTTACATCCTTCCTGCTAAAAAAAGACTATCTGGAAAACTTACTATCACAGAACTACAGGCCACTGTACAAAGGCTTCCTACCAATGACAAACCACTGAATTCAATTCAATTCACTTTTATTTATATAGCAGCAATTCACAACAAAGTTCATCTTAGGGCATTTTACAATGAGAGTCATTTCAATACAATTATACAAACATTCCAATCATTTAAAAGTTTTTTTTATGAAGGAATCCCCGAAGATTGCGATGAAGTCGTTGACATGGAGTTGAGCCCCTTGGACTGAAGTTTTCCGATCTGGTTTCTGTGTTCAGCAGAGTACTGACTCTGGCCTTGACAAAGTGTTCATTGAGTGTGATTGTGGTACCGACTTTCCTGACCATTCAGGTGTTCTGATTCATTTTTTGTCTGTTTTAAGCCCCGAGGATCTTGAAATGAAACATAGTCAGTCATGTTCCAACATGAAAATGAATTCAGCGATTAAAAACCGTTTCAGCCGTTAATTTAATGGTTTTTAAGTGTCTTAATGGTTCTTGGGCCTTCTTATCTGTCAGAAACGCTTTTACAGTATGAACCCTCATGGTCTCTGCGCTCCTCTAGCAGCCGTCTTCTTATCGTCCCCAAAGTCAGGACACAGACTCATGGTGAGGTGTCTTTCCATCATTATGGCCCTCACCTCTGGAACAGGCTGCCAGAGGACCTCAGGGCCGCAGAGAACGTTCATGTTTTTTAGCATAGCTTTTAACTGATTATCATTTATTGTATTCTTTTTAATTGCTCTGCATGTTTTATTTGATCACATCTTATCATTGTTTTACTCTCATGCATTGGAGACTGGGGGTGGGGGGTATAGCTGTGGTCATGTTTTTATTTGGGTTGGGGGGGGGGGGGGTGTTGGGGCTGTTTGGGGTCATTGTAGTTGTCAGGGTGTGTGTGTGTGTTTGTGTCTCTCCACCTTTCTCCTCAGAGCGTGCTGCTTGTTACCGTCTACCAGCTGATTGCAGGCGGGCGCAATCAAGGAGCAGCAGTTAAAAAGGGCGCACCGACCTGGAGCAGATGCCAGATCGTTCGCTTCGTTAGTGTGGTAACAAGCCTCGTTCCAGCTTTAGAAATCTGCATTTTTTTCCTAAAGTGAAGTGCTCACCGGTTTGCTCTGCTCCTTCCAGCAGCTGATTGCCTTCCCAGCTTATTCTGCTGGAGTTGTCCCGTCTCTCCTGAGTCCTCCGCCGGCCGATCTCAACCCTCGGCGTCTGCTTCCCCGAACCGACCTGCGCTCCTCTGAGCTGGATCTAGCCCTCTCTCTGCCTGTCCGCCCTCCATCGTCTCGGAGACCTAAACAACCTGAGCATTGATCACCTTGGACACAACCCTTGACTTTTCCCCCCGAGCGGAAAACTTACGTACTTCTCCAAGCAAGCCAAGTTCCATTCCTACCTCCCCTCTGATTCATGGTAGCCTGCTCATCTTTATCTCCTCTCACCTTCAGTGGCTGCATTCCTCTCGTGTTCCGATCTGAGGAGTTTTTCCCCTTCCCCAGTTCTGCGAGTTGTTCCCCAGTTAAATTGTTGTTTAACTTTCTAATCCCCTCAGGCTGCTGGTCGTTTGTGTGTCTGCACATCGAATCATGACAGTAGTTTGAACAGCACTTTATAAAGTTTGATTTGATTGGATTTGATATTAAGCCTTTAGCGGGAGAGTTTATTCATTATACACATCTTTCTGGGCCGATACTGGACCGAACACCAGTCTTTTCCTTGAACTTTCTCTATTGAGGCTAAGTACCAGAGGCTTTTATAAAGCTTAACGAGGCACAAAAACTCTGTAATAAGAGCAGATGTTTCCTGTCGTGCAAAGTCACTCCAGGAATTAATTCTCCAGCTGGATGTTTTTGACCAAAAGAGTCTAAAAACCTGTGGGCTGTTCTTAAACAGGAGAAGTTCTCTACAGAACCCCAGCCTGGACTACCTTATTCTTGTCAATATTACTGCACAAAGAATCACTTTGACTGACATAAGGATTTTTTATGAATACTTATTTAAAAAAAAATAGTTTTGAAACCATTTGTATTCAGGAAGAAAAGGGATGCAACATACCCACAAGAAAACTACAATTAATACTGTAATTGCCACCTAAATTAGTATTGCTTTCTAATCCCCCAAATTTACGGAGTTAAGTCATAGCCTCAGAAAATGCTGCAACAGGTGCCGTTATGCTTGGGATGTAAGTCTACCACTGTTCTTATAGACATCTCCCTTTTCAGCCAATAACCAATCTCATCACTTAACAAGTTTCATGCAATTGCTGACCTAATAGTCCAATAGCATCATGGGTATGGCTGAGGATTTGCTGCTGATTATGATTTATATATTTAATCCAGTCTAAATTCTTTGTTATCTGGGGTATTTAAAGGTGTTTTCATAAGACCCATCGTGGTGGCATATTGGGATAATATTGTCGGCAAAGAGCGTCTTCTCAATGCATCATGGTGGCATGGCGTTGTGGGAATATTGCAGCATTTATGCTGGCGAGCTTGGTGGTCATCCTACTGCAGTATAACGGCAATGCTGGACTTACTTGTACTTATACTAACAGCAAAATGTTTGTAGATTGTTTTTGAAAAGGCCACTGATTTACAGGTAAAGAGGTTGGAAGAGGCACGTCTACTTTTGGTCTTAGTAAAATTGGTCAACCATTTTAGACTGACCAAACACATCACCAGTTGTTCCCTGCTCTTTGTTTTAGAGCGGGGACAGTAAAGAGACTGGGGGACAATTGTTAGCATCAATTATTAATGCAGGTGGACCACTGGACTTAAGACCATTGGCGAGACATAAGCAGACTTCTAAACACATGCAGGTTGATGTCCAGTATAGCTGTTGGCTGGAACCATCCTAACTTTGATCCTCCTAACTGGACATTTATCTGGTTTACTCCAAATTCTCCTGTTTTAAACTGTTGCACAAAGCTGAGTGAAGGTGCTGGTTAGTCTCAGAGTATTATAGCTTGATACATGCAGCAGCACTTCATAGTCCTACAACCTGATTTACGAGGCCGCCTAGTGGATGTTATGGAGTATTGCATTGTGTTTGCTCACCAGGTTTTTGTACAGCATTCTGGTGTTTCCTGTCACTGTGGGCTGCAGAGCGCAGTAGTACACAGCAGAGTCAGACAGACGGAGATCCTGGATCTTCAGAGGAACTGACAAATCTTTAAGATCAGCATCAAATCTGTCCTTGTTGAAGAGCTTAGAATTTACGCCTGTCCCTTTGACACGTGTCAATATGTGGCTTGGATGTTCATTTTCCTCTTGTTTGTACCAGAACAAATATGGATTTGCAAATGAATTTGTTTCAAAAGTACATTCAAGGGTAATGTTGTCTCCTATAGCAGCAGCAACTTCTCCTTCTGTGTGCGTCACTGAGTCTGCTTTACACTCTGGGGAAGAACAGAAGATGCAGAGGAAGAGATGAATGAATAAAGATGATTGATTAAAGGAGATCAAGTGTTTTAAGAGGAAACCTGTTGAGCTTTCTATCTTACCAAAGAAAAGAGCAGCCAGAATAATCCACAGCCAATGTTCCATCTGTCCAACAAGGTTTAAATCAACAGGAGAAACCAGCTGATGTTCAACATTCAGTCTGACTATTGTTCTCTTCACAGCACCACTTCTTATTGACACAATGCTGGAACACAGAGCACAGCTAGAGCTCCGCCTACTGGGGAACCACGCCCTCTGGTGGAGGTGAGTTGAACAGGCGATGTGGGCTCAGGTTATTCCACCAGTTCTACTTTGTTCCCTGTACTCCTCTCTCTATCTCTAATACCTATCAAACATGGCTAAGTTCTGTTTCTCCTGAACATATGTCTACTGGGTATTATGATTTGGTGGCATAGTAATAGTGTTTGTTATATTGTTTATTTTTTAAGCTAGTTGGATGGTCTCTAATGGTTATTTTCTTTTTAATGTTGAGAAAATGGTTTATTTCAAGATGTCAGATTTACAATGTAGGGTTTCTATTGAATATTAATACACATTATCCAACAGACATACATTTGAATAAAAAAATAGTTCTGGTTTAATGTGGGGGTTTATCAGATTGTGTTAAAACAGCTTTTAAAAAACAAAACACGTTTTCTTCCCCACATATTAAGCAAAATCTGGTAGATATGTTTGTGTTGAACATATTTTTCAATTGTTTTAAGCTTTGATTTCACTAACAATGGCCAAAGCAAAACATTTTTAGAGGAATCTCCAACCTTCACTGCTCCATAAGCAAAATAGACATTTCTGTTTTTCTTTGAGAAATATTAGTTTGTTTTAGCAGTCTCCTATATATATATATAAAATATAATTTTTATGCTCGATGTAGATTTCTCAAGCCCATCACCAAAATCCCTCACAGAGTTTTGGATTGATTAGAAACTAAAAATGAAGTTATTAAAAGGCTTAAACTTCTGAGCTGCTTAAGGTAGCAAGCCTGGCAGTTTCCTAAAACTGTTCAATACTAAAATATTTAACATGAGATAAAATAAATGTATAAAACGCAGCTCAGTTTTAGTGCAAGACACAGTGGAGCTCCATAACAGTTATTTTCAGCTGACATAACAGGCAGAGTTTGGTTCAAAGATCTAATTTTCTTTGAAATCATATCACTGGTTCAACACGTCATGTTTGTCAAGACTTAAACGGCAGCAACAAATTCAGAACAGTAAGCATGTTATGATATCAGGAGGTTTATTTACAGAAAGTTAAAGTATAACAGTCTCTGGTTGATTGCCAGGAATGGGACCCAGGAGGTGGAGGAGCACTGCAGCAGAGAGTAGAGGGGTTAGACGGTGCAGAAGAGATGGTGAGTAAGCGACTCAGTTTGGCTGGTACTAACAGGATGATGAAGCTTTAGAACATTGGAGGGTGGTAAGTAGGATCTAATACCGGGGATTGGTTTCTGACAGAGCTTCTTTTTACTTTTTGTTTGCAGGAGGAGCAGGCCGACGGCAGGCGGATGAGGACAGACAGACCAGCAACGGAGGCAACGGTGCAGAGGCTGAGCAGGAGGAGATCCAGGAGCTGAGGTGAGTGGTTTCCGGGGAATTCAAGAGAGTAAAAACACTCAAGGATGCATCAGGAAATAACTCCTTAGCACTAAGTTGGCCATGTTACCACGCTTGCAGCAAAGACAATCTGGCGTCGGCATGCATTTCCGTCCCTCTTTTGAGGCTTGGGATGATGAGTCTCAACGAGCTGCACCTGCCACCAATCAGCCACGCCCCTGCAGAGAGGAGGTGAGGAAACAAACACAGCAGAATGGACCAACACAGAACAGGATCCCAACACAGAAACCTTTTTAGAATTAAAGCTGCAAACAGATATTTACATACATGTGTTAGTTTGTGTTGTAATTGGAGGGTTGTCGGGTCGAGTCCCGGCCTACTGGTGGTGGTCAGAGGGTGGAGTGTCCGGCAGCCTCGCCTCTGTCAGTGCGCCTCAGCGCAGCGGTAGCTACATAATCATCACCAGTGGGTGAATGACTGAATGTAGTGTAAAGCACTTTGGGGTCAGTAGGGACTAAATAAAGCGCTATACAAATACAGGCCATTTACTATACACTGTACAAAAAGAGAATGGAACCACCAGGCAGGAGGCAGGGAGGAAGACCAAAAATGAGGTTAATGGATGAAGGAGGACATGAACTTAGTTAGGACTAAATGGAGACCGATGATTGGCTGTGGCGATCTCTGATAAGAAGAAGACAGAACAGAACATGAGTGGTTTGCTTTGTGATAAAATAATGCAATGAAGTATATTAGTAACTAAAGACATACTGAATATAAACAGATATGGAGCCATATTGAAATATGTGTGCAGCAGCCATGGAAACCACTGAATACCTCCACCAAGGAGGTTATGTTTTCATCACGTTTTGTCTGTTTGTTTGTTAGACAGCAAAAACAAATTGGGGCACTCTCGAAAACTTAAAACAGGTCTGGAAATGTGCTGGCTTAAGCTGGGCGGGCTTTCAAGTGCAGCAGGATTTCAGTCCATGACGACGTAGTGTGTTAGTCATGGTTTGTCATCACATGTTACTGTGGTCTATCTCTTCAGGTCATTGACCATGTAGTTCTGGCCTGTTTCCTGACTGTTCTATTAATCATGTGCACCCCACCAGGCAAGATCTAGCATGAAGCCCCAGGTCAAGGGAGATTGTCAGTGATTTTGTAGATTAGATTATTTTATTTTAGTTTAGATTCAATTACAATGTATTTTCATTGAACCAGAGATACAACCAGCTTAAGTTGCCAGTACAACCCATGCAAATACATATAAGAAACACAACATCACAAATAGATATGGGTTATTGAGGAGCATAAATGAATGAATGAATGAATGAATGAATGAACGAAGCCCTGTTATTGTCCCATGAGAGGAAATCCAGTTCCAGTGCAGCCTGAACAAGAGTAGACAACAAGCACCATCATTACACATACAGATACAGGCCAACTGTGGTATTGCACCCAATGTCAAGTGGCACATCATCTGCAGGGTTGGCGGTCGAGGGAGAGAAAAATGCTTGTCTTTGTCTTGGCCTCAACACCTAACAACATGACAAAGATAATTCAAGAAAAAAAAACTCCTAATGACATGTAGGTCAGGGGGTTGCGTGGGATTTCAGTTTCGCCCCTGGATGCACCGCTGACAGTCGGCGCACTCACCAGTCGCTCACTGAAGTTGTAGATCATAGAGAAACAGCCAGGATGGTTGGTGGTGTGTGTGTGCGTATGTTAAGTCTTGCGTGCAGGGAGGTGGGCAGAGGAGCATCTGTATGCATACTTCTCAGGAGATTTGAGATCACAGACCAGTAAAGTTCGCCATAATTAGGTTCATCTTATTTGTACAGATCAAGGATGTTTTTTTCTCACCTTAACACTCCAATCAGCTGTTGTCTTCTTCAGAACAGCTTATTATATTTGTAGACAGACATACATAATGAACATTCTAACAATATCAGTTCGATTCACTTTTTTATATACTGCCAATTCACAACAAATGTCATCTCAAGGCACTTTATAAGAAAAGTAATTTCAATACAATCATACAAATATTCTAATCAGTTCAAAGTTCTCTATATAAGGAATCCCAGCAGAGTCAAAATAAATACGTCAAATTGTTATGGGTAACAGGAAGAGTAATTTCCTCCTCATTGAGTCTTTCAGCAGATTTTATTTTATGTCCGAATCAGACCAAATTTCATTTCATTAATTTCCTCTAGGCCGTGCCGAGAGTTTCGCCTTTTTTAGGTTTTAAAACCTTTAACTATTTAAAACAAACAATTAGTAATACCGAGTAGAAGACAAACCAATAACATATTCCAAGCAGCTAAACAAATACAATACAGAAATAAAATACAAACCAAGGAAAATAAAAGGTAATCAATGCATATACACTGAAACTAAATCAGACTTACAGACATTTATTTTTTTCAAACTTCTTAACAGATTTTTAGGAACATTTCACAACATTTTTAACTTTTCATATATTCATATCTGTCCCACAGATTCCAGTTTGTTCATGTAGATAATAAATCTTCACACTCAAAGGTTACTGGTGGAGTACCACAGGGTTCTGTGCTTGGACTGATTCTCTTTACTATATATATGCTTCCAATCAGCATATTCAGAATTGGTGTCTGATTACCAAGTAGAAGCCCAACAGATTTACTTTCCCAAGCAGAGCATTACAGTTTCAATTCAATTCAATTCAGTTTATTTATATAGCGCCATTTCACAACAGATGTCATCTCAAGGCACTTTACAAAAAGAGTTATTACAATACAATGTTTAGGGTAGAAATTACAGAACCACAGAAGATTGCGTCGTGGAATTCTCAGCAATCCCTCATACTGAGCAAGCATGCAGCGACAGTGGGAAGGAAAAACTCCCTTTTAACAGGAAGAAACCTCCGGCAGAACCAGGCTCAGCACAAGCGGTTATCTGCCGCGACCGTCTGTGGCTTGGAGAATACACAACAGAGACACAGAAAGAGCAACAGAACCGATGCACAAGTTTGTTGCAGGACGTGGAGAATTTTCCGTCACTGCAATGCCATCTTAGTCAGGGTCGTCAAGCAGGGCTAATCCGGAGCACCTACTATAATAGAAAACAGGTTAGTGCTTGAATTGACAGCACATCATGCAGTTGGGGAGAAGTAGGAGAGAAAGTAGTCACAGACCCTAATAATGTCCTCCAACAGCCTAGCCTAAAGCAGCATAGCTACTAACATTAACCTGTCTCCTAGCTACTAGGAGACCTGGCTACCAACACTCTGTCTTAGTCCTCCTGACCCGTGGACGGTGTAGGGCCGGTAACGGCCCCCGTCATGCCGGGGTCTTCTCGGAGTCGGGTTGTTTGAGAATGCAGCCCAAAGTGGGTGGTAAACTCCATCTAAGGCTAAATACCGGCACGAGACCGATAGTCGACAACTATCTTAAGGAAAAATAGACAGAACTGAGAGGACAGAGTTGAAGAGGGCGAGAAACGTTTAAGAGATAAACGGGTGGGGTCCGCACAGTCTGCCCGGGGGATTCAACCCGGCAGGTAATGGGCGGCCGCACTGTGCGGGAGGATCCCCTTGAGGGACCTCTCTCCGGCGCTGGCTGGCCCCTGTGGGGCACATTTCTTCCGCGGCGGTAAGCCGCGACCGGCTCCGGATCTTTACCTGGCTTACATTAATCTATCTCTACCTAGCTACTCTACCTCTTCCTATCTCTTCCTAACTTTTGACACTCTGCCTGACTACTAACATTAACCTGTCTCTTCCTATCTACCTGTCTGACCTGACTCTAACTACCTATAAACATATCTCTAACTGTAAGCTTTGTCAAAGAGGAAAGTTTTTAGCCTAGTTTTAAAGATAGACAAATTGTCTGCTTCACGAACCAACCCTGGGAGCCGGTTCCATAGGAGGGGAGCCTGATAGCTGAAAGATCTGCCACCCATTCTACTTTTAGAAATCCTAGGAACTACCAGTAAACCTGCAGTCTGAGAGCGAAGGTCTCTGTTAGGAACATATGGAACAATCAGGTCTCTTATGTATGATGGAGCTAGATTATTAAGGGCTTTATATGTCAGAAGGAGGATCTTGAATTCTATTCTAGATTTTACTGGGAGCCAGTGAAGAGAAGCTAAAACAGGGGAAATGTGATCTCTTCTTTTAATATTCATCAGAATCCTAGCAGCAGCATTTTGAACTAACTGAAGACTTTTAATTGTATTCTGTGGACTACCTGATAATAGACAGTTACAGTAATCCAGCCTTGAAGTAACAAAGGCATGGACTAGTTTTTCAGCATCATTCCTGGACAGGATGGTTCTAATTTTTGCAATATTCCTAAGGTGAAAAAAGGAAATCCTACAGACTTCTTTAATGTAAGTTCTAAACGACATATCTTGGTCAAAAATGACACCGAGGTTTTTTGCTTTATTACTGGAGGCTAATTTAATGCCGTCCAGGTGAAGGGGCTGACTAAGTAGTTTCTTTTTCAGAGCTTCTGGTCCAAAGACGACAACTTCTGTTTTATCAGAATTTAGAAGCAAGAAGTTTAGAGTCATCCAAGTTTTTATGTCTTCCAGACATGCCTGTAGTCTACCTAACTGATTGGATTCATCAGGATTTATGGATAGATATAGCTGTGTATCATCTGCGTAACTATGGAATTTTATCCCATGCTGCCTAATTATTTTACCAATAGGAAGCATATATATAGTAAAGAGAATCGGCCCAAGCACTGAACCCTGTGGTACTCCGCAAGTAACTATTGAGGTTGAGGAAGATCTATTGTTTACCTGAACAAACTGAAATCTGTTAGACAAATAAGATTTAAACCAACCTAGTGCTGTTCCTATTATACCGACACTTTGAAGCCTTTCTATGAGAATATTGTGGTCAACAGTGTCAAAGGCAGCACTGAGATCTAACAGGACCAGAATGGTCACCAGTCCATTGTCTGAGGCTATGAGAATATCATTAGTAACCTTCACCAGAGCTGTTTCAGTGCTGTGATGAGCTCTAAAGCCTGACTGAAACTTCTCAAACAGCTCATTATTGTTTAAATGCTCACATATCTGGTGTGCAACTATTTTCTCAAGAATTTTAGATAAGAAGGGAAGATTAGATATCGGTCTATAGTTAATTAAGTCGTTTTGATCAAGAGAGGGTTTCTTAAGTAGAGGTTTAATTACAGCAATCTTAAACTCCTGTGGTACATATCCATTGACTAAGGATAGATTCATTATATTTAAAATTGGAGCAGCGATCAGAGGGAAAACTTCTTTTAAGAGTTTAGTTGGGATTGGGTCTAAAACGCAAGTTGAAGGTTTAGATGAAGCTAATAATTTTAGTACATCACAAAGTTCGGCTGCATTAAAGCAGTTTAAGCATATATTAGGTTCCACCATTTTTGAGGCTGCCTCATTAACTAAGGAGGAAGCAAGCATATTGGGAAGGTTCCCAATTATCTTATTCTTTATGGAGTCTATTTTATTTATAAAGAATTGCATGAAGTCGTCACTGCTTAGAGCTTGGGGAATGGTTGGCTCGATAGAGCTATGATCCTGTGTGAGTTTGGCAACTGTATTAAAAAGAAACCTAGGATTATTTTTATTCTCCTCGATTAAAGATGAATAATATGCTGTTCTAGCTGTGTGAAGGCTCTTTTTATATAGCAATAAACTATTTTTCCATATTAAAAAGGAATCATGTAAATGCGTGGAGCGCCATTTTCTCTCTAGTTTTCTAACATTCTGCTTTAGGGTACGTAGCTCTAAATTAAACCAGGGAGTTAATCTTCTATGGCTAGCCACCTTCCTTTTCAAGGGGGCAACTTTGTCTATTGCCCGACGCAGGGAGGAATTAACGCTATGAACTAAAATGTCAAGTTGTGAGGGGTCACGAGTTAAATCACTGTTTTCTGTTCTGCATTTATAAACTGAGGAAATTAAAGTTGGAAGAGCTTCTTTAAAATTTGCTACAGCGTTGTCTGATAACGTTCTGGTATAATGAAGTTTTCTTTCAGGTTTGATATGATCCATTAGAGTAAGTTTAAAAGTGATAAGGAAATGATCAGACAGGATAGGGTTATGTGGAAAGACTGTTATTTCTTCACAGTCAATGCCATAAGTCAGCACAAGATCTAAAGTGTGGTGACAAGAATGTGTTGGTCCCTGCACATTTTGAGTAAAGCCTATTGAGTCTAGGATAGTGTGAAAAGCTGTATTTAGACTATCACTTTCATTATCAACATGAATATTGAAGTCTCCGACTATAATGACTTTATCAGTGTTTAAAACTAAGTCAGATAGAAAATCTGAAATCTGATCTAAAAATTGAGAATAAGGTCCTGGTGGACGATATAAGACCACAAACAAAAGTGGCTTTACTGCTTTGTTATGTGAATGAGGAAGGCTAAAAACTAGATGCTCAAAGGAACTGTAACTATTATTTTTTTGGAGATTAATTAGTAAATCGGAATGAAAGATAGTTGCTACTCCACCTCCTCGACCAGTACTTCGAGGGACACTAAAGTTTAAGTAGCTAGGGGGAGTTGACTCATTTATTGTGACATGGTCCTCTTCCTGCAACCATGTCTCTGCAAGACAAAACAAATCAATATTATTTTCACAAATTAAGTCATTTACCAAGAGTGTTTTTGAGGGGAGAGATCTTATGTTTAGTAAACCACATTTAATTGATTTGTTTTTATGTTCAGTCCGAGTTTTATTTATCTTTATGAGATTTTTATACTTTGCTCTAGTAGCATTAACTTTTAATTCATTAGTTTTGGGTAGTGGACGGGAAACTATCTCTATAGGGTAGTGGGTGGGTGGCAGTCCCTGTTCCTTGACCTGGACTCTGGGTTCCCTGAGCTGGACTCTGGGTTGTCACGGCTTTGGGGAACTAGAGATAACCCTATCAATGTTCCTGGAAAGAAGCGAAGCTCCGTCCTCGGTGGGATGGATGCCGTCTCTACGTAACAGTCCAGGTTTTCCCCAGAAGGCCCCCCAGTTATCAATGTAGCCCACATCGTTTTCTGGACACCACCTTGACAACCAAAGGTGGAACGAAAGCATACGGCTGTACATGTCATCGCTAGTACGATCAGGCAGGGGACCAGAAAAAATTACAGAGTCAGACATCTTTTTGGCAGCCCTACACACCGAAGCTACGCTAATTTTAGTGACCTCCGACTGCCGTCGCCGGGTGTCGTTGCCACCAGCATGGATAACGATCCTGCTATACCGCCGTTTGTCCTTGGCCAAAAGCTTCAGATGGGACCTAATGTCCGCAGCCCTGGCCCCTGGAAGGCATTTGACGGTGGTCTTTCGTGTCTCTGGAGCCACATTCCTAACTATGGAGCTGCCAATTACAAGAATCGGCCTCTCCTGCTCGGCGGGTGCGTCGCTGAGCGGGGCGAACCTATTGTTCAGAGAAAGGGGCTGGAGGTTGGCCGCGGACTGGGGTCTGGCGCTAATCTTCCTACGAACAGTCACCCAGCTCGCCTGAGGTCCCGGCTGCACGGGAGCTGTTGGAGGACGGCTAGGTCCTGTCCTAGTTGACTCCGCGCTAGCTACTGCTGGGCCTGGCTGTTCTACAGCGCGGAGCCGGGCCTCTAGCTCAGAAACCCTCGCCTCCAAAGCTACAAAAATGCTGCACTTATTACACCTACCAACTTCACTAAATGAGGCGGAGGAGTAACTAAACATCTGACAGAGAGAGCAGGAAAGAGGAGGAGGTGTAGAGAGAGATGGAGGGACAAGAGAGAAAGCTGCCGAAGCCATGCTAGCCGTAAAGCTAAGCTAACCAAGCGGTACCTTACCTTACCTAAAAACAAAGTAATTAACCCAGTAAAACGCTTAAAGAGTCCTAAACCGTGAAGAAACTTAACGTTTTAATGTGTTTGTGTGTTAAGCAACTCAGAAAAAACTTATTGACAGAGAAAGTTAGATCAGTTCAAGAGAGAGAGAAACACCGACTTGCTACAAACGAGTTAGTCACAAAACGGGAAATGACGCGATACGTCTTACCAACGCGATACGTCTCCACGCTCACCAATCATTACAGCTTTACTATAATACTCCACTAGATATATATGTGAAAAATCATTATTAATGCTTACTGTGGGCTTAATTTCTTGAAGTTATGGACATGAAAATGACAAAAAAGAGAAGAAAGAAAGACAATAAAGAAGAGAGACAGGATTGGTAGGAGTGTGCTGTCTGAAAGTTTCTCCAAGTTGGATGACACTCTGCGTATGAGTCCTGGAACACAGGAACAGTTTCTGGTAGATCCACTAGCCTCCCATCAAGATCAGCGGGAACCTGATCACCAGAATTCTACGTCTATATATTTCTTTGGCATCGTCCAAAGTCAATACAGACAGTCAAAGGGGTCTCCACCGTTTCCAGGCATCGAACCCATAACCTCTCACATATGTCCCCCATGGGACATGCGGAGCCCCCTCTTGATCAATTGCACTCAGAGAACAGCTCACAATTTCCATGGTAAAGTTTGGTTACGCTTTAGGGAATAATACAGAGAAATGCTCCAGATAGAGCAGACAGACAAAGAGCTCTGCCAGCCGCCAGCAGCATTGCTCCCTTACGCAGATGAGAGATCGTTTATAATTCGGGGGGTTGAACATTTAAGCACATATTTAGACAGAAACAACAGACAGGCTGGGTGGGGGGATCTCCAGTAGTTCCTTGGAACGCGGCTATGCACCACAGCTCACCATCGGCTTATTGAAGTGTGTAGGAGATCCGAGGATACAGCTAGGACGGTGACATCAGGGAGGTGTGTGCTTGTGTCAATTCTTGCATGCCTGCATGTGTCAGTGTGAGAGACCCTTTTTCCCTCCCCTCTCAGACAGTCCATCGTCTATCTCCTAAGATGCTCCTTGTGACCTCGGTTGAACCGACAACGGGAAGACTCAGGCTGTTGTTTTGAGGGGAGGGAGGGTAGATGAGATTTTCTTTTATGTCCAAATCAGTATTTATTCCATTTTCCAGTAATTGCTTCAATAGTCAAACCCTGTCCACCAAGTTGCTTCCCTTTTGTAGAGTAGCTCACCCAGACTTGTGCAGGTGTACAATCTTGTCCCTGGTGTCCTTGAACTGCTCTTTGGTCTTGTCCATGGTGGAGTTTGGAGTCTAACTGTGTGAAAGTGTAAAGTAACAGGTCAGTGAGGAGGTGATAAATACGTACTTATATTCTGCACCACTATAAAAATAAGTTCCTCAACAATCATGATTTTGTTCAAACGCTGACCACCTTAAATCCTCAGGCATTACTAGATCTTATCCAAAAAACGCTGCTCGACTTTTGTCTGCAGCAGTGAGTTTCTTTTTTTTTACAAAAAAAAAATCACCAGTGAGTTTCTAAACATGGATTTCTAAAGTTTAACTGTAAGAACCCTGTTCAAGGAATAAAAATACCGTTATGAATACTTGTAGTTTTCCACCTGCACCAACATGTTCGTCACATGCAGAATTTGAAATTTGTTCAGCCAAAATATTGTTTTAGTGTTCATGGAAACCATTGTTTCCAAGTTCCCAGACAGAGAAAAGGACCTGGAATCTTTTTAAAGATCCTCATCAGTCATGTACAGTAGTTAAATTAGCATGTGTGTAGGATCCAGTAAATAGTTAATACATTTTAAATTCTACTGATTTGCACCACTCCAAACACTTTCACAGACGCCTTTTTCAAATAAAACACTCAACTTATTGATTGCTAGACAACTTCAAAGTCAAAAGTCAAAGTCAACTTTATTGTCAATCTCTTCACATGTATCAGACCTACAAAGCGATCGAAATTACGTTTCTCTCCATCCCGCTCCATCTTGCTATTGAACCACAGCAGCATTCTGTACTTGTCATGGTGAAGACGTTCTGATAGCATGAAGATAGCACCTCCAGGCCACCATAGCTCTCTGCTTCTACAGCAGCTCTGTCTCGTATCTGTACTGCTTCATGTCTCTGTTGTCTCCATCATCAGTCCAATGTCACAACAATCTGTATGTGACACCCTCTAGTGAGTGCTGTGTAGTACTGCAGGTTATTGTACAGAGTTCTGGTGTTTCCTGTCACTGTGGGCCTCACAGCACAGTAGTACACAGCAGAGTCTGTCACTGCAGCAGAGGAGATCAGCAGATCCATCTGGGTTTTATCTTCACTCACTTTATAGGAGAAACCAGGAACCGGATTCTGGAGTGGGGCTCCTGTTCCAAAGTAAGAGATCAGGAACTCTGGAGGATTTCCAGGATATTGTCGATACCAGAAGAAATAGTCATTCACAGCTGCTGGTTTGTTTAAAGTGTAAATCAGAACAACAGAGCTGCCTTCTAAACTAAACACTTCCTTTTCACGGGGAGTCAGTTGATAACAGCCAATGCCTAAAAGAAAGAAATATGATTATTCATAAAGGTTTTAATGGTAGGTCAAGTAGGAATATATTTACCAGTTTAAAGCATCTAGACTTAATCTGACCTGTTAGCAGTGAGGCAACGATCAGAGACAGCCCATAATAGTCCATGTTGAACAGAGTTAATGTTGGTAGTTTGTGTGTTGAACTGGGTTGAAGGAGGAAGTTGGAGTCTCTTCTAGAGTTCAGGAACAGCTCAGCTCCTCCCTGAAGGTCTCACCTCCTCTTCATCACCTCCTCTTCCTCACCTCCTCTTCATCACCTCCTCTTCATCACCTCCTCTTCTTCACCTCCTCTTCTTCACCACCTCCTCTTCCTCCTGCTGTAACAGTAGCACACTAACAACCTCGGGGTCTTGTGTGGAACATCTGACGTGAATCGGCGCTGTAGAAAGCATTTATATAATTACGTGGTTTCTGACCAGTTTTGTGTTAAACTGTTGACAGTAATATTAAAAGGAGTACAGCATATGTTCCTGAAAACAGTTCATATTTTTCTTGGGTGTTTTTCCTGTAGTCTACTTGCTTAAACACACAATTGTCATTATTAAGTGTACTCTTTTTATAATTATTTAGGAAAATACTATTTTTCATAGCTTTTAAGTTACACTGTATTGTTCTGTTAGTGATTCTATTTCAGATGATTGGCTAAACATTATCGATGCACTGATATCCAATATTAGGGTCGGGTATCGGGGCCTATATCATTCCAATATACTCATATTGGTATTGGTTAGTTAACCAATAGAATGAACCGGTACTTAAATAATTACACCATGTTTTTTCTTTTTTACTTAAAATGTACGATTTGTGTTCATTTTTTAATATTTTATTTTTTATTTAACAAATCCTAATTTGTTGTAACAAGAAGAGAAGAAAATAAAACGTGTCTTCCTCAGATCCAAGTATCGGTACCATATTAGGTTGAAAAAATGATTGTTTCACATCTACTAAATAATAGGACATTACTATATTTTTTACGAGCTGGTGGGATATTAAACTGTTGTCTTATATATAGTTAGTGGGTATGTTTGGGAAAAAAAGTTGCAGATGGATTAAAAACTCTTCTGACATCAGATATAAAGCAAATATAATTATTTTTCCACTGTTAAATTGCTGTATCGCTGTCAAACTACACAAATGACTGATGTTGGGGGAGTCATAGTTTCTGAAACCTGGGGGGGGGGGGGGGGGGGGGGGGGGGGTATGCAGCGCCCCCATCTGGATTTAAAGAGACTGCATCAAAACGACATTTTATTTTGACTCGTCAGAACAGGGGAGGAAGAGGAGCTTCTTACCGTATGAACCTTCTTGTTATCCCTAAAGTCAGGACACACACCCAAGGCATGGGCGCAGATGGGAAGGGGAAGAGGGGGGATCTGTCCCCAACAGATTCAGATTGAACCTGATCCCCCCCCCACTTATAAGGCTCTTTTTTCCGACAACATTGAACCCAACATTGAACATGTAACCCGACACTGACTCCAGAGGGTCCATTGAGAGGAGCATGGTCCGTAGAGCCAAGGGAAGCTCAGATGCTTACGCCTGGTTCATACCGGCCATACTCTATCTGCTTCCTACCTGTTCACACCAGATGCGTTTTACTCCGCGGCGGTCCACAAGCTGTTGTTTATTCACAGCTATTTTTTTCGCAATCATGGGTCGGTAAAAAACCTCATAAAATCATCATGCCATGTATCTGTGAGCAGGAAGTTTGTGCACTTCTTTAACTTATTTGTTGTCTAGACACAGAGAAAGTGTTTGGTAGTAGAGAGCCTGGTGTAGATCTGCTGTTGAAATACACATATTTGTCATATTCTATACTCTTCACATATATTATTATATTATTATTTTCCTTCCTGTTCTGAGAGTGCGTAAACAGCAGGAGAGCTGTCTATATATTTTGTTTGTTTTATTTAATACATGTTAAAAATACAAAACTATGTGTATAAAATATACATAAAAATACATAAAATTAATGAGTACAGAAGTTGTAGAAGCCTGAATGGGCTAATATAGAAACATATACAGAGGATTCCACAAGGTCAATATTTGCATTCCAAAGCTTAACATTATGAAATCTTATTGAGAATTGTTCACGTTGTGTTTTATGTAGAGGAAGATGCAAATCTGAAGCTTTTCTTGTAGAGTAGCTGTGAATTTGAGCATTAGTACGTAAATAACTCTTGACATAAGGGAGAAATTTGTGTCAAAAAGACCTTTAAAAACAAAATAACAAGTGAGAAGCGTGTTAATATAAAAAAATATTCAATAGCTGTAAGTTATAAAACAGAGGGGGACCTGGTGTGTCGGGTTGGAATTATCATTAAAAACCTTTTATGTGAAATAAATATTTTGTGTAGGTGGGTTTTAAAGGTTGATCCCCAAACTTTATTACAATAACTAAGGTAAGGATAATTCTAAATATTGTATAATACTATAAGGCAGGAATTATGAACATTTCTTGTTTTACTTAAAATTCCAATCAACGTAGTAATTTTTTTGCAGAAATGTGTAATTTGATCTTTCCAGGAAATTTTTTTTGAGCAATCATAACCTCTAAAAACATGTCGACCAAACTTGCAGGATTTCTTCACTAATATAAATTTTAATTTGATCAATCTTATATTATTTTCTCCAGAAAATACCATATAATTAGTTTATTTTTTACATTTAATGATATTTTGTTTGTTTTACACCATTTAGAATAATATAAAGGTCATCATTTAATTTATTTATAAGAGTGGTCATGTTTCTAATTGAAATAAAAAGATTTGTGTCATTTGCAAAAAACAATGGAAGTGTAGACTTTTATCATTTATATTATATTAGAAACAATAATGATCCCAATAGTGAACCTTGTGGCACCTTGTATCATCTCTGTTGGATCCACTAATATGATCACATTTATCACCATCATTTATGTATTTTATTTGGAAGAATTGACTTTATTGCCATAATTGATCGGATTGTCGCGTGTTTCTGGGTGTGACTTCCTGACAGAATTTACGCGGATTGCTTGAGCAAAATAAATAGACCAGACGCCGAAACGATCGCAGACAACTCTATGCCCCAAAGTTTAAAACTCCTATCTGCGCCCCTGGCAGGAAGAAAACATGATGGCATGACTTCGTAAACCTGTGGTGGTCCACAACACTTTTTCAGCCTAGGGTACAAAATCCAGATGTCTGAATGTGTTGAGTTTATCTGTTCTAATAAATCTATCATCCATTCATTATCACAGTATAAATATGAATGTTTCCAGGTGTAAATCGACCCCAGAAGAAACGCAAAATACCACTGCTGGGTGACAATGTTAAAGTATCACTGTCCAGAGTGAAATGAATCCTACATAGGCTGAAACACCACTCAGAGAAGAGAAAGCCATTTTTCCAAAAGCAATATAAACAAAAAACAACTAAGTTGTATTTTAGGGGATAAAAGCAATAAATTAGGAGATTTAGTCTGAAAATAGATTGTTCACTCATAAGCAGGGTTACCACGACTGTCTACGGTCTACATGTTGGTCCATGAGGAGTGACTGCAGCCAGTAAATGACTCAACATAATCTGCTGGAATTCCATAGAGAAAACTGCTAAACTGACTGGAATATTTGGATGATTTAGTCGGAAAGACTTTTCTTGTAAAGTGCCATTAAAATGACATGTTGTGATATAAAATTAAACTGATTGATATGAATCGATGCCGAATTACATCTGAAAAAAACAAAAAAAAAAACAGTTAAGAACTCATCCCAACTCTAAAGTATGGGGGGGGGCAGTATTATGTGGTGTTTCTGCTGCAGAGGTAATGGTGGACGGACACACAGGTGGCCGTAGAAAACATGTTTGGGCAGGCAGGAAAATAATACGTTGGCACAAATGGGTTTACTAAAAGCAGAATGACTCAACGCAGACAAGGAGCAAGTGACTGAAGAATGGACAATAATGACAGAAAATGAAAGCTCATCATAGCGTTAATGAAGGTCTGGTTTCTACAGCTCTGTTTCAAGTTCCTACAGAAGGCTTTTTGACCCCCACTAGTGGATGTAGTGTAGTACTGCAGGTTATTGTACAGAGTTCTGGTGTTTCCTGTCACTGTGGGCCTCACAGCACAGTAGTACACAGCAGAGTCTGTCACTGCAGCAGAGGAGATCAGCAGCTTTCCTCGTCTCAGATCTTTATTGATGTCAGCTGTGAAATCAGAGCGACTTGGATGAATTAATCCTGCCTCTGTGATGTAGAGCAGGAACTCTGGTCTGGATCTCTGCTGCTGTCGGTACCACTGGACGTTGTAGATAGAACCAGTATATTCACAGCTCAGACTGGCGTTTCTTCCCTCTGAAACAATTTGTTCCTGTTCCTGTGTGACGGTGTTCATGGAGCCCATGGCTGTAAAATGAGTCCTTCATGTCAGTTAGTCTGCAGTAGATTCAGACATCCAGAGCCTCAGCAGAGGTTCTTCAGTCTGACCTCCACATGTGATCACAGTGAGATTCATGGAGGAAATCAGAGCAAAGCTTTTCTCTGGGTTCTGACACTCACCTATGTAGAGAGAGAAGAGCAGAAGGAGGTAAAGCAGCATGTTTTCAGCTCTTCCAGTCACATGAACAAAGATGATCCACTTTCTCTGCTGCTCAGACCTTCAAGCTGCTTTTAGCTCTGTGCACTAAAACACTTTGATTGGCTGAGCTCAGCGGAGGTGGGAGGAGCCACAGGAAACACCTGGGATTGTTTTACTTCCTCCTAAAGTTGCATTTCACCAGTGAGATTATTTCTGATTCAGAGCATCCAGCTGGAGGTACAGAGTGCTGCTCATGAGGAGGAAATGAATAAACAAGATTAATGTGACTGATTATTTCGTTTTATGATCCCTGTTGGATAATGATGAGGCACACAGACTGCTGCATCTTGGGTACATGAAGGAGAATTATCACAGGTTCTTCCTCCCTGCAGATGCTAAACTCTATAACCGAAACTGTCCCTAACAAACCCAATAATGTTTACATCCCTGCAGTTATTTGTAATGTATGAATCATATCTGCAGCTGCTATTTACACAACTGTTTTTCTCAGTTTATATTCTGTTAACTTCTTGTGAATAATGAGTTTACTTTTTTTAAGTTTACTGAACAACTACACATACTCAGTATGGAACGCCAAAGTGTTCAAAATTAAATAAATAAATACAACATTATGAAATAAATATCAGCATGAATAAATGTTGAATAATAATATAATGTGACAATGAAATTATTAAAAAATGAAATCATTTTAAATGCAACGCCCATTTTTTGAAATATTTTTCATAATTTTTTATTTTAGATTATACATTTGTATAATATATATATATATATATATATATATATATATATATATATATATATATATATATATTTCATCAAATATTTATTTCACTGCAATTTACTTCATAATATAAATTATTTCAAGACATTTTTATTTAATTCCATCAGTTTTTATTCCAATCTCTCTTTTTCCCAAAGTCAGGTTTTATTTCATAATGGTATTTATTTCAAAAAGCCATTTAAAAACTGAAGTCGTCCGTCAGCCAATCAGAATCAGTGGTTGAGACCTGGACGCTGATTGGCTGGAACTAAGATAGCCGTTGTTGTGGCTCTGTGAGCAGCTAGCAGCATGGTAAGTAAAGGAACTTTGTTCAGCTCTGGTTGCTCTAACAGCTCATATTCAGAGGAATAATTTATCATAAACCGTTTCAGAAACACATCTTAATTCGTCTGGATGATATAATCTGAAATGATCCCAGGTTCAGCTCTCAGCTGTCTGACAGTAACACTGAAGTTCTGCTGTTATCTTTTCTGTTTTGTCCACCACAACTAGGAGGAGACGGGAGAGGAAGCCCTGGTTGGTTGTTAGCTACAGTCAGTTAAAGGGAGATTATTTTAACGTGTTCTGTATTATTTCTGAAATGTTTTAATGATCGTACCAAACAGCCGACCTGAGTCTCTTTCCCCAGTCTAATAACAGGCATGGCGCCCTGAGCAGCTTTACACCTAGAACACTGGAGCAGCACCGGCTGTTTGGATCAGACATCCCCATTACAAAAGTGATCAAATATTCTGCCAGTATTATAAGAATTATAAAGCCATACATAAAATCCTAAAGGCATTAAATTCAATAACAGTATTAAACGACTTTAGCCGGTCCTCGCCGTTTTCCTCCTTCAGGAACATCATGTTTAAGCACCAACCAATCAGCATCCAGGTCCCAACAGCTAATTCTGATTGGCCGGCTAAGACATTATGTTAAATGGCTTTTTGAAATAAATACACCATTATGAAAAAACCCTATTATGAAATAAAAGCAAACTTTGTAAAAAAAAGAGAGATTTTTGAATAAAAACTGATTATATTAAATAAAAAAACTCAAAATAAGTTATAGTATGAAAATATGGCAGTGGAATAAATATTTAATTAAATATATATAAAATAATACTAATATATATTCTAAAATTAAAATTTATTATATAAATATTGTGCATTGCATTTGAACAGATTTCCTTTTTTGACTCTTTCATTGTCACATTAAATATTTACTTAATATTACTTCATGCTGATATTTATTTCATAATGTTTTATTTATTTAATTTTGAACACTTTGGCGTTCCATAATTCAGCCTGTGAATATTTAATTTTAAAATTGACTGACCAACATTCTAATCTGAGTCTGCCACTTTATTTTAGATAACTGCACAGTACTTTGGATTCTGTAATTGTGTCCTTAATGTACATATATTATTCCTAATTCTGTTACTTTTTCTACCTTTCATGTGTGATCTTGATTGCTTCTATTATCACTCACTTTGCTGCTGTTACGGCTGAACTTCCCTGCTGTGGGACAATGAAAGAATATTTAGATAACAGGCTCTCCAATATTTTCTGTGTTTCTTGAAATCTGTGTGGTTTTACCACTGTATCACCCATTTAAAAAATGTGGTTTCTTTAGGTTAAAACATTTAAACAATTTTTATTCATAGTTTTACTATGTCTAAACAGTTGACCCAGAATTACAGCAGAATCATTTACGTCTCCCCACTTCAGTCTGGGATGCTGAAAAAATGTCCACATCTAGCAGCTTCATATACATACATAATATGTTTGATACATGAAAGAAGCCAGCTTCAGCCAAGAGAATATGCCAGAAAGTTATAGAGTGTGTGAGTCCCTCTAGTGGATGTTGTGGATTATTCTTTGATCTTTGCTCAGCAGGTTATTGTACAGAGTTCTGGTGTTTCCTGTCACTGTGGGCCGCAGAGCGCAGTAGTACACAGCAGAATCAGACAGATGGAGACTCTGGATCGTCAGATTAACAGATTTCTTCTTTGGCTCAAGGATGAGCTCAGCATTAAATCTGTCTTTGCTGAACTCTGGGGAATTCTCTCTAGTGCTGGGGTCACGCTTCAGGATGTACTTTGGATAACTGTTTTCATCTTGTCTGTACCAGAATAAATATGGATATGTATCGGTGGTTTCAAAAGTACATCCCAGATTCACTGATTCTCCTCGATCAGCAACAACTTCTCCTCCTGTCTGCGTCACTGAGTCTCCTTTACACTCTGAGGAAGAACAGAAGATGCAGAGGAAGATATGAATGAATAAAGATGATTGATTAAAGGAGATCAAGTGTTTGAAGAGGAAACCTGTTGAGCTTTCTATCTTACCAAAGAAAAGAGCAGCCAGAATAATCCACAGCCAATGTTCCATCTGTCCAACAAGGTTTAAATCAACAGGAGAAACCAGCTGATGTTCAACATTCAGTCTGACTATTGTTCTCTTCACAGCACCACTTCTTATTGACACAATGCTGGAACACAGAGCACAGCTAGAGCTCCGCCTACTGGGGAACCACGCCCTCTGGTGGAGCTCAAAGGTTCGTTTATGGTTTTCCTTAAGACTCCACAGCTCCACTTTAGTTTATAAATCATTGAACGGGTTAGCACCAAAGTATGTTGAATACCTGCTGTCACCATAGCAACCCCAGACCAATCAGGTCCTCCATCTCTAGTTTATTAATTGTCCCTAGAACCAGAACCAAATGTGGAGAAGCAGCTTTTAGTTTCTATGCTCCCCTTATGTGGAACAAACTTCCTGATGACATCCAAGCTGCTGAAACACTGAGCTACTTTTAATTAAAACTTAAAACTAATCTGATTAGAGGTGGCTGTGGGTAAGTGATTAGTAACTGGAATTTCATAGGAGTAGTATGTTTTAATATTGTTAGTTCTTTTGTGTTGCATTTTTCTCCTTTTGTTGATTTTTTCCCCCTTAATCATCAAAATTACATGATATTCACAAGTCAACAAGTGCAAAAATGACCAAAATCTCTGGGAATTAATAATAAAAAATGTAAAGGTAATAATAGTTTACCTTTTAGTTAAACTAGACAAAAATTAATCATAATTCTGAGATAATCCTAGAAAACAAACATTTTCTTTTCAATAGAATAAATAGCAAAACGACAATTAAAGGTTCCTACAGCTGTCTTTATCTGTCACCTTCATCCTCCTCAATCTGTGTATAGATGAGTTCTATCTTTTCTCAGTTTTATAGTTTATCAGTCCATGTGGAACTACTGGATTTTTGCCACTTTTGTCAATACAGCTGTACAGCTACACTTGTGATTTGATATCTTGTAAACAGCTGCACACTCCACTGTCTGTTCCGCACAGATCACAACCATCCACTAGGTAGCAGCTCAGGGAGGAGGACAACAGAAGAGGAAAAGGGGGATGGATCGCATGTATGCTCAGTCATTTTACCTACGCTCATCGGTCCAATTTAACAAGTCAAAACCCGGACATTGTCATCATCTATGAAATTCCCATTAGAGAGCAGATGAAAATGGGAACCTGTCTGGGGAAAAAAAGGATGGTTGGTCATTCAAATGTTTGTACCCGAATAGTATGAAAAATGAAATCCTACAAATGCAGCAAAACACATAGAAATAGTCAAAACAATCTTTAAATTGTCTATCCCAAGCTACTTTATCCGTTTTCTGCGAAAATCAGTGTTAAAGGGAAAGCAGTAAAAGTTAGTTGATTCCGCTTGCAGCAGCTGTATGAGATGCTAGCAGTGGTTGCAGCTAGCAGTGAGGCCTCTTGGGTGTCTGGCTAGAGGGGCCACAGCTAGCCGCCATAAGCTCGGATGAAGCTGTCCTGTTTGTTGGTTGATTGACTCAGAAAGGCAGCACAGAATTCAGACGGACACAAAGGTTGTTGTAATAAAATGAGAAGGATTTATTGAAAGCTGTGGATCTGTGTGGTCTCAGGGGGATCGTGAAGGGAATCTCTGGAATGGGTGGAACTGTGGTGAAGATAAGAAAGGTTAGATCAGGACTTGGATCAGGAGTGGAGATGTTAAGGATGTGGATGGACTTACGGAGATGACGCTGAAGGCAGACGTCAGGAGAGGTGAGTGGGATCCAGTGAACAGAAGCTGGCTGGAGGTAATGTGGAGTCTTGATGTTTTTGCAGGAGGAGTGGGCAGACGGACAGGTGAGTATTGAGCAGATGGACCAGCGGAGGAAACGGTGCAGAGGCTGACCGAGAGGACTCTTCCAGGAGAGGCAGGTGAGAACCATTCCACAAAAAGGGCTTCGTGGAAGAAGCCAAACGAGGAGATCCAGGAGGTCGAAGAAGGAATGGACTTGAGATCTAGGGAAGAGTAGGTGAGTCATAAATTAGTGATGTTACCTATGACACCCGAGATTCAAAGCTTGTAATCCAAAAACAAACCACTACAAAGTGGAGCACTGTGTCGGAGCTTGATTCATCTGCTGATAGTCACGTGTCCGATGACATTTGTAGCTCCGTTTCCCAAAAACACCCATGTGACTGCTTCAGACACTGGTTCAAATCTTTTAAGAGTCCTGAAAAGGGTCGCATTGTTGTTGGTGTTAGTGGTATTGAGATGGTTCGATAATTTCTTGGAGAAGTTGTTTAGTCTTTAAAAAAATTAATAAAATTAAATATGTCAAACAGCATGTCAAACAGCCTGTAGACTTAATTATTAGCAAAGCTTTTAAATGTCTCTAACATCTCTGTAGTTGATACTGTGCTATCTGACCATCTGTGTGTTTTCTTTGAAAGCTCCATCTCTACCAAACGTTCGAGTCACAATGAGACCATTGTAAAACAGCGTTTTCTGGGGGACAGTTCAGTTAATAATAATAATACATTTTATTTAAACAGCACCTTTCTGAACACTCGAGGTCACTTTACAATCATAGATAAAATACACAACAATAACAGACAGAACAATATAAAACAAACAGAGTGGAGCAAAGGGAGTAGTTATTGGAATGCTAGACGGAACAGGTGGGTTTTGAGTCTAGTTTTAAAGAGAAGCAGGGAGTTAATGTTACGGATATCAGGGGGGAGTGAGTTCCAGAGCTGGGGAGCAGAGCGGCTTAAGGCCCTGCTCCCCATGGTGACCAAACGGACAGGTGGGACAGTGAGGTGGATGGAGGAGGAGGACCTGAGGGAACGGTTGGAGGTGGAGGGATGAAGGAGGTTTGATGGATACGGGGGGGCTAGGTTATGGGTGGCGTTTAATGTAAAGAGAAGAATTTTGAATTGGATTCTGGAAGTAACCGGGAGCCAGTGGAGTTGCTGAAGGACAGGGGCGATGTGATGGAAGGAGGGAGTTCTGGTAATGAAGCGGGCGGCCGAGTTCTGAAGAAGCTGGAGTTTACGGAGGGATTTCTGGGGAAGACCGAAGAGAAGGGAGTTACAGTAGTCAAGACGGGAAGCGATGAGGCTATGGATAAGGATGGCAGTAGAGTGAGTGGTGAGGGACGGGCTGGGGGGGGGTTAATGTTACGTAGATGGAAATATGCAGACCGGGTAATATTGTTTATGTGGGACTGGAAGGATAGTGAAGAATCGAGGATGACACCCAGACTCTTGACCAGAGGGGAGGGGGAGACTAAGGAGATGTCGACAGGGAGATTAAAGCTATTAATTTTGGATAACAAGGATTTAGTGACGACAAACAACATTTCTTTTTCATCACTGTTAAGTTTGAGAAAGTTTGAAGTAAACCAATCTTTAGTTTCCAATAAACATTTGGCAAGGGAGTTTGGGGGGAGTGAAGATGAGGGTTTGGAGGAGACATAGAGCTGGGTGTCATCCGCGTAACAATGAACATGGATGTTAAATTTACGGCAGATATTTCCAAGGGGAAGAAGGTAAGTGATGAAAAGAAGCGGCCCGAGGACAGAACCTTGGGGGACGCCGGTAGTGACAGGGGAGGGACGGGAAGTGAAGGATTTGAGTTGAATGAACTGAGTACAGCCAGAGAGATATGAACGGAACCAATCGAGCAGGGTATGAGAAATGCCAAGGGAAGACAGTCTGTTGAGGAGAATGGTGGGAGAGATGGCATGGAAGGCCGAACTCAGGTCAAGGAGGATGAGGATGGAAAGCAGTCCGGAGTCAGCAGCAGTGAGGAGGTCATTGGTGATTTTTCTAAGGGTAGTTTCTGTACTGTGGCCAGGGCGAAAACCAGACTGGTTGAGCGTTTTAAACAAATCTACTTTCATACCACACTCCCCTCATCCCAAAATTCCACCTCTGTACGCAAGCTGGTGGAACACTTCCTGGTAAAAACATCTGAAATTATCAATACCATTGCTCCAACTAAAGTTAAAGTAGTTTGGGATAAAAATAAGTCTCCATTAACTAGGGATCCAATGGTTCATAGTTTAAAAAGGGATTGTCAATAAGCCGAAAGAAAATGCTGAAAAACTAAACTCTAGATTCACTCTGAGATCTACAAAATAAGGCTAAACAGATACTATTTAACTTTGAAAGATGCAAGGGAATCTTTCTTCTCTGAAATCATTAACATGAATATTAATAATGTGCAGACTTTTTTTGCAACAATTGAGAGATTAACTAATCCTCCAATGACAGCAGCTCCTGAACCAAACTCCACTAGGGCCTGAATTTGCCATCTTTTTTGAATAGTTGAATAAATTCCTAACAATGACCAACCACTTTGATAATTATCAGTCTGGTTTCCATGGTCATCATAGCTGTCCTCGTCAAAGTTTTCAGTTACATTCGCATCAATACAGATTGTGGCAGAACCACAGTGCTGGTTCTGTTGGACCTCAGTGCAGCGTTTAACGCTGTTGATCATAAAATACTCCTGGAGCTGGACTGGAGAGGTGGGTCGGACTCTCTGGTACTGCACTTCAGTGTTTTGAATTGTACCTCAAAGAACAGGAAACTTTGTGCCTAAAGGCAATTTCTCATCAGAACAAGCAGAAATCAAATGTGGGGTCCCCCAGGGCTTCATCCTGGGACCCCTTCTGTTTAATATATAAATTCTCCCACTATTCCAGATTATAACAGCCAACAACATTAGTTATATAACTATGCAGCTGATACTCACACATACTGTATATTAAAATGTCACCAGGTGACTTTGATTCCATCCAGACAAATCAATAGCTGGATGTCCCATAACTTTCTCCATCTGATAAGAAATAAAAGTGAAGTAAGTATTTTTGGACCTAAAGAGGAACGATCCAGAGTCACCGTACAGTTCAGCTAATCCAGCTAGAAACTAACGATCAGGTCAGAGATCTAGGAGTAATAATGGACTCGGACCTGAACCTCCAGGGTCACATAAAGGCAATAACAAGGTCAGCTTTCTATCAGCTGAGGAACATTTCTAGGATTAAAGGACTGATGACACAAGGAAACCTAGAAAAACTCAACCATGTGTTTATCTTTTGTCAGAATGATTAGTGCAACAGTAATGGAGTAGATGATTCTCATGTTTTATACTCAATTGCTGTTTTTAATTTCCATATGTTTATGCTGTTTTTTTACTAACTAATCTTTCTATAATTTTATATGTTTTTGCTGTTTTGACTTTCTATGATTTTACCTTGAGTTACCCTGTGTTCAAAGTGTGTTACACAAATAAAATTAATTTGCCTTTGGAATTTTTTAGAGCCAAATAATGTAATTGGATGATCTGAAGCTCAGTGGGCGGGGTCGCTTTAACTTAACCAATCAGATTTTTCTGCTTCCACAGCAGCTCTGTCTCTGATCTTTACTGCTTCATGTCTCTGTTATCTCTGTCATCAGTCCAATTTCTCAAAAATCAGTATGCGACACCCCCTGGTGAGTGCTGTGAAGTACTGCAGGTTATTGTACAGAGTTCTGGTGTTTCCTGTCACTGTGGGCCTCACAGCACAGTAGTACACAGCAGAGTCTGTCACTGCAGCAGAGGAGATCAGCAGATCCAGGTTTTTTTTTCCTGTCAGTTTAGTGGAGAACCTCGTTTCTGACTTCATTGTCTCTGCTAATCTGGAATGGCTCATCCCTGAGATATACACGATAAACTCTGGAGGATTTCCAGGATATTGTCGATACCAGAAGAAATCAGCTCCAGGAGATATCTCAGCGGAGTAAGTGTAGCTCAGAGTAACAGAGCTTCCCTCTAAAATGAACTCCTCAGTCTTCTCTGCAGTGAGCTGTTGACAGTTTCCACCTGAAGGAAGAAAAAACTCTGATAAGTGAAGAACAACAAGGATCAGATTTCTCTCTGAAAGACTCCAACCAACCTGATCCACTGAGCAGAACCAGCAGAGGAAATCCAGCTGTGAGCAGAGACAGCATGTTGAACAGAGTTAATGTTGGTGGTTTGTGTGTTGAACTGGGTTGAAGGAGGAAGTTGGAGTCTCTTCTAGAGTTCAGGAACAGCTCAGCTCCTCCCTGAAGCTCTCACCTCCTCTTCATCACCTCCTCTTCATCACTCCCTCTTCGTGGTTAATAGCCTCATAGCTTTCTGTGATTGAAGATCAGATAATCTAAAACATTTCATTGACTCTAAAAATATCTATCTTTCAATGTGGGAAAACTCTTTCAAGATTAGTTCTGGTTAATGATGAGTAATTTTTAGTGAATGAATCTGTTTCATACGGCATATAGCTTGGGACTTAGAAACTGAAGTTGGAGGATACTTATTGACATTTGACGTGCTCTAGCTCAACTGAAGGACAATGAGAAACATTGTTATGTCTGTAGAGTGGTTCACTCTGAGAAAAGTTCACATGGCTTACAGAGAGGGAGGCACACTCATGTCTAAATGGGGAGAGAGAAATTATCCAAGAAATTGGTTTCTGTTCAGGTCCTATTAAATAATAGTGAAGCTCCAACGGAGACTTAATCAGCCTTATCCTTATCTACATCTATATGGAATTGTGATCTATCTATCTATCTATCTATCTATCTATCTATCTATCTATCTATCTATCTGTCTGTCTGTCTGTCTGTCTGTCTGTCTGTCTGTCTGTCTGTCTGTCTGTCTATCTATCTATCTATCAGATGGCAGCTTTGTTACAAATGCTGGTTATTCAGTATGTTTAATTAGGGAAGTCATGTAGCTTCACTTTTTAATGCTGTTTACTTTTTTTGTTATCAGCTACTATCATTTGTTCCTTACTGATGATCAGCTGTGAATGATGTTTTTTTAATCATGTTACTGTTGCTGTTGTTGCATGGTGCTAATGTTTTTTTCTAAACAGATGTTAGTAAAATTTCTCTTTTTAAATTAGTAATAATAAAGATGCTTCTGTTGCATTTAATGCGTTTCTTCTGGTGTTATCATGTTTGGATGCTATTATAATGTTTGCTGGGTAAGATGGCCGTACAAATGTGGTGTACAAGGAGGAGCAGACGCGATGTTTACTGCATGAGTATAGTATCTGTTAAGCACCTGATTGTCAGATAAATAATAATTGATTATTGTTGTGGTTCCAGCAGAAGCTGCTTAATGTATTTCCTTCTGATTTCTTAATTGTATTATTGAAGCCATGATTATTTATTTCTTAACAGGAGTGTTAACTTGTGGCATTGACTGTGAAGAAATAACAGTTTTTCCACATAACCCTATCCTGTCTGATCATTTCCTCATCTTCCTCAAACTTACTCTAACAGATCATATCAAACCTGAAAGAAAACTTCATTATACTAGAATGTTATCAGACAACGCTGTAGCAAGTTTTAAAGAAGCGCTTCCAACTTTAATTTCCTCAGTACATAAAAGTACAATAGAAAACAGTGATTTAACTCGTGACACCTCACAACTTGACGTTTTAGTTCATAGCGTTAATTCCTCCCTGCGTGGGGCAATAGACAAAGTTGCCCCACTGAAAAAGAAGGTGGCCAGCCTTAGAAGATTAGCTCCCTGGTTTAATTCAGAGCTACGTACCCTGAAGAAGAACGTTAGAAAACTAGAGAAAAAATGGCGCATTTACAGGATTCCTATTTAGTGTGGAAAAATAGTCTATTGCTATATAAAAAGAGCCTTCGAACAGATAGAACAGCATATTATTCATCTTTAATCGAGGAGAATAAAAATAATCCTAGGTTTCTTTCTAATACAGTTGCCAAACTCACACAGGATCATAGCTCTATCGAGCCAACCATTCCCCAAGCTCTTAGTAGTGATGACTTCATGCAATTCTTTATAAATAAAATAGACTCTATAAAAAATAAAATAATTGGGAACCTTCCCAATATGCTTGCTTCCTCCTTAGTTAATGAGGCAGCCTCAAAAATGGTGGAACCTAATATATGCTTAAACTGCTTTAATGCAGCCGAACCTCTGATGTACTAAAATTATTAGCTTCATCTAAACCTTCAACTTGCGTTTTAGACCCAATCCCAACTAAACTCTTAAAAGAAGTTTTCCCTCTGATCGCTGCTCCAATTTTAGATATAATGAATCTATCCTTAGTCAATGGATATGTACCACAGGAGTTTAAGATTGCTGTAATTAAACCTCTACTTAAGAAACCCTCTCTTGATCAAAACGACTTAATTAACTATAGACCGATATCTAATCTTCCCTTCTTATCTAAAATTCTTGAGAAAATAGTTGCACACCAGATATGTGAGCATTTAAACAATAATGAGCTGTTTGAGAAGTTTCAGTCAGGCTTTAGAGCTCATCATAGCACTGAAACAGCTCTGGTGAAGGTTACTAATGATATTCTCATAGCCTCAGACAATGGACTGGTGACCATTCTGGTCCTGTTAGATCTCAGTGCTGCCTTTGACACTGTTGATCACAATATTCTCATAGAAAGGCTTCAAAGTGTCGGTATAATAGGAACAGCACTAGGTTGGTTTAAATCTTATTTGTCTAACAGATTTCAGTTTGTTCAGGTAAATGATAAATCTTCCTCAACCTCAATAGTTACTTGCGGAGTACCACAGGGTTCAGTGCTTGGGCCGATTCTCTTTACTATATATATGCTTCCTATTGGTAAAATAATTAGGCAGCATGGGATAAATTTCCATAGTTACGCAGATGATACACAGCTATATATATCCATAAATCCTGATGAATCCAATCAGTTAGGTAGACTACAGGCATGTCTGGAAGACATAAAAACTTGGATGACTCTAAACTTCTTGCTTCTAAATTCTGATAAAACAGAAGTTGTCGTCTTTGGACCAGAAGCTCTGAAAAAGAAACTACTTAGTCAACCCCTTCACCTAGACGGCATTAAATTAGCCTCCAGTAATAAAGCAAAAAACCTCGGTGTTATTTTTGACCAAGATATGTCATTTAGAACTCACATTAAAGAAGTCTGTAGGATTTCCTTTTTTCACCTTAGGAATATTGCAAAAATTAGAACCATCCTGTCCAGGAATGATGCTGAAAAACTAGTCCATGCCTTTATTACTTCAAGACTGGATTACTGTAACTCTTTATTATCAGGTAGTCCACAGAAAACAATTAAAAGTCTTCAGTTAGTCCAAAATGCTGCTGCTAGGATTCTGATGAATATTAAAAGAAGAGATCACATTTCCCCTGTTTTAGCTTCTCTTCACTGGCTCCCAGTAAAATCTAGAATAGAATTCAAGATCCTCCTTCTGACATATAAAGCTCTTAATAATCTAGCTCCATCATACATAAGAGACCTGATTGTTCCATATGTTCCTAACAGAGACCTTCGCTCTCAGACTGCAGGTTTACTGGTAGTTCCTAGGATTTCTAAAAGTAGAATGGGTGGCAGATCTTTCAGCTATCAGGCTCCCCTCCTATGGAACAGGCTCCCAGGGTTGGTTCGTGAAGCAGACAATTTGTATATCTTTAAAACTAGGCTTAAAACTTTCCTCTTTGACAAAGCTTACAGTTAGAGATATGTTAATAGGTAGTTAGAGACAGGTTAGACAGGTAGCTAGGAAGAGACAGGTTAATGTTAGTAGTCAGGCAGAGTGTCAAAAGCTAGGAAGAGATAGGAAGAGGTAGAGTAGCTAGGTAGAGATAGATTTATGTAAGCCAAGTAGAGAGTGTTAGTAGCTAGGTCTCCTAGTAGCTAGGAGACAGGTTAATGTTAGTAGCTATGCTGCTTTAGGCTGTTGGAGAACATTATTAGGGTCAGTTCCTACTTTGTCTCCTACTTCTCCCCAACTGCACGATGTGCTGTCAGTTCAAGCGCTAACCTGTTTTCTCTTAGTCTCTTCCTACAGTAGGTGCTCCTGACACGCCCTGCTTGACGACCCTGACTAAGATGGCATTGCAGTGGAGGAACGTTCTCAACGTCCTGCAACTTCTGCATCAGTTCTGTTGCTCTTTCTGTGTCTCTGCTGCCTTCTCCAAACCCCAGACGGTCTCTGCAGATGACCGCTTGTGCTGAGCCTGGTTCTGCTGGAGGTTTCTTCCTGTTAAAAGGGAGTTTTTCCTCTCCACTGTCGCTTCATGCTTGCTCAGTGTGAGGGAATGCTGAGAAATCACGACGTAATCTTCTGTGGTTCTCTAACTCCTAAATTAAACATTGTATTGTAATAACTCTTCTTGTAAAGTGCCTTGAGATGACATCTGTTGTGAAACGGCGCTATAAAAATAAACTGAATTGAATTGAAATTGAATTGAGTGTTTTAGTTCTTGGTAAAAAAAGGCCTCAGGTCTCTGCCATTAGTTGGTTGTCGAAGGAGTGAAATTGAAAGCCTATTTTTTGTTCTCAGTTAAACTTGTAGGCATTCATACATTAATTTGTCACATTTCACATTTTTCACTCTAATTCAAAATTAGCTGTTGAAACTTTCACATCATAAACAATTCAGTGAAGCAGCAACTCTTTCTAATTTATTCTCTGCTGAATCCCAACAAAGCATGGAGCTGGAGCAGTGTGTGGTGCTCTCTAGTGGATGTTATGGAGTACTGCAGGTTATTGTACAGAGTTCTGGTGTTTCCTGTCACTGTGGGCTGCACAGCACAGTAGTACACAGCAGAGTCTGTCACTGCAGCAGACGAGATCCGCAGATGAAACGTCTTTGTTGTTTTCTCATGTTTCAGAGAAAAACTTCCTTCTGTGTCTGAATATCCTGAGGTGACCAGCTGTGGAGATGAGCTGGACGTCTGTCGGTACCAGAGGAGCAAGCTGACAGATCCTGAATAGTTGCAGGACAGAGTGACAGTGTCTCCTTCCAAACCCAGCAGAACATCTTTAAATGGTGTCAGTAAATCTTCAGAGGATCCTGAAAACAACAAAGATTGATATCAGCAGGACATTCAGATCTGAGTTCTGCACCTTTCATCTTAGTTTGCTCATTTTTAGATTCAGACATCTTCAGATGACTAACCTGGTTGGATGTAGATGATCATCATCATCATCATCATGATCCAGAAGAAAAGCAGCAACATTATTTTCACTGGTACTGACTGAAGAACAGAGAGAACACAGCAGCTCTTCAGCTCCAACACAAAGTCTTTCAGAGTGGAGCTCCTCCCCTGGCTGAGCTCTGCTTCTATTCAGCCTGATGATGATGGGCCGGCCCAGTACAACCAGTCCAAACTGGGATTGGCTAATGGTAGTTTGTTGTGTGTGACAGGATGAACTCCTTCCTCCTGGGAGATTGTGTCTCCAGCCGAAAGCAAAGGAACTAAATCTGACTGAAGCTATAATCTGCTGGTTTCCTTCTAGTGTTGAACAAAACGAAGTGTCTTACTAAAGGGGATTTCAACCATTTTTACAATGGTGCCAAAGACTAAATATGCCTCAGGAATTACAGACCTACTGAACACAGCAAAGGTGCTGGAGGCAATTTTTTCCTGGAATGCTTTTTGCCATCTTTCTTTTATTGAGCTATGAGAAGACATACACAATCTGGGCTTCAACACCGGCGAAAAAAAAAAGTTTCAGCGCTGACTTCTCCCCCTCCTACCCCTACATCCACTATTGTCTCAGAATCGGTTAATCATTGAA
The DNA here is from genome assembly GCA_028564705.1 of Apricaphanius iberus. Classification (NCBI taxonomy): domain Eukaryota; kingdom Metazoa; phylum Chordata; class Actinopteri; order Cyprinodontiformes; family Aphaniidae; genus Apricaphanius; species Apricaphanius iberus. The sequence continues at coordinate 44,450 of JAPXFQ010000438.1, read as the reverse complement.
CGTCATGTTGACAGGATCATGGCTTTGACAACCAATGTTTCTTTGGAAAAAAAAAAGTTGCTTAGATAACATTTTGATTAGAGTATGGCTTTGTTGGGACTCTGGACAAATTGGCTCGTAAAACACTAATTTCCTCTTTTGCTGTTTTCCTGTAACTTGTGTCTGTCAAACATGTTATTTGCTGAAAATTCACAATATATATATACCAATGTGCAAGTAATCTGTTCTTCTGGGTATAAAATGTTGTACACCAAGAGGTCCAGAACATGGAGGCTGAAATTTCTGATGGTAGAAAAGAGCTACAGCTGCATCAGACCTGCATCTAGAATCAGATTCAGAATCAGCTTTATTTTCTTTTGTAAGCAGTGGAACAACGAGATTACATGTCAGTACAACCTGTCCAAGAGAAACAAAACACCACAACACATACAGCTAACTTAATCAGACATCACATCATATGAGAACAGTAGGCATAGGGGGAATCAGTGAATGTACCCAGGACAGTGATAACAGGGGAGTGTGTGCTTTTGTGGAGTGTTGCATGCCTGCATGTATCAGTGGCGCCCCCTTTCAGGCGGAGTCTGTCTCGTAAGATTTGTTGCCCATTCAAGGTCAACATGGGGAGTCACAATTATAGATAACATTATTTGTTTAGGTTTCAGACGGAGGCCATTTCTCTCTGCCTTGAAGTCTCCTCAGTGGTCTCCTTCCATCCTAAACATTCAAACGAGGTACATTTTTCACTGATCCTTACTGAAAGTTTCTCTCCATGGGCCTAAATCAGCTGCAAGATCGCCAGACATTTTGTCCAGCCTGTGTCCCTGCTCATGAAGTGAAAAAGTTTAATTCCTGACCAATCCGTCAGCTCTTAAGCTAGCCAGTTTCTTCCAGAAGCTCCTCCAGTTTGCAGTAAATCAAGAATCTTCCCGCTCCAATCAGTAAAAACCCGGTCAACATAAATCCAGTTATGTATATATCATTCATGTCCTCCACTGAAAGCAGTGAGAGACATAACACCTGCCACTTCCCTCACATGTCGATTATATATCCACTCTAGTGCGTCCCAGGAGGACATGCAGGCTCCCCAGTTCACTCAGAAACCAGCTGACCAGATCCATGGTTATGTTTTTTGGTTAGACTCTGGTGAAAAATACAGAGAAACACTCCAGATAGAATAGACAAGACAAAGAGCAGTGGGAGAAGACACAGTAGGACGGGACAGAGACAAAAAGTGTCTGTCCTTGCTGAGTGCCTCTAAGACTTGCTGCTCAAAGATGGACGATACAGAGCAGACACTTTAGGCCAGAGGACTCAAGGAGAATGAGATTTAAATCAGGTCTCCCAACCACAATAAACCAAGAGCTGTTTTAGAAGCAAATCAGACATGTGATATGACTTTCATGTTTTACAGTACAGATCCAATCACCCACAGACCAGGCTCTGTGATGGTAAGATAAATCATCAATGCACAAGTACATAATCAGACATTTATTTGGACTGAACGGATATTTAGTGACTGTATAGGGGCTGTAGCTCAGTGGGAGTTGTTGGTCTGTGACCTGGGAATGGTGGATTTGGTTCCAGCTTCTGCCTACTACTGCAGAAGTGTCCTTGGGAAACAAGGCACTTCAAATACTTTGCATCCTGCATATTTCTCAAGGAGAAAGCTCACTCCTTTGAGGACAGCAATGTCCAGATATTAGACAGAGAGGACAGATGGTTTGAAAGAGGAGTAAAAGAAGCCATCTATGTAAAAGTAGAGAAACCATCGCTAAACAGAGGAGGAGGCCTGAGACATCACCTATCTCCAATTTACAATGCTGCCCTTTCATCCCTCCCTAGAAGACTCAAACAAATTAGCCTCTAATAACAGAAACAACTGTGACTCCAACGACTGTCGTTATAACACAATAGGGCACTAATGAAGCCGAAACCTAACCTCCACCAATAGGCGGCACGCCAACGACCGTCGTTAAGACATGGAGCACAAAGGATCCAATGACATAATGATTCTTGTTCAAGAGGTTAAATAGCTGAGTCTCCACACCAGTTAGTTGGACCAGTCCCAGCCTGGTCAGCAGCGAGCATGAACTGATGAAGCCTCTTGGATAAGAGGTGAAACGTCTTCCAAGACAAATTACCAAGTCCAGTTGCGTTTGATTGAAATTTCCTTGAGATAACCATGACCTGGATGAATGAGAATATTCACAGGCTTCTTTTAAGTATACATTTATGAGCAAAAAATTCAAAGTTGTCATTTTTTTCCCTTTAATCTTTGACTAAAAACTGAACAGTAACATACCATAAAATGTCCTAAATTTCCATAACCAATTTTTTTCTCTTGAGCCTGATAATACATTTCTGCCTAACCTCCTCCCTCTCTCCATGTTTAATGCTTTCCCAGTCAGTATACAGTCAGAAAACTGTTTTTTTTTTTAATCTTGTGAGGCCCTCTAGTGGATGTCTTGGAGTATTGCATTGTACTTGCTCTGCAGGTTATTGTACAGAGTTCTGGTGTTTCCTGTCACTGTGGGCTGCAGAGCGCAGTAGTACACAGCAGAGTCTGAGGGACGGACATCCTGGATCGTCAGATTGAAGGATTTCTTGCTGCTGTTAGATTTGTATTCAGTATCAAATCTGTTATTGTTGAAATCTGGAGCTTTAGCTATGATTGATGACATTTTCTTCAGCATGTACTTTGGGAAGCTGTTTTCTTCTTCTTTGTACCAGAATAATGTAGTTGTCGTATAGCTGCTTTCGTAAAAACATCCCAGAGTCACTGATTCTCCTCGATCAGCAACAACTTCTCCTTCTGTCTGCGTCACTGAGTCTCCTTTACACTCTGGGGAAGAACAGAAGATGCAGAGGAAGAGATGAATGAATAAAGATGATTGATTAAAGGAGATCAAGTGTTTGAAGAGGAAACCTGTTGAGCTTTCTATCTTACCAAAGAAAAGAGCAGCCAGAATAATCCACAGCCAATGTTCCATCTGTCCAACAAGGTTTAAATCAACAGGAGAAACCAGCTGATGTTCAACATTCAGTCTGACTATTGTTCTCTTCACAGCACCACTTCTTATTGACACAATGCTGGAACACAGAGCACAGCTAGAGCTCCGCCTACTGGGGAACCACGCCCTCTGGTGGAGATAGAGGTGACTTCTGGTTTTATCTTATATAGATTAAACTGATCTATCCTAGGCTGGTTGTTGGAATTGAAGTCCCTACTTGATACAATCTGTCCAGCAGTTTAATGCTGGTTTAATCACCAATGATGCTCATGTTTGTTTAGATAAACTGATATATACCTGGGATCTGTCAGGTATGGCTACATAGTTTTAGCCAGATGCATTGTCAGAAAGAGTTCGTCAGTGGGAGCTAAAGGTTTAACTTGATCGTTTTCTGAGGTAGGGTTGGAGAAATCACATCTCTTAACCCAGCCTCCTCAGGGTTGCATGCTTCCTCTGCTACTGTCTCCAGTCAGGATTCAGCCTAAAGTAAGTGGCTCTTGCAAAAGAGTTCTTCTTGGTTGAATGTGATCCTAAAGATAGAGAGTGATGCAGAAAAGCTGCAGGCAGATGCTGCCAAATGTGCAAAACTTATACATCTGTTTGTTACCCAGAATAGGTAGTGAAACATCATGGTGAGTAATATATGACTCTGACTATAGAGTCATATATTACATATATTAATGCCAGATTTGATCTTTTCTCCCGTTTTAACCACCATGGTTTTAGTCGGGTTTTTGTCAGGAATGCTCAAATGAAATCTAGCACCACTTGAAAAAAATGAACTGTGACAGAGCGCCATTGAATGCATTGTTTCCTTCACTGCTAGTAGGTTTATTTGGCTGTGGTTGTGGCTCCAACCCCCCGAGCTCCGGGTCTGAATCCATACCTGGCAACTTACGCTAACGCTGGTTTTTGATAGTCAGGAGCGTTTCGGCCATAGGATCTCTATGGTTACGACGCCATGTTGTTTAGGGGTATTATGAGATAGTCCATACAACGTGGAGACACACATTTCCCAAAACTTATATCGTCACCTTTCAGGTGGAAAATGGAAAACACACAAGTATTCCAATAGTATTACGAAAGTGACTGTATTCCGAATACCATGTTTAAAAATAGTAACTGTAATGGAATACAGTTACCGATAATTAATATCCTAAATACGTACCGCCGGTACATGTATTCCGTTACTCCCCAACACTGATTATAAATTACTATATTTTCTCGCTCCACTGGCAGGGGACACCCCAGATCACATTCAGAACTCCACAGACTTTGTTAGCAAAGTCAGTCATATGAAGCTTACACCGGGGGAAATATTAGTATCTTTTGATTTGATGTCACTTTTTACACGCATACCTACATCTGACACAGATGAAGCAGTCAGAAAACACCTCCAAGAACACAAACCGTAACAACAAACCAAACCATATTTGCATATTACTAGACCTTTGCCTTTTTAACGCATATTTTAAGTGCAAGGACAACTTGCAAGAAAAAAACCCCAAAACATGGATGTGCTATGGAATCACTGTTTCTCAGATTGTGGCTCATCGCTACAGTTTCTGATAAAATACATAGAATATTTTCTAAACACAATATCCCAGTGCATTTCAAAGCTGGTAACACTCTCAGGCAAAAACTGCTTAATCCCAAAGACAAAACACCCAAACACAAACCCAGTGGTGAGGTATATGCAGCCCAGTGCAGTGAGGAATGTTCAGAGCTGTACGCTGGAAAAACTAAACAGCAACTACACAAAAGGATGGCACAACAAACAAGACCAAACTCATCAGGCGTATACTCAGCAGTCCATCTACATCTGAAGGTCAAAGGTCGCTATTTTAAAGAAAATAATATGAACATTTTAGATAGAGAAGACGGATGGTTTGGGAGAGAAGTAAAATAAGCCATCTCTGTGAAACACATGAAACCAAACTTGAACAGATAAGGAGGCCGCAGGTTCCCACTTCCCAACATTTATAAATCAGCTCTGAGTTGTTTACCAGGGAAGTTTCACAGAAACTCACCTTAAGGCAGGTGACCAAAGCAGAAAATAGTTACATAATTAGTGTTGTTTTCACCGTTAATGGTACCTACCTACTAAGACTGCTTAAAGCTTATATAACCTTTATGTAGTCTCTTTTCTGAATAACTATAGCCTCATTAGTGAGCTTTAACTACCTTGACCTTAGACCTATAAATCTGCTACTCCCTATCTGCAATGTTTTAAAGACAAGAAGAAAAGTCAAGTTCAAACTATCAAGATGCTCATGTCCTGGATGACTGAGAATTTAAATCAATGCACCGATTTCTTATTTTTCTGTGATTATAAAATGTGACTGTCACTACTGGTACATAATTTGAATTATTGTAGTACAAAATATTAGATAAACTATAGTCTTAAATCTTAACTCACATCTGTAAGAATGAAATTGTTGGACCCAAGATGCAGGACCTGATAGGCAGAATGAAGGGAATGAAGGTTTATTAAATAAATCATAGCAACTTACAATTCAGGCAGGGAGGGAAAATACCACAAGGGGTCAAAAGTAGAAGACAGGAACCAACATGAAAACCAGGGAAGCAACTAGAATAAGCAGGACAAACCGCTGAGGAATGAGAGAAAGCCAGCAGTAATCACAGGTGAGTGGTGGCAGCTGGGAGAAGGAGCAGGCAGAGAAAAACTAGAAATTAGGATCAGCAAGGAAGGAAGGAACGCTCGATCGTAAGATCAATAAGAAGCAGAAGGACAGAATTATTAGAGTCTGTTGTCATGAAAATGTCATTCAGCACCTTTAGATGAACAGTTTTAGTGAGGAGAGCACTGAAACTGGATTAATAGTAGTACCAGGAAATGATGAACGCATTAAATATTGTGTTATTTTTTATAAGCAGATAGTTCCCCTTTATATAAATAATACATGGGAAATTTAATTTTTCTGTTATGGTCTTAACAAATGTAATTTTTTTATAAAGACTTCTATAACTCTTACATTTCTGTTAATGTAAAAAGGTTTATCATTTTGATATCAGTCTGGATCCTTTGTGGAGGTCATGTCTGAGTAATCACAGTGGGCCAGAAGAACCTGGTCCAATGTTCTGTCCTGTTCCAGTCCTGCTGGGATGGTCCAGAATGGAAACCAGCCCTAACCACTGGAACAACTGGGTCCAAACTTCTTCTACTTCAGTCGTGTATCATCAGTCTATAAAGTCAGGTCATGATGGTGGGATGATGTTTTAATCTGAAATGTTTTTTTTTTATATTTACTGACGACGACTCTAAATGTTTTACTGGTGATTTCTTTCTAAAATCAGGAAGTTCCTGCCTGGAGACTTGGAGATAGAAGAGCTGGAGGCCATCGGCTGAACGAGACAGTTTGGGACCATCAGGTAAGATGTTGGACAGACAGACTTCACTTTGCCCGTCCGTCCTAACTGCTGGACACAGAGACAATCAGGATCTAACTGAACCTCCTTGGCCTCAATCAATGCTAACATGATATTTAGGTTATTTCCTGATATGTTAGATGAGGAGTGGTTGTTCTCCTGAGGATCCTCCCTCAGTGGTTGATTAGCAGCTGTAACCACAGTGACTCTGATAAAACAGGAATTAGCAGAATCCATCTGATATGAAGCTGTGCTTTGAATCCCACTTCCCTCCTCTTTGAAGAGCAGTCAGATATCTGGGTTCAGGTTTTTGTACAGCCTCTTCTCCACTTTGTATCACTGTGTTTCTAGAGAACAGTAGTAGAGAGCTGTGTCTGCCAGGGTTAGCTCTCTGATGGTCAGCTGTTGCTGAGACACATCCATCATCAGGAAGATATTCAGCTGCTTTCTACAGGACAGACTGAGGAGGGGGCGGGGCCACTTCTACTCAACCAATCAGAGAGTTTTCTGCTTCCACAGCAGCTCTGTCTCTGATCTTTACTGCTTCATGTCTCTGTTGTCTCTGTCATCAGTCCAATGTCTCAACAATCAGGTTTAACAGTGTTTAAGGCCCTCTAGTGGATGTTATGGAGCACTGCAGGTTATTGTACAGAGTTCTGGTGTTTCCTGTCACTGTGGGCCTCACAGCACAGTAGTACACAGCAGAATCTGTCACTGCAGCAGAGGAGATCAGCAGATCCACCTTCATTTTATCTTCTCTCAGCTTAGTGGAGAACCTCGTTTTTGACTTCATTGTCTCTGCTAATCTGGAACTGTTGAACCCTGAGATGTGCAGCATGAACTCTGGAGGTTTTCCAGGATATTGTTGATACCAGAAGAAATCATCACTAGCAGATATCTTTTTGGAGTTACTGTAACTCAGAGTAACAGGGTTTCCCTCTAAAGTGAACTCCTCAGTTTTCTCTGCAGTGAGCTGCTGACAGTTTCCACCTGAAGGAAGAAAAAACTCTGATAAGTGAAGAACAACAAGGATCAGATTTCTCTCTGAAAGACTCCAACCAACCTGATCCACTGAGCAGAACCAGCAGAGGAAATCCAGCTGTGAGCAGAGACAGCATGTTGAACAGAGTTAATGTTGGTGGTTTGTGTGTTGAACTGGGTTGAAGGAGGAAGTTGGAGTCTCTTCTAGAGTTCAGGAACAGCTCAGCTCCTCCCTGAAGCTCTCACCTCCTCTTCATCACCTCCTCTTCATCACCTCCTCTTCCTGTTTTTTTGAAGTCAGGGTTAATGAATCTGTCTTCAGTCATTCAATGATGTTTTGGAAGATCAATAGATTCTTCATTCTTCTGTGTTTTCCCCCTCAGATAATGTTTTCTTATTCAATAATAGTGATCCATCCATCCTTCCATCCAACCATCCATCCATCCATGTATCCATCCATCCATCCATCCATCCATCCATGTATCCATCCATCCATCCATGTATCCATCCATCCATCCATCCAACCATCCATCCATTCATCAATGTATCCATCCATCCATCCATGTATCCATCCATCCATCCATCCATGTTTCAATCCATCCATCCAGTAATCCATCCATCCAACCATCCATCCATCCATCCATCCATGTATCCATCCATGTATCCATCCATCCATCCATCCATCCATCCATGTATCCATCCATCCATCCATCTATCCATCCATCCATGTATCCATCCATCCATCCATCCATCCATCCATGTTTCCATCCATCCTTCCATCCATCCCTGTATCCATCCATCCATCCATCCATGTATCCATCCATCCATCCATCCATCCATCCATGTATCCATCCATCCATCCATTCATCCATGTATCCATCCATCCATCCATCTATTCATCCATCCATCCATTCATGTATCCATCCATCCATCCATCCATCAATGTATCCATCCATCCATCCATCCATGTATCCATCCATCCATCCATGTTTCAATCCATCCATCCATCCATCCATCCATGTATCCATCCATCCATCCATCCATCCATCCATGTATCCATCCATCCATCCATCCATCCATCCATCCATCTATCCATCCATCCATGTATCCATCCATCCATCCATCCATCCATCCATGTATCCATCCATCCATCCATCCATCCATGTATCCATCCATCCATTCATCCATGTTTCCATCCATCCTTCCATCCATCCCTGTATCCATCCATCCATCCATCCATGTATCCATCCATCCATCCATCCTCCTGGCTCTGCGATATCCCCTATATGATCTCAGCTCTACAATCCAAGACTTGGTTGTAACTCATAAATATTTCTATGGATATTTAAAATTCCACAAAAGTCAAAATTGTTTTTAAAAACAAACATTACACTTGGAACTTCAACTGTTCCTTGTTCCACTGATTCGTTCTTCTCAGAAGGTGTTCCCCTTTGACTCCTCAGTCATTCTTGCTTCTGCTCTAACTTTACTCACACTGTCGAAGGAGCAGGATGTGTTTTTCCTCTCCTCCTGCTCCCTGCTAACCCCCAATCCTAACCCTCATCCCCCCGCTCGCCTCTGCTCTACTTTTATTTTTCCTTTTTATTTCTTTAATCTAAGGATCCCGGACGACCGCCTTGGGACGGATTTTTCCCATTTTCTCCTCTTTTCCGCCTTTTCCTTTTGGACTACTTCATAAAGAACAAGGCTTTCCAGGACCTACTGCAAAGAATGCAGGACATGGAAATAAAAATCCGACGACTTGAGAAAAACACCAGAAACAATACTACTCTCCCAGTGGCGTGCAATTTTTTCCATCCTGGCAGGTCGATGCCAACAACACAGAGTACCCCACCGAACAGACAACGTCTATCTCTTTTGTAAAAGTACCTTGAATTGCCTTTTGTTGAAAGTGTGCTATAGAAATAAAATTGCTTTGCCTTAGTCGTTCTGACTGGAAATCCTCCCATACAAGCGTCTGAAAAAGGGAAGGCCATCTGGTATAATATTCTGAGCTAATTGGAGGATGAAGCAGCAAGTCTTCCTACCATGATTTGTCTTTACCATCAAGAATATACAAAGTTCTTCCCTTTTCTCATTCAACAAAGAAATCATCTCTCGTTCTCCTAAACCAGATTCAATAGCCGCTTCTAGGCGTAGGTCCACCGGTGCCGCCATGTTTGTTTTGCTTTGCATGAGCACTTACTACTATCGTCATACCTGAACATCCGCCCACGCTGCCACCCCAAAGCACAACGCTAACAAACGACTGGTCCACACCATTAGTGGAGTTGAGTCCGACAGTTTAGTTGGACCAGTACAAGATGGATGTTCGTGAGTTTGGAAAACTCCAAAGCTTGTGAGAATCCAGCTATCAGCGCAAGGTTACATTTTTCCTTCCTTCCTACAGTGGCTTCCTCCTGCCACTCAGTTTAAAACATCAGAACGAGCCAAACCCTAACCATAAAAATAATGGAATACACTTAAGTCATAAACATACAGACGTGGACAAAATTGTTGGTACCCTTCATTAAATCAAAGAAAAACTCATAATGGTCACAGAAATAACTTTAATCTGACAAAAGTAATAATAAATAAAAATTATATAAATGTTGACCAATGAAAGTCAGACATTGCTTTTCATCCATGCTTCAACAGAATTATTTAAAAAATAAATGCATGAAACAGGCCTGGACAAAAATGATGGTACCCCTAGAAAAGAATGAAAATAATGTGACCAAAGGGACATGTTAATCCAAGGTATGTCCACTAATCAGCATCCTAGGTGTCTACAATCCTGTAATCACTCAGTGGGCCTATATATAGGACTCCAGGTAGTCACTGTGTTGTTTGGTGACGTGGTGTGTACCACACTCAATATAAACCAGAGGAAGCAAAGGAAAGAGTTGTCTCAGGAGATGAGAAAGAAAATCATAGACAAGCATGTTAACTGTAAAGGCTATAAGACCATCTCCAAGCAGCTAGATGTTTCTGTGACTACAGCTGCACATGTCATTCAGTAATGTACGATCCATGGGACTGTAGCCAACCTCCCTGGACGTGGCTGCAGGAGGAAAATTAATGACAGATCAAAGAGACGGATAATCCAAATGGTAACAAAAGAGCCTAGAAAGACTTCAAAATAGATCCAAGCTGAATTTTATGCTCAAGGAACATCAGTGTCAGATCGGAACATCCTTCGCTGTTTGAGCCAGAGGACAAATCATAAAAAAAACAGACTGGAGTATGCCAAACTACATGCTGACGAGCCACAAAGCTTCTGGGAGAATGTCCTGTGGACAGATGAGACAAAAATTTAACTTTTTGCCAAGGCACATCAGCTCTATGTTCACAGACGGAAAAATGAAGCATATCTAGAAAAGAACACGGTCCCTACTGTGAAACATGGGGGAGGCTCGGTTATGTTCTGGGGCTGATTTGCTGCATCTGACACAGGGTGTCTTGAATCTGTGCAGGGTACAATGAAATCTCAAGACTATCAGGGGATTCTAGAGAGAAATGTGCTGGCCAGTGTCAGAAAGCATGGTCTCAGTCGCAGGTCACGGGTCTTACAACAGGAAAATGACCCAAAACACACAGCTAAAAACACCCAAGAAGGGCTAAGAGGAAAACACTGGCCTTCTATGAGCCCTGATCTCAATCCTATTGAGCATCTTTGGAAGGAGCTGAAACGTGCTGTCTGGAAAAGGCGCCCTTCAAACCGGAAACAACTAGAACAGTTTGCTCATGAGGAGTGGGCCAAAATACCTGCTGAGAGGTGCAGAAGTCTCATTGACAGTTACAGGAATCATTTGATTGCAGTGATTGCCTCAAAATGTTGTGAAACCAAATATTAAGTTGTGGGTACCATCATTTTTGTCCAGGCCTGTTTCATGCATTTATTTTTTAAATAATTCCGTTGAAGCATGGATGAAAAGCAATGTCTGACTTTCATTGGTCAACATTAATATAATTTTTATTTATTATTACTTTTGTCAGATTAAAGTTATTTCTGTGACCATTATGAGTTTTTCTTTGATTTAATGAAGGGTACCAACAATTTTTTCCACGTCTGTATACAGCAACATTTCACATTAACAGTAACAGTAGCACACACACACACACACACACACACACACACACACACGCACGCACGCACACACACACACACACACACACACACACTTTTGTTTGCTACCCATATAAAGACTGTCCATTGACTTCCATTGATTTTAGTAACTGGATTTATGCCTAACTCAGACAATTTTCCCAAGCCTAACCATTACTGATCTATTCCTAACCCTAAGCCTAACTAAAACTCAATTCCTACCATACCTTTAAACCTAACCACTAACCCAAAAAGGGGAAGTCCACCGTATTAGGACTATCCTTTGGTCCCAACAAGGTCCATCGGTCCTAAGAAGGTTAGTCAATATCCCAAAACTGGTCCTAAGTAGGGTATAAAAACTAGGTACACACACACACGTCTGGCAATGTTAGGAGGAAATTAAGCTGACTCAGCAATAAAGTTTGAGTGGTTGTTAAAATATATATTCATGTCCAAATCATCTTGATGCCTTCTATGGTCCTAGGTCTTCGACTACATTAGGTCTGGTTAAACACTGAAGTCTCACAATTTTGGGCTCATAAACTAATGTTTCTATCTTATTTGCATTGAGCTGGTGGAAATGTTGAGCTCATTAAATAATGGGAGTGATGACTAGGGAAGTAACGTGGAGTTATGGGGCTGTGTGTCAGATCCTGGTGAGAGATGTGATATTCTGTAATCTGAGCACAGGAATGGGAATAAATGTTTGATATCATCACCCCAGACATAAGCATGCTCCGCCCTGAATCCATTCTCTGGCTTGTTTGTCACCAAACCTAGTACCAATAGGACCAGGCTGTAGACTGCAGGTCTACTGGTGGTTCCTAGGATTTCTAAAAGTAGAATAGGAGGCAGATCTTTTAGTTATCAGGCTCCTCTTCTGTGGAACCAGCTCCCAGTTTCAGTCCATGAGGCAGATACTCTGTTTTTAAGAATAGGCTTAAAACCTTCCTTTTTGATAAAGCTTATAGTTAGAGTGGCTTAGGTTATCCTGAGCTATTTCTGTAGTTATCCTGCTATAGGCTTAGATGGTTGGAGGACAGACTGACCACTTCTCTTCTCTCTTCTACTTTTCTCTTCTACTACTCTCCAGATATATTTTTCTGCTGTTATTTTGATTGTTAACCCAGTTTTCTCTCTGTGTTTTTCTCCCCATAGAAGCTCCACCTGGTCTGGTTTCCTGATCAGCTACAACGCCCCCTGCTGGATGCGGAGCATCGGTTCAGATGATGCTGCTAGTGACCAAGCATCCTCCATGTCCTTGTTTCTTGTAAAGTGGTTGAGATGATATTTGTTGTGAACTGATATCCATCCATCCATCCATTTTCTTAACCGCTTAATCCTTAATTGGTAGCGGGGGGGCTGGTGCCTATCTCCAGCTGTCAACGGGCGAAAGGTGGGGTCTAACCTGGACAGGTCGCCAGTGTGAACTGATGCTATATAAATAAATTAAACTGAAACCTCCAACCTTCAGCTGTGAGGATTGGAGCGACCTTCTGGAAGAAGCTCATAGCATATGGTCTGCTGATTGTGGGTAATTAACTGTTTCCTGGCTGAAACAAATAAGTCATGAAACTAACTTTATTAAAACTTCACAGAAGGAATATTTGATTGACAAACTCCACCAAATATAGAGATCCTCTCTGTCACCGACAATCTGCTTTCCTCCAGTTTATTTAATGAACATTACTTCCTCCAAATATTGCTTTGCATCATGAACTGGTTGAACACAGACAAACTGGTGCTAATCAGAATTAGTTTCAATCTAATTTAGCCCCATTTCCAAAATTCTGAGTCTTTTGGCCTTTAAGCAAACATGTTCATATTACTCTGGTACATATTTGGAAATTTACTATTTCTACTTCTTTACATGCTGGTAACATTTTTACTGTTTTAGTTTTTAAATTTTTTCTTCTATCTAGTAGTTTAGTTTTATATCACTAGCTCAGTGAGTTTATTGTTCAAGTATTTTGACTAGAAGGTTGAATTATTTTTAATGAATCAATTTTTTTGGAATGTTGTCCTTGTTTCACATACTTCTGCAACATTTAGATGCATCTCTTCTCCAACGACACCTGAACTACACAATCATCTCATTATCTGAGGTCTTCAGAGCTGAATGACTCGATGCTGATGAGAGTATTCAACCATTTTCTTCAGGCGATGGAGGACATCATCTAAAAGCTGCAGTGTAGTAGCAGTGGAGGCTGGGCTAACAGAACAGATGAGTGAAATTTAGCACTTTACCCCAGAAGAGTCTGATGTCAGCCTGACATCATGCATGTGTCAGTTACGGTTCAACAATCATGACCTCAGAACCTCTGCAGAACTTTGACCCACTGAGGAGATGTCTGGACCAGTTTAACCAACTGTGTTGGAGCAGCAGAGACATCTAGAGGTTACAGAGCACCAAGCGTTGAGAACTGAAGCTGGAAAACCAGTTTGATCTCAGTGCTGTGGTCTACGGTCTGACTGGAAAGACCTAAAGAGATTATTTTATCTTCCTTAGAACCAACAAATTCATCCATGTCCTTTATAGTGATTTTTTTATTCACCTTTTCCTTCTTTTACTATAGGAGTTATCCTATTAAGTCCCACAGTATTTTTAAAGGACGTCCTTCCTTTTTTAGGATGTGTCGTTTGATTGGTTTCCATGCTGGGAAGTTCACTTTTCTCTTTGGGGTACACCCTGGACAGGTCGCCAGTCCATCACAGGGCAGGACAAACAACCATGCACACACTCACACCTAAGGACAATTTACAGTGATCAATTAGCCTGACAGTCATGTTTTTGGAATGTGGGAGGAAACCGGAGTACCCAGAGAGAACCCACGCATGCACAGAGAACACAAAAAGACCCTGGGCTGGGATACGAACCCACAACCTTCTTGCTGCAAGGCAACAGTGCTAACCACTGCGCCACCGTGCTGTTCACTACCAATCAAAATGATTTCAAAATGACATCTGAAAACAGTTAAATTGTTAATATTTTGAAAAAAACACTGCTTTTATGAATGTTTAATGTGGATGACACCAGCATCGTTTTAATGAATTGAATGATTTTATTGTTGTAGGAGAAATACATGAATAAATACATGGATAAATATATGAAGCCTGGGATAGAAGAAGACAGTGCAGACAAAGAGGTAGAAGATGAAGGAAAAATTAATGAAAAATTTTGTTTTTTGGTCAGATTTTGGGTTAATAACATCAGATGCTGTTCATTTTTGTTTTACATTAGCTTCTTATAGAGGGGTACATTTTTCTCAAACAATTTTATTATAGTCTTCCTCTTTGATTGTGTTTCATAAACTAACAGATTTCATTTAGCTACTACGATCGCTGCTCTCTTTAACCTGGAAGGATTCACTTCTTTCTGTTGGAGCTCCATGTTTTCTTCTCCAGCACCGCAGAGATGAGCAGAGAGGATCAATCCTTCCATAGAGTTTTAACAGAGTGTGATGCCCCCTAGCGGATGGTGTGGAGTACAGCAGGTTATTGTACAGAGTTCTGGTGTTTCCTGTCACTGTGGGCTGCAGAGCGCAGTAGTACACAGCAGAGTCAGACGGACGGAGGTTGTGGATCTTCAGAGGAACTGATCTGGTGTTAGAATCCAGGCTGGATGAAAACCTCTCCTCCACTGTTTTTCCTTCTCCAACCTTAAAGCGACTCAGGATGAACTTGGGGCCGCTGCCTCCCTCCTGCTTGTACCAGTAGAGGTAATGGTTGGATGAACTGGTGTTGTACAGGCAGCTCAGGGTCCCACTGGCTCCCACAGAGGCGGTCACAGCTCCCTGTGGTTGCAGCACGCTGTCGGTCTGGGCTCTGCACTCTGTAAAACACCAACAGAGAGGATGAGTGAGTCGGGTCGGGCTTGTTCTGGTGTCAGACCCAGAGGGGAGAGTTCCTACCGAGGCCCAGAGCAGCCAGCAGCAACAACACCAACACATACATGTCTGCAGAGCTGAAGAGAAACACAGCAGAGAGAACACTGATGGGCCTTTATGGGAGCCCTGTGGTATTCCCCCTACTGGCCAACAGCCTAAAACACACCTGCTTCACTGTTCAGCTCTTTCTCTGCAGGTTCTCTAATCTCTAACTTTTACTCTGGATCAATCAGGCTGTTAACCTTTATTTGTATAGCGCTTTACACAAGCCAAGAGATAAAAAAAGCGCTTACATTTGAAAATTTATAGAGATTAAAAACATAAATATAATTTAATCAAAAGTCAGCAGTGACAAACAGTTAAAAGCAGACCAGATGCAAATAATATCAGGTACATAATCTTTTATAGGTCAAGATGGATGTTCATGTCAGCGGTCGTTTCCTTTGTAATAATATTTCATTTACCATGTTCTTAATGTCTGCTCTGATTCCTGGGAGGAAATAAAGCAGTTTTTCTTCTTCATCTGATTGAGGAGAAAATATCAGTTTTCTGATTTCATTGACTCAGAATCTATGGAGGGGCATGCGTGCCACAATGAACGAATGAATGAATAAATAAATAAATAAATAAATAAATATGATGGGAAATGTACTTGTAAAGAAATAAATATATGGGTAAATACAAAAGAAAATAAATAAATAATTAAATGTGGGAATAAATAAATATGATAGGAAACTTATTTATAAATAAATATAGAAAAATAAATGAATTAATATAATTGGAAATGCACTTGTAAATAAATAGAAATAAATAAATAAATGTCAAAATCACTAAATTTGGGAATAAATACATAAACAGGATTGGAAATGTATTTGTCAACACATAAATATATCGGTAAATACAGTAGAAAATAAATAAAAAATAACTAAATAAATAAATATGTCGGGATACACAAAAGATTTAGCAATGTATTTACACTATTATTTATTTGTAATTTTACTTTCATAATCATATATTTTTTCACAATTATTTTTTTTTTTATTTATTGTCAATTTAGGCAGGGATAATCCTCCATATGAAAAAAAACTCTGGATCACTGATCATATTCATAAAATGCTTAATGAATTCAGGCGTGCTTAATTTGATTTAATTTATTTTAGCTTATGACAAAATATACTGTAATATATATACAGAAAAAAATACAAATATGTGCTGAGAAGAGACAAGAGACTCGATTGGGCCTATGATAAGATACAATATATATAAAGACTTTAGAATAAAATAAAACAAGACACAGTCAGAAACTAATCAAGATTTATAATTAAATTAATTTATATTAGAAGAAGGTCATACTGTCATTCAGCTACTTTGTATTTAGTGTTATTAATTTCCAATACTTATATTTTTACTTTTTAATTAGCCTTATCTACTCTAGTAGTGTCCACAGTCATCTACATATTTATGTGCAAAGACTATCCCCATAATTGTTGCAGATATGAAACTGATCCTATATCAGAGCAGATGAATGAGGACCTTTAATTTGTTGCTTTAACAACATCTGTCCAGAAAAGTCAGAATATGGAACAACATGTTCAGATTAGAGTCTATATTGTCATTGCACAGCAGTACAGAGTATAAATGCACAACGTGCATAAAAAAAACAATCTGGTGGTAAAAGACAATAACCATAAACAAAGAGGAATTCTGCAGAGACATGAACTTCAGGTATGATGCATCTATCTGCTCTCTGGTGGCCACTGATGAAGAGTCCTGGGAGCCTGAATCATTCACAGGTCTGCAGGTCAACCACAGAGGAGAACCTCCATCTGCTGACTTATTGATTTAATTTAGTTGTTTTATAATTTGGAGCTTACCTGATGTACAAACAACTATATAAATATGAAAGAACATTATAATTTGTTCATTATGTATCTCTCCAACCAACACTCCAACCTTATCTAAATCAACATCATCCACCAACATACACTCAGTAAATAAACTGAAAGATGATTTTCTATCCAAAATCTCAGAGATAATGGATAAGTTAGCTCTTCTTAAGGTTAAAGCTGTCTCTAGTAAAAAGAAGTCTCCGTGGAGAAGAAATCCACTGGTATGTAATGAAAAAAGGGAGTGCCGACGCGCTGAGAGAAAGTGGCGGAAGACCCCAGGTTCATTACGAGATACATAAAGAGAGACTGAAGAAGTATCAAGTAACCTTAAAGGACGCATGGGAATCATTCTTTTCTGAGATTATTCACAGAAACAGCAATAATGCTAGGACATCCTTCAATTGTTCATTCTTTATTGTAAAGCTTTTATTCCATACCTAAACTATGTCTTCATATTCAAGATTTATCTGTTGCAATTTATATTTCATATTTTTTCCTTGTTTAACCCTTCGATTTGCTTTTCTTGGTCAAAATGGATCCAACAAACCTCATTTATGTCTATGATCAAAGCAATAAGTCTGATTCTGTGTTAATAATAAAGATGATTCTATCAAATAAAACAGAAAATACAGAGAACTCTTCTGGTTCTTAGGGAACCTTGTTTTAGTCCAGATCAGCCTAAAGGCGTGAGCAAAAAACTAAATGATATCTGCACTTAGTGCTGATTAAACATGCAGTCTGCTGCTATGTTATTATATGGAGGCTGCTGTCGTCTGTCTGACTGCAGCTACATCAGCAGATTGTTTATTGGTTCTTTATAGACAAACTGCTTCAGATTTTTATAATCAGAATTAGTTTAACCAATCACAAAAATATAAAGCCCTCTAGAATGTATAACTGTTGGCTGTTTTCTCACTCCATCATGCCAATAAAATCAATTCTTTGGAGCTTTGTTTGCTAACAACGACCCGGATGATGGAGGCCGATCATCCGACAATCAGCAGTGACTCAGAACTTGTTCAGATGTTCACCTGGATAAAAACACCTGTTCTCAATGAACGGGTCAGTAAAAGAAAACTCATTGGCAACCTCTTGAAGCGGATCGTTCCTTCAGCACAGATATATTAGCTGTGAGGATCATTTCTAAACCCAGCAGGACGTTCTTCCGTAAAGACCAGAACTGCTGCAGAGTCAAGGAGGTTGAATCATCCAGGATGTAAAGCAGAACATGGAGCTCTGATTCTGATCTTTATTTTTCTATTTATGATGATTCCATAATAACATGCTGTGCTTTGGTTTTCAGCTATTTGTTTTCTTACTACTGCAGTCAGTCTGCATTGAGGGATTGGATCTCACTCTGGATTGTTCTCTTAAGTTGATCAAACAGATGAGAGCAGCTATTGAATCAGTTTTTTTTTTCATCAACGACTCATTGCTAAAGTGAAGCCTTATCTCTCTTTTAGGAATCCAGAGAAGCTCATCTTTAAACCACTATATCAAATCAAACTTTTATTTATAAAGCGCTTTTCAAACTATATAGCATCTTAAAGTGCTTTACAGATTAAAATGACCTCACAAAGCCTAAACACCCTCCACCCACTCCCACAACCCAGAATGAAAAAATGATCACAACTACTAGTGTTCTGAAATCATAGAGATGATGGAATATTCACTCATAGACTCTGACTTTGTTCTACTATACGTGTCTACAGAGCACAGAATCATTTAAATGGCCCTTCATAAACTCTACTCTTTACCCTGATCTTTGACTGAAGGAGTAAGGATGCTTATCAGTTCTTAGAAATTGTAATTTGTTGAATGATTATTTGAATAGTTTTATTGCATTTGCTGTTCAATGATTGTTGATATAAATGTGGTGTTTTGATGTCTTGACAGTTTATTCATTTTGATTTTGGCAGAGACAACCAACCATTGTCGTAGAACAGTGTATGACGCCCTCTAGTGGATGTTATGGAGAATAATGTTGTCTTTGCGCTGCAGGTTATTGTACAGAGTTCTGGTGTTTCCTGTCACTGTGGGCTGCAGAGCGCAGTAGTACACAGCAGAATCAGACGGATGGAGATCCTGGATCTTCAGATTAAAAGCTGAGTTGTTGATCTGAGCGTTAAATCTGTCTTTGTTGAAATCTGGAGCATTTTCTCTGGTTTTGAAGTATTGTTTCAGCATGTACTGTGGGAAGCTGTTTTCTTCTTGTTTATACCAGCTTCTCCTTCTGTCTGCGTCACTGAGTCTCCTTTACACTCTGGGGAAGAACAGAAGATGCAGAGGAAGAGATGAATGAATAAAGATGATTGATTAAAGGAGATCAAGTGTTTGAAGAGGAAACCTGTTGAGCTTTCTATGTTACCAAAGAAAAGAGCAGCCAGAATAATCCACAGCCAATGTTCCATCTGTCCAACAAGGTTTAAATCAACAGGAGAAACCAGCTGATGTTCAACATTCAGTCTGACTATTGTTCTCTTCACAGTCAGCAGTGGTTCTGGTATATATGCCGCCCTGATCAAGCTCCTCCCTCACACATGAACACAAACTTCTCTACTTAAACAGCAGATTATCCAACTTGAACTGTTTCTGAATTATGTTTGTACAAGTTTTTCTTGCTTGTTTTTTTATGTTTTATTCCTAACTCATCCGAATAATTAAGAGCAGAATTCAAATTCCTTTTTTAGATTTTTGGTCAAACCCCTCACAAAGAGTTTATATGGATTTAAAATAGAGCCTCCAACCATTTCCTCTGTCTGCATGAAATCCAGCTCCAATGTGGGGCAAAAATGTATTCAGCAGCTCCTCATTTGTCAAGTTATCCCGCTTAAAAAGATGAGAGGTCTGTGATTTTCATGAGAGAAACACATCAACTGTGAGATACCTAATGTTAAAAAACAAAACATGACTTCACATTATATGATTTTTAAATAATTTATTTGTATAATGATGCAGAAAATAATCATCACGTACAAACAATCAAGAATTATGTCCATCACAGACCTGTTACTGATTCTTTAAGAAGTTCTTCTATCCTCCACTACTTACCTGTATTAATGGCACCTTCTTCATCTTATCTATAGAAAAGACACCTTTCCACATCTTCAGAGTCCAACCTCCAACATAGAAAAGACCAGACAGCTGTGAAAGGACACCAGGTACAAGAGTGTACACCTGCACAAGTCCAGGAAGAGCCAATCTACAATAGGACAGCAGCTTGGTGAGAAGAGATCAACTGCTTGAGCAATTATTAGAAAATGGAATAAATAGAAGATCATTAACAATCTGCCTGGACCTGTGGCTCCATAATAGATCTCACCTGGTGGGGAACACACAAGCATCATAAATCCAGTCTTTCAGTCTTGTAAAAATGTTTATGAACTCACTGACTCTATCACTTCTGAGACAACTTATCCTGTTTTTAAATAAAATATTACTTTGTCCGTTGTTTTGCTGAATCTTGAGTGCAAAAACAACCAAACATCTTATGCTTATGTTGAGTTTTGTGAGAAAAACGTGCGTATGACTAAAATGGTGAACATTTTTCTGAACAAGTCCTGCATATCTAAAAATTTGAAAACGACCTTAATGAGTGGAAACTTGCCTTCTGCTCCAGTGACAGAGATCTGGAGCACGAGAAAAAGAGACAATTAAGAGGGACTATTTTAAAATTCTTTCAGTGATGTATGCTTTCATTCCGTGGACGAAATGCATGATAGATTTCATAAAATGCTGACTCACGAAATGTATTGTAGCAGGTCACAAAACTGATTTCGTGAAAGAATTTAGTGAATTAATTTCGTAAGTTACGAAGTTACTATCCCATGGACGGAATGCCTTCTGTAACTGCAGAGTTGGAGAATAAATCCCTTTCGTACGCGTAATAATTTCTTTAACACAACACAATAATTATGTGGACAAAAGTTTATTTCGTCTACGACAGTGAATAGCGCTTTCATCCTTATGTCCACGAAAGGAAAAGGCCACCAGTCAATTTGGTCCACGAAACGATGTGCTCTCTTCAGTGTTTCGTGGACACAATGCAAACCAATTTGTGTATTTTGTGGACAAACGGCGTTACGATGTAACATGGTTTCGTAATGAATATATGCATTTTGTGACACAAAAGTCATTCTGTCCACGAAATATGTTACATTCGGCGCCCCATACATAACTGGTCACTATTCAGGTTTCTGAAACATTCAGAATAAAACATTTACATGTGTGAGCAGAGAGAGTTACTCCTGTATACATGGAATCTGTTTGCCATATGGCTCATAAAAAGAAATACATCTACTGAAAACACCAAGATTCCTTGAGAAAAGAACATGTGCAGAACACGAATCAATGTTCCCTTTGATGGGGATAAACAGACACGTATTTACATGACCAAAGGGCTACCCCAGGGTTACCTTTCAGGCCTTTTTTGAAAACCAGAATATGAGGATATTTAGGTTTTTGCTGGTGTTTACATGGCACTGCATGACCAGGTTATTGCTAAAATTCCAGTTTTTAATGGGTTATTGGCTGCATGTAACCATAGCCATTGTCGTTTTAGTAAGGGGGGGGCGGCTATACTTGTTCTGGTACCTGGAAGTCACTGTAGACAGGTAAATTTATCATTTATACTCACATTACTGGACTGTATAAAAGAGGAAACTGTGTAGTGGATGAAAGGGAGAGAGAAAGAATTGTTTAACACCTAATCAGTTGATGGAGAAATGAGCAAAAAAAGAAGAAAGGTTTCTAAAACACAGCAGCATTTCCTCTAAGAGTCTCTGTTATCTCCAGAGATGTGAGACGAACAAACCCCGCCCACAGGGACGGGTTGCCCCCCAACTACACCTCAGAGAGACCGAGAGTAACCCACACACAGACCCAAAGCATGATAACCCACTCCTACAGCCCACCAAGGACCCACCTGGCTCATAGCAGCAGTCTGCAGACCACAATGAGATGTTGGTGAATTCTAGCTTCTACCAAGTAAACGTACATCTTACCTGCTCTTTTAACATTTGGAACAACTTCTGTAAAGACTAAGTGAAGGATTTAAAACTAGATCAAATGTATTATCTTTATTTGAACTGTCATTCAATCAGATTGTTTCCAGATGGATTATTTTCTCTCTGTTGTTCAGGTTTTTATCACCACAGAAACCGACTGAATCCTAACAAACTGCAGGAAAAAACAATGTGAGGACCTGTTACGGGAATAATATGAAGTAATTAGATTTTAATAATTAGGTATATTATAGTGAATGCACCCAGAGACTGAAGAGGAAGATCTGTGAGTATCATAAACTGTATAATAGTAGGACTAAGGAGTGTGTATGTGTGTGTGTGTGTGTGGGGGGGGGGGGGGTGATCCAGCATGGACTCAGTTTGTTTTACAATCTACCCCTTAAATAATCCAGTAAAAGCTATGTTTTTCAACAACAGGCCCTCTAGTGAGTGCTGTGCAGTACTGCAGGTTATTGTACAGAGTTCTGGTGTTTCCTGTCACTGTGGGCCTCACAGCACAGTAGTACACAGCAGAGTCTGTCACTGCAGCAGAGGAGATCAGCAGATCCATGTGGGTTTTATCTTCACTCACTTTGTAGGAGAAACCAGGAACCGGCTGAGATGTTTCCATTCCTGTTCCTAAATGAGAGATCAGGAACTCTGGAGGTTTTCCAGGATATTGTCGATACCAGTAAAAATAATCAGAGCCAGTTGCTGGTTTTGAGTATTTGTAGGACAGAGTAACAGGTCTGCCTTCTAAACTGAACTTTTCTTCATTGACTGTGGTCAGATGTTGGCAGCTGACTCCTACAAGAAGAGAAATCTGTTAGTTTTAGTTACATCAAAATACTTGAATTATATCAATGTTTAAATTAAAAAAAATAAATAAAACTGTGATGTTTTTTAAAAACAGAGAAAATCTGACCTGTTAGCAGTGAGGCAACAATCAGAGACAGCCCATAATAGTCCATGTTGAACAGAGTTAATGTTGGTGGTTTGTGTGTTGAACTGGGTTGAAGGAGGAAGTTGGAGTCTCTTCTAGAGTTCAGGAACAGCTCAGCTCCTCCCTGAAGCTCTCACCTCCTCTTCATCACCTCTTCTTCATCACCTCCTCTTCCTCTCCTCCTCTTCCTCCTGGTTAACAGCCTCTCAGCTTCAGCTGATCTCTTGTGAAAAGAAATGAAATGCTGTCCATTTCTAAAGCTCCATTTCACATCAGTATCATCTCAACACACTGTATAAAAACACACACAATAATTACATTTCCATAAAGAATAAAGCAACCAGTAAACTTTTTTTCAGTTTTTTTTTGTCATTAGGAAGAAAACAGTTTTATTTTCCGTCATTCTTCATCATCATCATAAAATGCATCCGTCATTTTATTGGAAAGTGTAATCATTTATCTTTGTTTTAAATCATAGAAACTAGAAATAAAATTGTGATTATTTAAAAATGTCAATGAATCTAGAGTAATAAACATTTATTTATACCATTTTTTCATAAATTTATGTGACATTTGTGGCCATATCTAGTATTTTTTAGTCGTACTGATGGTAAAATTGTCTCTTTCTGGCTCCCTGTTAAATCCAGAATAGAGTTTCAGATCCTCCTCCTTACGTATAAAGCCCTTAATAATCAGCTCCATCGTACATCAGAGATCTGATTGTTCCATATGTTCCTAACAGAGGACTTCCTGATAATAAGGCATTACAGTAGTCCAGCCTTGAAGTAACAAATGCATGGACTAGTTTTTCTGCATCACTGCTGGAAAGGATGTTTCTAATTTTAGCAATATTCCGGAGGTAAAAGAAAGAAATCTTAGAAACTGTTTAATATGGGATTTAAATGTCATGTTTTGGTCAAAAATTACACCGAGGTTCTTTACATTATTACCAGAGGCCAAATTAATGCCATACAGATGAAGTGATTGATTTAGCAGTTTCGTTATTAAAGTTTCTGGTCCAAAAACAACAACTTCTGTCTTGTCCGAGTTTAAAAGTAGAAAATTCAGAGTCATCCAGGTTTTTATATCTTCGAGACATGCTTGTAATCTACCTAACTGTTTGCTTTCAAGCTCTCTGTCTCCCCTGTTCAGTGGTTGGTAACATAATTTATCTGTAAAAGAAGGAGCTTCCACTAATGTTGCTCTGAGCTTGTTATCCCTGTTGTTTGGGTTCCGCCTACATGATAATGTGATATGAATCCTTGTGGTGCTTGTGTAGTTTTCTATCCAACTGGTTCACTCCTGAGCTGAGGCCTGCAAGATGCTTCAGTTACTCTACGGTGCCATCAGGTGGCCTAAACAAGTAAAACAGTCACAGTTTCAGTGATGTGAGATTTAATCTTTAAAATAAGTAAGTAAATGATGATTATAAAGTAAATTCTGTATCCTATAATAACTCAGCTTGGTACACCTTGGTTAGCCCCTGTCTTTCCATGCAGGGCTCCATGAGGCCTCAGCTTAGATTAGAACTTTTTGTTGTCACAAATATTCATTTGAACACACTTTGTTTTTATTATTAGTGCTGATTTATTGGAATGGAGAAATCTCATCTTGAGATCTTAAATCAAAATATTCCCAGACATAAGAAAATTCCCTCCTTGTTTCCCTCACCAAAGAAGATGCTGAAATAGGTTCCAAACACTCATGTGATGCAGTCCTATATAACAAAGTGTGACGGGGAAACAGCAGTATCTTTCCTGCTTCTTATTTAAATAAAAACAAACAACTCTTAGTGTTTCACTGCTTCGCGGTAACCCAGAGTAATATTTTGTTCTCAAATTGGTAGTAGATAAAGGAATTGCTGATTGATGGACATATTGGGTATTTTAAAGTGGATGTTTTATCAATATTGTTTTTAACTGTAGATAGATAAGGGGCTGGTACCCTATGGTATTAAATAAGGTATTTTGGAACTGTACGGTATAATAGATAATTGATGTGTGGATTTATAAAGTTCATATGCAGTACGGATTTGATGGTATAAAGGTCACCCTTATAAAATAGGTTTTAATCTCAGTGTTTTTTATGTGGTTAAATAAAGATGATAAATAAAAATAAATAAAATATTTAGATCCAGTCACATGGTTCTGATTGTGGGACATTAAACGATTGCTCTATTCTATTCTGGGATGGCGGACTAGCGAGGCTTTAAATATCACTGTCAGCATCATCATGAACCTAGATACAAAGGAGGCATCAATAACTTTTGGCTCACAGAGTAAAATTCATTCTGAAAGTTTTCTGGTGATTTTTAATATTCACAAAAATCATGAATTCCAGTTATTTCTCTAGAATCTCAGAATGACTGTGACAATGAGCAGAGAAAGTCTATGATAGTTCATGATGAACAGATGTAATCCCCTCACTGAATATCTTTTTGATCTTTATAATCAAATAAATAATATAAAAATGTGTAGAGACCTCTAGTGGATGTTATGGAGTACTGCAGGTTATTGTACATAGTTCTAGTGTTTCCTGTCACTGTGGGCTGCAGAGCGCAGTAGTACACAGCAGAATCAGACAGATGGAGGTGCTGGATCTTCAGATCAAAAGTTGAGCTGTTAACCTGTGCATCAAATCTTTCTTTCTTGAACTCTGGAGCGTTATCTCCTTCTGATGACACACGCTTCAGCATGTACTTTGGGGAACTATTTCCTTCTTGTTTGTACCAGAATAATGTCCCAGTTCCATAGCTGATCTCATAACTACATCCCAGAGTCACTGATTCTCCTTGATCAGCAACAACTTCTCCTTCTGTCTGCTTCACTGAGTCTCCTTTACACTCTGGGGAAGAACAGAAGATGCAGAGGAAGAGATGAATGAATAAAGATGATTGATTAAAGGATATCAAGTGTTTGAAGAGGAAACCTGTTGAGCTTTCTATCTTACCAAAGAAAAGAGCAGCCAGAATAATCCACAGCCAATGTTCCATCTGTCCAACAAGGTTTAAATCAACAGGAGAAACCAGCTGATGTTCAACATTCAGTCTGACTATTGTTCTCTTCACAGCACCACTTCTTATTGACACAATGCTGGAACACAGAGCACAGCTAGAGCTCCACCTACTGGGGAACCACGCCCTCTGGTGGAGGTAAGAGGTTAAGGCTTCCAGAGACTGAGCTGGCAAAGACTCTCCTACAAGTATCATTAGAGAACAGAGTTTGCTACACAGTGTTTGACATCAGTCTACCAGGGAAAAGGGGCTCTGGTGTGGGGGAATGCTGACTGATTGGAAGTAGAGACCTCCAGGTAAGACCAGACTTGGAGATTTCCATTAACAAAAGTAAAGTATATATATATATATATATATATATATATATATATATATATATATATATATATATATATATAACACGTTAAGGTTTGGTACTAATTAACTCAAAAATATTTTCAAGCGGTCAAGCACACATAAAATTCCCCAAAATCTTCACAAATATAGATCTTACTTGACATCTGAAGGATAAGTTCAATTGTTGTAGACAGTAATTGTACACATACACTCAGTAATAGAATAGAATAATCCTTTAATAGTCCCATGAGGGGAAATTCGGAAATCACAGACAACTTCAAACTTTTTATAAGATTTATTGACAAAATACGTCAACTTTCCAGCCCAAAACATTTCATCAATAAATCCCCTACTCTATGCATGCACTAAACTACTGCCTTACAAAATGAATAATATGTGAATAGAGCAACAAAACGATCAGGGGAAGAAGAGAGATGGCTGATTCTCCTATCTAGGGCGGATCAGATAAGGGGACAAAAACTCACCAGAGAGAGAGAGAAAGAAAGAGAGAGAGACAGAGAGGTTCCACTTAGGATACAATAAAACCCAAAAACCAGTAAATAAACAGAGCGAGCAATAAAAACAGTTTACACATCCTGTGTTTAGCAACACAGTGAGCACAGGTTACAGCACTTTAACGAGTCACTTTTGATAAAATTAAACTCTTTGAGACCTATTTTACCCTAATTTATCAATCTATCTCCCTGGAAGAGAGCCTTGTGGTTCGGTTCTACTGTTCCATTGAAGTTAGGTCCAATTCCACGAAGAAGGGAGTAAAACAGGTCCAAAATGGAACAGATAAATGTAAAAACTTGAGCTCACAAGAAGAAGGGTTAGGTCCACGGATAATTCCGCTTGGAGGCCGCAGACGCAACAATTCGACGTCAGAAGAGTGGACAGCGACATGTTGCCAGCACCAGAGCTGCTCTCGTTCCCTCTCCAGTGCTGCAGGCTTCCCACTTCTGCTCCTGGTAGGCCCAACCTACCTCCGGATAAAGTCTCCCAGCCGCTGCACTCCCAATCGGCTGCCTCTGTGCTTCCACAGTCTTCCTCTGCAATCTCTACCATCTCAGTCACGGACAGCGCCTTCCGGTGGACAGTGCAGGAGCTGGATTTAAAAATCTCATTGATTTATTTTAAGGATAATCCCAGTATGCTGGAGCATATATTTGAACTATAATATGAGTCTCTTTAGAGAAAACAACCTCCCGCTGATTTTTCCTGGTGAAGATGTCTGGGAGGAGGTTTATAAAACCTTTGATCCCAATCCCAAGCCTTCAGACTGTGTTTTTGGATCCAGGTTTCCAGAGAGCGATCCAGAGCCTGCAGGCTCCTGAGCCAAAGTTTGTAACTGAGCCGTAGGTTCCAGTGTTGAGAACCTGAGTTGCCAGTCTGCATTCCTGAATATATGGAGGGTGTTTGTGAGCTTGAAGCTCAAGAGAGCTCTTCAGATCCCAGGACTCCAGTGTTAGTCCCCTCCAGCAGATGCAAACAGCAGGGCAGAGTTTCTTCCAGCAGCTGCCACCTGGTGTTTTTCCACCTGCCAGCATCTCCTCAGGAGACGTCCAATCATACGTGCTCCTGCTCCCTTCCTCCTCTGATGGAACTGTTTATCTAAGGTTCACGATTTCACATGTGGTGTTCTCCAGGGTTCATTTTTAGGCCCAGTGCTTTTTAACCTTTATATTCTCCCTCTTGGCAGTGTTATCAGGAGAAATGGAGTTAACTTTCATAGTTATGCTGATGATACACAGTTGTACATCTCCATGTCTCCTGATGACACACGGCCAATGGATGCAGTTTTTAACTGCATTTTAGACATTAAATCCTGGATGGCAGAAAACTTTCTCCAGCTCAACCAGGACAAAACTGAAGTTTTAGTTATCGGTCCTGAGGCTCAGAGAGAGAAACTTTTACCAAAAAGTACAATCATTGTCTTTTAATCCTTCTTTACAAGTGAAGAAGAATCTGGGTGTGCTTTTTGACTCTGAGCTGACATTTGGTAAATGGACTGAACTTATATAGCGCTTTTCTAGTCTTACTGTTCAATGTGCTTTACATTGAAGCCACATTCACACGACCACACCAAACATGACTCGGTAGGACAATGTAGAATTTGGGGGTTAAGTGCCTTGCCCAGGGGCACATTGACATGTGACTGGAGGAAGCTGGAATTGAACCTACGACCCTCTGATTGCAAGCCAACTACTCTACCACTGAGCCACAGTCGCCCTTTATCCCACACATCAAAAATATTGCTAAAAATAGGTTTTTATCCCCTGAAGAACATTGCCAGACTCCGCCCCATTCTTTCTCGGGCCAATACAGAGACGCTAATGCAGCTTTTATCACCAGTAGAATTGATTACTGTAATGCCCTGATTTCTGGTCTTCCAAAAAATGTAATTCAATTAAATTAAATTCACTTTTATTTATATACTGCCAATTCACAACAAATATAATCTCAAGGACCTTTAAAAAAAGTCATCTCAATACAGTTATACAAACATTCCAATCAGTTAAAAGTTTTCTATGTAAGTAATCCCAATAGATTGCATTGAGTAACCTCTCTATAGCTTCTGTACTGTTACCCACTCAATACAGTACCCCATTGAGACAGTGTTTTACCCACGGCCAAAATCAAATAGACTAAAAGTTAACCTGACAAAATCAAACTATGAAAATCTCATTAAAATAAATACGACTCGGACCAAACAAGAAAATAGAGTAATTAGATGTGGTTTACTAAACATAAGATCCCTCTCCTCAAAGACTTTATTAGTAAATGACGTGATATGTGATAATAAAATTGATTTAATTTGCCTATCAGAAACCTGGCTGTAGCAGGAGGATTTTGTAATTATAAATGAGTCAACTCCTACCAATTATCAAAATTTTCACATTCCTAGAAGTACTGGGCGATGAGGAGGAGTTGCAACCATCTTTCATTCAGATTTGCAAATTCCACATAGACCAGTTATTAACTACAGCTCTTTTGAAAATCTAATCCTTAGTTTTCCTCATCCAAGTTGCAAAAATTTAAAACCACTTTTGTTTGTGGTTTTGTGTCGTCCACCAGGCCCTTACTCTCAATTCTTGGACCAGATCTCAGATTTTTTATCTGATTTAGTTTTAAACACTGATCAGGTAATTATAATAGGGGATTTTAATATTCACGTGGACACTGAAACAGATAGTTTAACTGCAGCATTTAATATTATCTTAGACTCAATTGGCTTTACTCAGAAAGTGAAGGGACCCACACTCTCTGGTCAACACACTTTAGACAATGTACTGACATACGGCATTGAGTGTGATGAACTAATAGTCCTCCCACATAACCCAGTCCTATAGTATAGTTGTGATGATGGTTTTATTTTGGGTTTGGGAAGGGTGGGGTTTTCAAGAGCATTTTAATCTGTAAAGCACTTTGAGAAGCTATGGAAAAGCGCTTTATGAATAAAGTTTGATTGATTGACAGCGTCAGAAAAGACACGCCACCCAGGGGATCCTCTACGCCTTCCAGAGGGTTGTCTGCACCCCAACTTTGACGGTTCTCAGCCCCGCCTCACTGGGGTTCCTCATGGGCTCTTCGAGAGTCCTTTACGGCACTTTGTGGGACTTCTGCACCTATTCGAGGGGCCTCTTCCCTTCGTCATGGTCCCTCCCTTGTTGTCGGTCCCAAAGATTTAAGATTAAGGCCAGCCGGCCTTCGTCTCAGCACAGGCTTCTGTCTCCACTGTCTGTCTGCCTGTGACTTAATTACTTTCACCTGTCTTCTATTGTAATTAGTCTTCCCAGAGTAGTCCTGCCTTTTATATACCCCATTGTCTCTCACGCCCTTTGCCTGCTCCTCGTCTACTCTACTGTTGTGTGTGGTTACCCATTGTCTGCCCTGGTTTGTATCCTCAGTCAAGATTAAAATATGGAAAGTTCTCAAAACCAATCTCTGCGTCACAGCCAGTTCCTCCAAATTTAATTAGTTGGTATTTTTGTATATATGACAATATTTTTATGTTTATGTTGTTTAATGACCCTTGAGTTGACATTGGCTGTGCTTTGTAAATCTATATATGACCTGAGTTTACTTCACAGTATCAGGAAGAAAATACTTTTTAATGCGTCATCAGTGTTTTGGAATTACATATCTGTAAGGCAAGGCAAGGCGATTTTATTTGTATAGCACACTTTCAAGACAAGGCAATTCAAGGTGCTTCACATGATTAAAATTGGAACACAGCATGAATCAATTTGATGATTGAAATACAAGAAAGCAATTACAACAAGACAATAATCAAGACAATACAACAATGTAAGGACAAGCAGATAAAAAAGTGGTTGATTAGCAGCTGTAACCACAGTGACTCTGATAAAACAGGAATTAGCAGAATCCATCTGATATGAAGCTGTGCTTTGAATCCCACTTCCCTCCTCTTTGAAGAGCAGTCAGATATCTGGGTTCAGGTTTTTGTACAGCCTCTTCTCCACTTTGTATCACTGTGTTTCTAGAGAACAGTAGTAGAGAGCTGTGTCTGCCAGGGTTAGCTCTCTGATGGTCAGCTCAGTGGACGAAGATGATGTCTGGGATTCATATCGTTGTTCGAGGTTATAATCAGCAGATCCTCCTTTTCCATTTTTCAAGAGGATAAACTGAGGAGCTTGAAGGTCAGAAGGATGTTTATACCAGTGAAGATCAGCATAATCAGATGTT
The DNA here is from genome assembly GCA_028564705.1 of Apricaphanius iberus. Taxonomy (NCBI): domain Eukaryota; kingdom Metazoa; phylum Chordata; class Actinopteri; order Cyprinodontiformes; family Aphaniidae; genus Apricaphanius; species Apricaphanius iberus. Next base: position 13,179 of record JAPXFQ010000438.1, on the reverse strand, counting down.
GTGTCATAGTTACAGCTGAGTGAGACAGGTTGTCCTTCTGTCCCTCTGACTTCATCTCTAACAGCAGAGATTGTGTCTCCAGCTATCAGTCCTGGAAGAAGTGGAGAAAATGAAACCATTAGACCAACAATGTCCATGATTCTGAGAGGAGAAGAACGTGGAAAAATATTCCCTGTCCACTATTAGTCTGTGGACATTTATAACTAAATTAACTGTAATACTGCTGAAAAGCTGATTTTCCTCCAATCAGAGCAAAGAAAGCAGTAAAGTAGATAAATAAAGTCTGTATCTGTGGTTAATGCAGCAGCTGGAACAAAACTAGAATCCCTGATCTTAAACTCACCTCTAATGTGAGATAGAAACAAAAAGAGGAAAAGCAGCATGTCTTTGGAGTTCTTAGAGCCACACAGCAGATGAACAAAGTTCTTCCACTGCAGGACAAGGAGGAAGCTCAGTGGGCGGGGCCACTTCATCTCAACCAATCAGAGAGTTTTGTGCTTCCACAGCAGCTCTGTCTCTGATCTTTACTGCTTCATGTCTCTGTTGTCTCTGTCATCAGTCCAATGTCTCAACAATCAGAGGTTTAACAGTGTGGGAGGCCCTCTAGTGGATGTTATGAAGTACTGCAGGTTATTGTACAGAGTTCTGGTGTTTCCTGTCACTGTGGGCCTCACAGCACAGTAGTACACAGCAGAGTCTGTCACTGCAGCAGAGGAGATGCTCATGGACATTTGTTCCTTGTTTCCTTCAAATGTCATTCTGTCCAGATGTTCTACTCCACCAAAAGGTGAATGAGACTTCAGGAACTCTGGAGGTTCTCCTGGTTTTTGTCGATACCAGAACAAATAATTAGCAGAATCTTTGGTGTAATTACAGCTCAGAGTAACAGAGTTTCCCTCTAAAATGAACTCCTCAGTCTTCTCTGCAGTAAGTTGCTGACAGTTTCCACCTGAAGGAAGAAAAAACTCTGATAAGTGAAGAACAAGAAGGATCAGATTTCTCTCTGAAAGACTCCAACCAACCTGATCCACTGAGCAGAACCAGCAGAGGAAATCCAGCTGTGAGCAGAGACAGCATGTTGAACAGAGTTAATCTTGGTGGTTTGTGTGTTGAACTGGGTTGAACTGGGTTGAAGGAGGAAGTTGGAGTCTCTTCTAAAGTTCAGGAACAGCTCAGCTCCTCCCTGAAGCTCTCACCTCCTCTTCATCACCTCATCTTCCTCCTGGTTAACAGCCTCAATGCTTCAGCTGGTTTCTGGTGCAAATTAATTTAAAAAAGAGTTTTCGAAGTGAAAACATTAAATTTATGTTTTTTTTCCCCAGTGTTCAATAAAATACAAATGTATTTATTCATTTCATTTATTCAAAAGGGACATGTGATCTAACATCTGATCCTATGATTTAGAGCAGGGATCTCCAAAACCAGGCCTCATGGGCCAGTGCCCTACAAGTTTTAAATGTTTCCTGCTCCAACTGATTCTAACTATCCAACTATCTCCTCAGCGTGGCAAAGTTCTTCAGAGGCCTTCTAATGACCCATAATTTGATTCTAGTGTGTGAAACCAGTGAAAGAACGAAAACCTGCAGGATACTGGTCCTCGAGGCCTGGAGTTGGAAATCCCTATTTTAGAGTGTACATCTGGTGCAAATATTTAACAATGGAGACTGAATCTGAATGACTTCAGTGGCTGGGCTTTCTAAACAACAATAAAAGCTCAAAAACAAAAACAGCCCCCTATGGAGCTCAGTATCAGAGGGTAATTACACTATGCTGTTTTTCCCATTGCTCTGCAAACGTATAAATAACCACGAGAACGTTTTTTTAACTCCCATTGAGGGGTTAAAAACTGAATTTTTCTTTAACAGTCCTGCTGCAGCGTAAATGTGTATTACATGTGAATCGGCCTGAAAAAGAGTCAAGAAGCTCTTCTGAGGTTTGTAAGTCCAAGGGGAATATAAACATGCAGAAAAATTTCTGCGTTTGGGGGAGATTAAACCTCCTCACAAGCAACATTTGTCCTGTCCTGCTGAACGGCTCAGACTGGGTCCAACATTTTTAGGGTAAGAAAACATAAGATTTGCTAAAAAATCCAGGCAAAAAACCAAAAATAAAGCGGAATTCTCCTTTAAGTCCAGAGTAATCTACAGGTGTTGGTCCACTGGATTTTATTAACTCCAGAGTCAACCCAGCCGTCTGACAGGACATTTTGGAGCTCTTCATGCTTCCTTCTGCAGACCAGCTTTATGGAGATGCTGAATGAATGAAGATACTTGGCTTCTGCCACAACTGCCAAAAGTACGAGAACCTGCTTCAGTGACCATTATGGGATTACTGGGCTTGTTTGGCCAGTAAACTGGCCTGACCTTTAATCTCAAAGAGAATCTATGGAGCATTGCTAAGAGAAAGATAATGGAACAATGCAGAAGAGCTGAAGGGTGCTATTGAAGCATCGTGGTCTTCCATAAAACCTCGATTGATAGCATCCATGCTACACTGCAGTGAGTCAAGAAGTGATGCAAAATTAGCCCAGACCAACTACTGAGGACATATGCAGAATTACACTACTCAGAGGTCGCACATTTCTCTGTTTAAAATAATTGTTTAATTGATTTTATGTGATATTCTGATTTTTTTGAGCTATTGAATTTGGGGTTCTACTGGTTTCAGCTGCCTTTTCCCACTTTAAACACTTTAAAAGGCACCAAATGAAGATCCTGCTGCCTATTTAGCTTCAAGAGCTGAAACCTCCTGTTCCTGCAACCTAATGTATAGGGTCCTCTAGTGGATGTTATGGAGTGCTGCAGGTTATTGTACAGAGTTCTGGTGTTTCCTGTCACTGTGGGCCGCAGAGCGCAGTAGTACACAGCAGACGGATGGAGATCCTGCTCAAGCTGAGTTGTTGATCTCAGCATGAAATCTGTCTTCGCTGAACTCTGGAGCATTTTCTCTGGTTTTAACATATTCGTTTAACATGTACTGTGGAGAACTGTTGTCTTCCATTTTGTACCAGAACAATGCAGGTGATGTTGAAATAGTTTCAAAAGAACATCCCAGAGTCACTGATTCTCCTTGATCAGCAACAACTTCTCCTTCTGTCGGCTTCACTGAGTCTCCTTTACACTCTGGGGAAGAACAGAAGATGCAGAGGAAGAGATGAATGAATAAAGATGATTGATTAAAGGAGATCAAGTGTTTGAAGAGGAAACCTGTTGAGCTTTCTATCTTACCAAAGAAAAGAGCAGCCAGAATAATCCACAGCCAATGTTCCATCTGTCCAACAAGGTTTAAATCAACAGGAGAAACCAGCTGATGTTCAACATTCAGTCTGACTATTGTTCTCTTCACAGCACCACTTCTTATTGACACAATGCTGGAACACAGAGCACAGCTAGAGCTCCGCCTACTGGGGAACCACGCCCTCTGGTGGAGGTCAAGGTTAAGGCTTCCAGCAGCTTGTTAGTGGCTCAGATGTTGAATGACATGATTAGCAGCAACTCTTGAAGAGTCTAGTTAAGAAGCCTCTGCATGGTTCTGACACCCATTCTGTGATTTATAAGCTAGTAGGAGTATTTTAAAGTCTATTCTCTGAGCTACAGGGAGCCAGAGGAAGGACTTTAGAACTGGGGTGATGGGTTCTACTTTCCTGGTTCTAGTGAGAACATGAGCAGCAGCGTTCTGGATAAGCTGCAGCTGTCTGAGTGACTTTTTAGGTAGACCTGTGAAGATACTGTTTCAGTAATCATAAATGCATGGATGAGTTTTTCTAGGTCTCCTTGTGTCATCATTCCTTTAATCCTAGAAATGTTCTTCAGCTGATAGAAAGCTGACCTTGTTATTGCCTTTATGTGACCCTGGAGGTTCAGGTCTGAGTCCATTATTACACCTAGATTAGGAGCCTGGTTGCTAGTTTCTAGCTGGATTAACTGAAGCTGTGCACTGATATTTAATCAATCTTTTTTGGGTCCAGTTTGTTTTTGTTCAGTTGGAGGAAATTATGGGACATCCAGCTGTTAATTTGCTCAATGCATTTATTGAGGATTTGGATGGGTTCAACATCACCTGGTGACATTGAGATATAAAGCTGAGTGTCGTCAGCATTGTTGTGGTAGTGAATATATTTGTTGTTATTATCTGGCTTAGTGGGAGCATGTACAGTAAATGTTACATAGAAGGGGCCCTGGAATGGAGCCCTGGGGGACCCCGCATGTGATGCAAAATGCAAGCCATTTTTTTCACATGTCTCTCTAATGTGACCACACTCATAAAAGTTTACTCACTCCACCAACCACACAGAAGCTACAGCCAGGCTATTGCAAAAGCCTTGTCTCAAAACTCTCTACAATTGTGTTTCAGAGAGATATAAGCCAAGGAAACAACAGTTACAAACAGCATTTTCCATAATGGCAATGAAAAAAAATCTTCCTTTCCTGCTACATTTCGAGGGTTCATTTTCCCCTATCGACCAGTCCGTGACAGAGATACAGTGGTGCGTGCCTGAAGCAGTTCAGCCTTGTGTAATTTAGCTTTGATGCATGACGGAGAGCTAGCCGAATGCAAAGAAATACAGAAGAGCGATAAGCAGGAATTTATTATCAGGAAAGCTTTATTTTATTTGAAAGTTGGCAGAAAAAATAGACTCCGGTGGAAGTTTAACAATTGTTGAATGAAGACATGGGAGATGCCGTCTTTTTCAATGAGTCGTCATCAGATGATGAAGATATCCGATATCAGGAAGGGATGGAAGAAACTCATTCTGACTACAAAATTCCATCATCAGAAAGGTATATGTTTTGAAAATAGTATATTTTATACAATATTATAAAAGTATATTATTATTCCTATTTTGTTCCATTTGAATTCAAAATTCAGTTGCTTCAAGGTTCTTGAAATGGGAAATATTTGAAGATCCATAAGGAAAAAAACAATCTAAATGTAAAAATAAATAAATGATAAAAACTGTTGTATTTAAATGTATTGAATATGTTTAGACATATTATATTAATATAGTTTTTTACCTACGAATAGTCAAATGGCACAGTTGCCTGCAGTTTGTTTATAAAAACCTCTGAAATTGTTTTCACTCCATTTATTAGAATCAATCTTTGAGCAGATCATTTTAAGATGTTTAGCTATGATTTCATTGAGGTTTGAAGAGGCAGGTTAATTTCTCCAAATAATTATGCATCCTTAAAGTACAATTTGTTTAGGCAGAGGGGAAAAAATGTATTTCCAGTGTGCAATGTTCGTTTACACTTCAACAATTACACATACACATATATTTACATATCCTAGTGATGCTCATAAGGGTTCCCTTTAATATTTGACCAAAAGTAATCAAACAAACCTTTTGGTTATAAAAAATATATTAATTTAATTACAGGCATGTTATTTTCAAGCAGATCTCTAAAAAAAAGTGTTAGGGCTAAAAAAAAAATCCGCTGGTGGTGTTCATAAATATGTCCAGTAGATATCCTTATAAAAACCAATGTCCCATCCATCCATTATTTAAATCGCTTATCCTAAGAGTTGTGATGGGGCTGGTGCCTATCTCCAGCATTCAAAGCGCACCCTGGACAGGTCACCAGTCCATCGCAGGGCAGCATCAGCTGTTTTCAGATAAACATTCTGGAATATTCGCGGACAATTCCATCTGGTCTTTAACCGTAGTTGTCTTTTCATATACACCAAGTTATTACCGGAAGCTGCTTTCACACAGCAAGAAATGTACCGGAGGATCCTTATGAATGTCTGGGGTTGGTGATTGTATCCGCATACGACGTAAACAGTGGGCAAACATGTGTAATGATAGGCTACACAGTGTTCAATAGGCAGCATGCTTGTTTCTCCTTGCAACACATAAAATAGTGTGATATAAGGCCAAGAGAATCCAACATGCTTGGGTCAGTAGGTGGAGTTCTTAAGGTGGAGTTAAGGTGTAAAGGTGGAGGTCAGGAAGTCGAGGTCAGTAGGTGGAGTTCTTAAGGTGGAGTTAAGGTCTACAGGTGGAGGTCAGGAAGTCGAAGTCAGGTAGGTGGAGTTCTTAAGGTGGAGTTAAGGTCTAAAGGTGGAGGTCAAGAAGTTGAGGTCAGGTAGGTGGAGTTCTTAAGGTGGAGTTAAGGTCTAAAGGTGGAGGTCAGGAAGTCGAAGTCAGGTAGGTGGAGTTCTTAAGGTGGAGTTAAGGTCTAAAGGTGGAGGTCAAGAAGTTGAGGTCAGGTAGGTGGAGTTCTTAAGGTGGAGTTAAGGTGTAAAGGTGGAGGTCAGGAAGTCGAGGTCAGTAGGTGGAGTTCTTAAGGTGGAGTTAAGGTCTACAGGTGGAGGTCAGGAAGTCGAAGTCAGGTAGGTGGAGTTCTTAAGGTGGAGTTAAGGTCTAAAGGTGGAGGTCAAGAAGTTGAGGTCAGGTAGGTGGAGTTCTTAAGGTGGAGTTAAAGTCTAAAGGCGGAGGTCAGGAAGTCGAGGTCAGTAGGTGGAGTTCTTAAGGTGGAGTTAAAGTCTAAAGGTGGAGGTCAGGAAATCGAGGTCAGGTAGGTGGAGTTCTTAAGTTGGAGTTAAAGTCAAAAGGCTGAGGACAGGAAATCGAGGTCAAAAGGTGGAGTCTTAAGGTGGAGTTAAAGTCTAAAGGCGGAGGTCAGGAAGTCGAGGTCAGGTAGGTGGAGTTCTTAAGGTGGAGTTAAAGTCTAAAGGTGGAGGTCAGGAAGTCGAGGTCAGGTAGGTGGAGTTCTTAAGGTGGAGTTAAAGTCTAAAGGTGGAGGTCAGGAAGTCGAGGTCAGGTAGGTGGAGTTCTTAAGGTGGAGTTAAGGGCTAAAGGTGGAGGTCAGGAAGTCGAGGTCAGTAGGTGGAGTTCTTAAGGTGGAGTTAAAGTCTAAAGGCGGAGGTCAGGAAGTCGAGGTCAGTAGGTGGAGTTCTTAAGGTGGAGTTAAAGTCTAAAGGTGGAGGTCAGGAAGTCGAGGTCAGGTAGGTGGAGTTCTCGAAGTGATAGTCTGGACTTTGTTAGAAAAAAGAGAGAGAGGGACATGATTTGAAAAAAAAAACGACCCAAGCTCCCTCCTCCTCCCTTTCTGATTGGTCTTGAAGCCACGCCTACTTTTCCATGCATACCAGGTCCATGGGCCAAGAGGTGCGGAGGACAGAGAGAAAACAACCAGAGTGTCAACGGTGGAGTTATCGGAGGTGAGGATGCTTTTATGTTTTTTTGCGCTCGGGACTAATGGCGGAGGCTTGATTCAGAGGCTCCGTGTAAACAGAGAACTGATCATGCGCCCAGTTAAGAGCACACAGCGTCCGTGATGATTGGCAGCCCTTGGCATCACTTGATTGGTTCAGGTGGACGGCACCGTGGCTTTTGAGCCATAGCTCAGATATGGGAAGGCGGGTCTTACCCGTAATGTTATAATTCATAAAATGACTTATTTTATATCAACGTTTAAGGCCAGGCGGTCAATTTAATACAATTCTTAAAATTTGTAATTCATTTAGGGATCCAGACTATCACTTTAAAGAGTTTTTGGAGTGAAGTTAAGTTCAATTCAATTCAATTCAATTCAGTTTATTTATATAGCGCCATTTCACAACAGATGTCATCTCAAGGCACTTTACAAAAAGAGTTATTACAATACAATGTTTAGTGTAGAAATTACAGAACCACAGAAGATTGCGTCGTGGAATTCTCAGCAATCCCTCATACTGAGCAAGCATGCAGCGACAGTGGGAAGGAAAAACTCCCTTTTAACAGGAAGAAACCTCCGGCAGAACCAGGCTCAGCACAAGCGGTTATCTGCCGCGACCGTCTGTGGCATGGAGAATACAGAACAGAGACACAGAAAGAGCAACAGAACCGATGCACAAGTTTGTTGCAGGACGTGGAGAATTTTCCGTCACTGCAACGCCATCTTAGTCAGGGTCGTCAAGCAGGGCTAATCCGGAGCACCTACTATAATAGAAAACAGGTTAGTGCTTGAATTGACAGCACATCATGCAGTTGGGGAGAAGTAGGAGAGAAAGTAGTCACAGACCCTAATAATGTCCCCTCCAACAGCCTAAAGCAGCATAGCTACTAACATTAACCTGTCTCCTAGCTACTAGGAGACCTGGCTACCAACACTCTGTCTTAGTCCTCCTGACCCGTGGACGGTGTAGGGCCGGTAACGGCCCCCGTCATGCCGGGGTCTTCTCGGAGTCGGGTTGTTTGAGAATGCAGCCCAAAGTGGGTGGTAAACTCCATCTAAGGCTAAATACCGGCACGAGACCGATAGTCGACAACTATCTTAAGGAAAAATAGACAGAACTGAGAGGACAGAGTTGAAGAGGGCGAGAAACGTTTAAGAGATAAACGGGTGGGGTCCGCACAGTCTGCCCAGGGGATTCAACCCGGCAGGTAATGGGCGGCCGCACTGTGCGGGAGGATCCCCTTGAGGGACCTCTCTCCGGCGCTGGCTGGCCCCCTGTGGGGCCATTTCTTCCGCGGCGGTAAGCCGCGACCGGCTCCGGATCTTTACCTGGCTTACATTAATCTATCTCTACCTAGCTACTCTACCTCTTCCTATCTCTTCCTAACTTTTGACACTCTGCCTGACTACTAACATTAACCTGTCTCTTCCTATCTACCTGTCTGACCTGACTCTAACTACCTATAAACATATCTCTAACTGTAAGCTTTGTCAAAGAGGAAAGTTTTAAGCCTAGTTTTAAAGATAGACAAATTGTCTGCTTCACGAACCAACCCTGGGAGCTGGTTCCATAGGAGGGGAGCCTGATAGCTGAAAGATCTGCCACCCATTCTACTTTTAGAAATCCTAGGAACTACCAGTAAACCTGCAGTCTGAGAGCGAAGGGCTCTGTTAGGAACATATGGAACAATCAGGTCTCTTATGTATGATGGAGCTAGATTATTAAGAGCTTTATATGTCAGAAGGAGGATCTTGAATTCTATTCTAGATTTTACTGGGAGCCAGTGAAGAGAAGCTAAAACAGGGGAAATGTGATCTCTTCTTTTAATATTCATCAGAATCCTAGCAGCAGCATTTTGAACTAACTGAAGACTTTTAATTGTATTCTGTGGACTACCTGATAATAGACAGTTACAGTAATCCAGCCTTGAAGTAACAAAGGCATGGACTAGTTTTTCAGCATCATTCCTGGACAGGATGGTTCTAATTTTTGCAATATTCCTAAGGTGAAAAAAGGAAATCCTACAGACTTCTTTAATGTAAGTTCTAAACGACATATCTTGGTCAAAAATGACACCGAGGTTTTTTGCTTTATTACTGGAGGCTAATTTAATGCCGTCCAGGTGAAGGGGCTGACTAAGTAGTTTCTTTTTCAGAGCTTCTGGTCCAAAGACGACAACTTCTGTTTTATCAGAATTTAGAAGCAAGAAGTTTAGAGTCATCCAAGTTTTTATGTCTTCCAGACATGCCTGTAGTCTACCTAACTGATTGGATTCATCAGGATTTATGGATAGATATAGCTGTGTATCATCTGCGTAACTATGGAATTTTATCCCATGCTGCCTAATTATTTTACCAATAGGAAGCATATATATAGTAAAGAGAATCGGCCCAAGCACTGAACCCTGTGGTACTCCGCAAGTAACTATTGAGGTTGAGGAAGATCTATTGTTTACCTGAACAAACTGAAATCTGTTAGACAAATAAGATTTAAACCAACCTAGTGCTGTTCCTATTATACCGACACTTTGAAGCCTTTCTATGAGAATATTGTGATCAACAGTGTCAAAGGCAGCACTGAGATCTAACAGGACCAGAATGGTCACCAATCCATTGTCTGAGGCTATGAGAATATCATTAGTAACCTTCACCAGAGCTGTTTCAGTGCTATGATGAGCTCTAAAGCCTGACTGAAACTTCTCAAACAGCTCATTATTGTTTAAATGCTCACATATCTGGTGTGCAACTATTTTCTCAAGAATTTTAGATAAGAAGGGAAGATTAGATATCGGTCTATAGTTAATTAAGTCGTTTTGATCAAGAGAGGGTTTCTTAAGTAAAGGTTTAATTACAGCAATCTTAAACTCCTGTGGTACATATCCATTGACTAAGGATAGATTCATTATATTTAAAATTGGAGCAGCGATCAGAGGGAAAACTTCTTTTAAGAGTTTAGTTGGGATTGGGTCTAAAACGCAAGTTGAAGGTTTAGATGAAGCTAATAATTTTAGTACATCACAAAGTTCGGCTGCATTAAAGCAGTTTAAGCATATATTAGGTTCCACCATTTTTGAGGCTGCCTCATTAACTAAGGAGGAAGCAAGCATATTGGGAAGGTTCCCAATTATCTTATTCTTTATGGAGTCTATTTTATTTATAAAGAATTGCATGAAGTCGTCACTGCTTAGAGCTTGGGGAATGGTTGGCTCGATAGAGCTATGATCCTGTGTGAGTTTGGCAACTGTATTAAAAAGAAACCTAGGATTATTTTTATTCTCCTCGATTAAAGATGAATAATATGCTGTTCTAGCTGTGTGAAGGCTCTTTTTATATAGCAATAAACTATTTTTCCATATTAAAAAGGAATCATGTAAATGCGTGGAGCGCCATTTTCTCTCTAGTTTTCTAACATTCTGCTTTAGGGTACGTAGCTCTAAATTAAACCAGGGAGTTAATCTTCTATGGCTAGCCACCTTCCTTTTCAAGGGGGCAACTTTGTCTATTGCCCGACGCAGGGAGGAATTAACGCTATGAACTAAAATGTCAAGTTGTGAGGGGTCACGAGTTAAATCACTGTTTTCTGTTCTGCATTTATAAACTGAGGAAATTAAAGTTGGAAGAGCTTCTTTAAAATTTGCTACAGCGTTGTCTGATAACGTTCTGGTATAATGAAGTTTTCTTTCAGGTTTGATATGATCCATTAGAGTAAGTTTAAAAGTGATAAGGAAATGATCAGACAGGATAGGGTTATGTGGAAAGACTGTTATTTCTTCACAGTCAATGCCATAAGTCAGCACAAGATCTAAAGTGTGGTGACAGGAATGTGTTGGTCCCTGCACATTTTGAGTAAAGCCTATTGAGTCTAGGATAGTGTGAAAAGCTGTATTTAGACTATCACTTTCATTATCAACATGAATATTGAAGTCTCCGACTATAATGACTTTATCAGTGTTTAAAACTAAGTCAGATAGAAAATCTGAAATCTGATCTAAAAATTGAGAATAAGGTCCTGGTGGACGATATAAGACCACAAACAAAAGTGGCTTTACTGCTTTGTTATGTGTATGAGGAAAGCTAAAAACTAGATGCTCAAAGGAACTGTAACTATTATTTTTTTGGAGATTAATTAGTAAATCGGAATGAAAGATAGTTGCTACTCCACCTCCTCGACCAGTACTTCGAGGGACACTAAAGTTTAAGTAGCTAGGGGGAGTTGACTCATTTATTGTGACATGGTCCTCTTCCTGCAACCATGTCTCTGCAAGACAAAACAAATCAATATTATTTTCACAAATTAAGTCATTTACCAAGAGTGTTTTTGAGGGGAGAGATCTTATGTTTAGTAAACCACATTTAATTGATTTGTTTTTATGTTCAGTCCGAGTTTTATTTATCTTTATGAGATTTTTATACTTTGCTCTAGTAGCATTAACTTTTAATTCATTAGTTTTGGGTAGTGGACGGGAAACTATCTCTATAGGGTAGTGGGTGGGTGGCAGTCCCTGTTCCTTGACCTGGACTCTGGGTTCCCTGAGCTGGACTCTGGGTTGTCACGGCTTTGGGGAACTAGAGATAACCCTATCAATGTTCCTGGAAAGAAGCGAAGCTCCGTCCTCGGTGGGATGGATGCCGTCTCTACGTAACAGTCCAGGTTTTCCCCAGAAGGCCCCCCAGTTATCAATGTAGCCCACATCGTTTTCTGGACACCACCTTGACAACCAAAGGTGTAACGAAAGCATACGGCTGTACATGTCATCGCTAGTACGATCAGGCAAGGGACCAGAAAAAATTACAGAGTCAGACATCTTTTTGGCAGCCCTACACACCGAAGCTACGCTAATTTTAGTGACCTCTGACTGCCGTCGCCGGGTGTCGTTGCCACCAGCATGGATAACGATCCTGCTATACCGCCGTTTGTCCTTGGCCAAAAGCTTCAGATGGGACCTAATGTCCGCAGCCCTGGCCCCTGGAAGGCATTTGACGGTGGTCTTTCGTGTCTCTGGAGCCACATTCCTAACTATGGAGCTGCCAATTACAAGAATCGGCCTCTCCTGCTCGGCAAGTTAGTCTTAAACTAATTGTGATTACTTTAAGCACTTTTTGGTTTGTGCTCGAACAACAAATTCAAAATACCAAGCAGAAGTGAAGACAAAACATTATTTGGAGGAAGCAATGTTTCATCAAACCTGCTGAATTAGAAATCAATAAACTTCGGAGAACTGCTTCTACATATTTTATGGATGGGTTACTGCAGTGATTGATCTAATTTTAGCAGTTTCACATACTAAGACGGCACTTTCCACAACGACTTATGAGATTTGATGCAATTTTTAAACAATTTCAAAGCAGATCTGCATTATGCATAATTAGTATTCATGAATGCTACTGGTTGATAACCTTTGAAGACACTGTGCGTTTTACAGGCCAATCAGCCTGATACCCAATCACGCTGATGCATTAAATCTTACAAATGCAGCAAACCACAGTGTAAGGGTCAGTCAAAACAACCTTAAAATAACTTAGCTTAAGCTATTTGATCTTTTTCCAGGAACAATCTTACTCGAATGATTCTTAGATCTCTATAGCAGGGTGAATCCATGGTGTGGGGGGAATTTGCGTTAAAAGCATCGTTAGTTAAACAGTTCTCAGCCTCACAGTCGGGGTAAGCGAGTTTGTATTTCTCTTTGATGGAATGTGTGATTCCAAGATTTCTTCAAGTTAGGTTCAGGACTTATACCAATTGCCAGATACAGTTACCTGAGCCACAAATGTCTCCAGTCAACTTGGAGTGTGTCTGCAGATTTCTCTCCTGGTTGCTGACTTATAAGAGGCCCAGCAATCCTATACAGGAAAAATGATGTTCTGAAAAGGTTTTTAACAAACCACCACATCTAACAACTGCTGGGGACATTTATCTGATGACCGTCCACATCCACTCTGGCACTGCTCTACTGTCCATGACCTTAAATGAGGGTATGTGAAGACTTTTAAACATTCCCAGAGAACATCTTCCCAG